>JAQPPZ010015059.1:0-600000 GCA_028583015.1 Wollemia nobilis
GCTACAATAAAGTGGTTCCTTAGACCTCACACCCTAAAAAATCTAAAAAGAGTCACAGAGTCTCCAAAGCTATGGTCACGTAGGACCGACACCATGACTTTCACCCCTACCCTCAATTGAAACCCATAAGGAACTCACAGATCTACTACCCCCTACCCTATCTAACCTATGTGTAGATCCAGGTATCCCCATCCTCATAGAATACTATCATGTACCACTCCTTTGACTATGGTGTGACCCACTAGCATAAGTATGGGCTTGTAAGCACCCCCTAAGGCACACTATCTCATCCTCCAACTTCTTAGTATAGGCTCACTCCTATCAACAACGTGCCTAGAAGTCCTCCACTAAGGCTTGGAGTTGGGCCACCTCCTCTCGTATCCTGGTCATATTACAACTACTAGATCCCTCATGGATAGGGCTCCACACTCTAACCTATTCCCGAAGAGTCGCTATCTCTACCACCTACCCATCAATATTAGCCTGTGCACTTTGTATCTATATTTAAATGAGACATCTCTCCTATCTACCCATGATCAGCTCACCTTGTAGCTCAGTAATAGTAGCATCTCATACTACCAGCTATACCTGCACTCCTTGATCATCAAAGTCATCCTCACCAAAGTTATCCTATGGATACCCTAAATCAAGTAGGTCTACCCACTCATCCTCTACTCGATGGTGCACATGTTTCTCGTCTGCATCTAGCTCCCCCTCATCTAGAGCCTCGTCATGACCCTCATTAGGAGCATCCCTATGAACCTCCTCCATAATCATTGTTGTATCACCCACTAGTGGTCCCTCTCCCCACAACTGACACATCACCCACCAAGAGTTATACTACCATTGTCTTGGCATCATCTAGATTATAAAAATCCACTACAAGATCTGCCTCCTCTCCCACTACCTCAACTGTCAGAAAACCAAGTATCCTCTCATCCCTACGACATTAGTAGATCACTAGCTCATTGGGAAACCCATGGTGGAGCCCAAACTATCTAAGGACTTGAGCATACAAAAAGTACTCTCACTCAGTCCCATGTCACCCAACTAACCATCTCCCGTACCTCACCTAGCGAAGTTGTACCTTGACATCGGCCCATGCTAGACAATCCCTATAAGGTCTCCAAGTCACCTCCTCTACCCTAAGTTGTGTAAAATATTGTGCATAATGGTAAACCTCACCTACAAATCAATAGATCTTACCTACCTCCTGGGCTTACTACCATAGAATCCCATAGCCTATCTCCCTATATGCTAGTTATACTCATGTCATCCAAGGTAGTCCCTATGGTCGATCCATAGTAATATGCTGCAATATCCACACCTATAGTAGAAATATTCATCCTAATACCTTATACCCATGATATTGGATCTCATACAGCTCATCATACAACTATGCCAGCAATGTAGTGCCCCAAGCCATCACTAGTGGTTGCTCTATGGTGCACTCCATAAGTGTAAACACTAATTTCAAAAGGTTCCAGGGAAACTTGGATCCTGATGAGTCTAGTAGCAACATTTTGGAGATTAGTATAATCAATAAAGAATGTCTAGTGGTCAATACATTGGCCTCATACCATAACTCCACTAGTATCCCTCTACTAAGTATGTTGTGTATTACCTCCTTCCAATCCCTGTCAAAGTATCTCTCCATAACCATATCTCTCAAATCTCAGTGAGGAGAGACAATAAGCCACCCTTCTATTAGAATGTGAAAATTTTGATAGATGTCCTCTAAATTCACCGTCATCTCCCTAATCGATAGGTGGAAGGTGTTGGTGAAAGGACCCATAAGTGTATCAAAGCAGTCAAATAAGCTCGGTCACCCACCACGGGCTCTAACTGTGTCACTTTATTAAGACCAATGGCATAAATACATTCCTAATCCTCCTCTATAAATAAGTCGCTAGTGGTATAATAGAGATTAAAAAATTGATATCGATTCTTAACCACTTGGAAGAGGTAAGCAAGTTAACAAAATGCACCAGACATACATCAAAACTGCCCAAAAATCACCCAAAAACATCAAAAAAGGGCCCTTTTTTAGGCTAAATCATGGTCGTCCCACCTAGGGACGGTCCTCAAATTTATGGTCGTAACACCAGGTATGGCCCCCAAACATTCCAGGCTGGCCATACCACCCAGGGATGGCCCCAAAAATGGGCCAAAATTGGCCTTCTAGACCACCAAAAATAGTAAAAAAAAATACCAAAAAATACAAATAAAAAGCAATCAAATTGCATAAAAACACAAATAAAATCATAAAAAATTTAAATGCATCACTAATAAGGTTCAATTTCCAAATATTTAGTGTGCTCTACTTAAAATTAAAAAAAAAAACATAATTACACTTCGAACACTAGCAACATGTAGTAGCAAATTCAGCCCTTACCCGTCTTGCACCGGCTCTGCCGCTTGATGAGTCTGTAGGCTGGATCATGGTGATTGTAGGATTATTTTGGTAGCACTCCTCTAAATAGAATCACTTTCCTCCTCCTCACATCTCAAACTTCCAAGTTATAAATGCATAAATGAGCCCAAATTCCCATTTTTAGGCTTAAATAGACCTCCAAGAGGCATGGCCATCCCTGAGTCGTACAATCAGCTAATTGGCCAACTGTACCACCCTATGATAGCCATAAACTATGCAGCCATCCCATCCTAGGATGGCCACCAAAAAATCACATCAAAACAGCCCAAAAAGGCACAAAAAAAAGGTCCAAAACCCACCAAAAACAAGGCAAATCTGATTGAATTCACTCAGGATCAAGATTGAACTCAAATCCTTCATGGAGGCATTAAAAATTTACTACTTTAATCCCCACGAGAATGAAATTTTCAACACTTTTCTTCCATGAAACAACAACAAAATCATCAAAATACTCTAAACAATGCTCCATTTCACAATGGGTAAAACTAAAGGAAAGCTTTACCAAGTCATATGGGTCAAGAGACATCACTTTTATCATTGGTCACTCCCTCTTTTAATTATCACTTTAGGGGGTATTCATAATTAATAAATTTATAATCAAAATCAACAATCAAACACTCAATAATGCAAATTGTGTTTGTCTAATGAATCATTGACAAAGACAATCATGCCCCTGCTTGGGGCGGCAAACAAGCAAAAATTTCAATTAAACAAATTCTTGGCATTATAGAACCATGAAGGAACATAGGCCCCACCTTCCTTATGGCTGAAAAATTTCCAAGATCAAGTAAACCGGACATGAAAGGTTGTACTTGAATCAAGTTCCTTAGCTCGTCAAAAGCAAGGATTCAAGAACGCATGCTCTTTCCATGATTGGGGCATCTAAAGTTGGTTAGGTTACACGATAACCTTAATTATTTGACATTTTAGTTATCTATTTTTTCTCAGCACTGTGCTACACACAATGCATCTCAAAAAGGGGCATATGTAGACACTAAAACCATGTAAATATGTTTAGGCGACCAAAAGCATTGGTTAATTTGACATCATATGGCCCCCTTGGAAAACCCTCAAAGGTTATACAGTGGTCCTAACCACTTTTTAAAGGTTCTAACCCACTTTTGGGAGGTTTTGGGCCATGTAGGCATGATCATCCCACCTTGGGACGGTCACAATTCATGACCATCCCACCCAGGGACGGTCACAAGCAGTCATCCCTAGGTGGGACAATCGGGATCTTTGATCCTCAAAAAGTCAAATTTTGGACAAATGGCACCCAAAAACTACTATTTATACCACCTATTCAAGCATACTGGTGTGAGGGTGCATAACTCTTGTGCCAAGTTGCATTTTGGAGTCCTAAAAGGGATATTCCTTCCCCCTCCAATGCATGGCAAGTTTTGGGTAAGTGGCGCCTCCTACCTCGCATGGCCTCGCATGCCCATTTGAACCTAGGCCCTCTTGGGCTATAAATAGGAGCAATTTTCCACCTTATATAGATAGGATTTTTTGTGACATTTACAACAAAGTGCTACCAAGATTCCCCCTCAACCTTTTGTACCTTTTCCCTCAAAATCTCTACCTAGCGAAGGAGGTTCTCAAGTGATTCAAGAGGCACAATTTGTTTACAAAACCCAATCAATTGAGTAGATCCCACTCCCAAATTTGACGATAACACCCCTAAGAGAGTTTTGGCCCAATTCCTAGAGGAATTGGTGGTAGAAAACTAGCAGATTTGGTGGTCGTCCCACCCTAGGATGGTCCCCAAATTGTGACAATCATGACCATACCTACCCAATACATCCATGTATTTAAGCACTATTTTGCTATTGCATTTGCATAGGCTTATTCTAGGATAGATTAGGAATATCCTACTCAAATTTGGTTCAATTTGGACCTATATTTGATGATTTATCATGCTTTTGGTATTTTGTAGGTTTAGTTGGCTTACCCAGGGATGGCCACAAATTTGTGTTTTATTTTGTTAATATTTTTACATGGGTTCATTCTAAATCCAATTTTGTATATGTTTTTCAAATTTGGTGTGATTTGGAGGTGTTTAGGGCCATATATCACCATTTTTGCATTTTGTAGGTCTAGTTAGCACACCCTAGGATGGTCACAGATCCGGCTATAATTTCTCTAGATGTTTTCAATTAGATCAGTCCTAAATCATATTTTATGCATGAATCTAGGATTTGAAATTGTTCAGATAAGTTTTTGATAGTCTATTGCATATTTCTCCTTTCTAGTCTATTATTGCATATATCGCTTTGCGTGCTTCATAATCCGCACTTGCTACTAACGAATCTAGTTTCCTTGTGTGTAGGTATAGGTATTACAATGCATGAAGAAGGATCAGAGGATTAGAATATCAAAGAACAAAGTAGAGACATCATAGGCCCACCCACGTCAATCATGGATATGAGGAAGAATGTTGAAAGTGCACCCGAGTTATTGAAAGGATTTAATCCTTGGGAACCTTTTGTAATGAGTGTATCAATCTAGAGCCCTCAAGGGGACATTTTTGTAACGATGGTTTGATCTATCAAATAATAAATAAGAACTTCATTTCTTGAACTGGTTTTCCTTATCATGCTTACATGAATGTGCCTTTTTTAATGCTTAATAAATACTAGTGATAGATGCATCTCATTTAACATTGTTAGGTGCACCGTTTTTCCCTACTTCAAGAATCTTTTGACTTGTTCTGCTCATTTTTTGGTATCTTCTTATTAATGGCAAAGGTATTAACTTCTAAAATTACATTTTATTTACCAATTATATTCTCCTAAATGGTGCATGGTACTTCAAGAGAGTCTTCAAAATATAATGAGACACATTCCTTATGTTCATTGAGAATGTTATTCCTTAAATGAGGATCATATTGAATAGACGGTTCCTTGCTAATATGTCAAAATTGTTGTATTGTGCCCTCTAAATTTTTATCTACTTTTTCTTCGTAGGATAAAGCCTCATAAGATTTGGTATTTCTTCCAAAGCCCTTCCTTATTGGTCTCCACTATTGATTTTCTTTTATTTTTCTATATCTAGTTTTTGGAAGTTGAAAACCATCTTCATACATAACCATTTGCAAATTTCTCTTGTGGTTTTCTACAAATGATTCTATTAGACTCTTCTTAGGGCATGATATCTCAATATGCCCCACCTCATGACATCTTATACATATAAAATATATATTTTCATAATCTATAGTTTGGATCCACATCTTATCCCTATACTTCAGAATGACTGATTCTGGTAAACCTTTACTTATATCAATCATGACCAATATTTGAGTATAAATAGCCAAAAATCCATCTTTTGTTGTATCTAAAATCTCAAGGAATTTCGCTAGAGTGTTTCCTATTGCCTTAATGGTATCTATTTCCCAAAATTCAATGGGTAACCCAAGCATCCTAACCCAGACTGGTACTAAGGATATATTTACATTTTTAGGTGAAAATCCTTCATACCAATGGGTAAGGAAGAGTCGTGCTTTTACCATAAACCAAGTACCTCATTTTAGAAATATTTATCTTTCTTCCTTAGAACAAAAAAGGGCTAATAAGAAACATTTGGGAATAAATGATAGAATCACTCCTGGAGACTTCCAACTCCCATCAATCCATTTTCTCAAGGTTTAAGCCCCTAGCCAATACCCATTAAATTTACCAAAAATTGCTCTATCTTGGAACAATGAGGATCTCTCTCAGGTGCGCTCACTAACTTCTACCACTAGATATGATTCTAAGGATTTAACTATAAATCGGTCCATGGAAAGGAAACTAAAATTTAAAATCTATTGAAATTTATCTGAAAGTCCTATAGCAAATTAATATGTGATAAAAACTTTCTAATTTTTTCATGCACAATTTCTAAGATAAAGAAAGGAAAAAATTGCTTAGCTAAAAAATTCATTCTAGATAGAATGTCTTGCCTCACTGAAGTCCTAGCTCTTCATTACTCTTTCCATCATTCAAATCGTAGTTGTCAAATATTTGGAATATTTGTTTTTCATGACTTGAAAAATTGTCACTGCCCTTGTTTCGAATGGTTGACTTCACAAGGTTGTATCTCCCTCAATATTGATTATATTTTTACATATGAAAAATCATTTTAAGGCTATTCATATTTTGCATAATTTGATCCAATAATCATATAAATCAAATAACTCTTTGCGAATATATGGCTCCTAAAATATGAAATATTTTTTAGGAACAAACCCTAATCCTTCGCACTTTGCAATTTTGTTTTTCACGAATTGAAAAATCATCATTGCTCTTGTTACAAATGGTTGACTTCATAGGGTTGTATCTCCCTAAATATTTCTTAGGTTTTTTCATATGACCACTCATTTTAAAACTATTCAAATTATGCACAAGTTGGTCCAAGAATAAACTGAATCATATAACTCTTCACGAAGATATGGCTCCTAAAAGATGATATGTTTCCAAAAAGACCCTAATCCTTCACACTTTGCATGTGGACTTTGATAGTCATATATATATATACTAATAAGTTATATGTGGCTTCTATTGGGGTCACTCCCATCAAATTACCAAAATATTACATTTGTTGTTAGGTAAAATAAACCTATCCAACATACCCTTTTATCACAAATATTTTTTAATTTTTTTATTATTTAATATATTATTCAACTTCATTGAAGTGCTATGTTTCCATAATTAGCTCCTTGCCATAATTTTTATTAAGATATAAAATTTGAGTTGGCCAATTCCGTTCTAAAATTAGAATTTCACCAAGAAGATCGCCACCGCGATTGGTTAAATTATTAGCTACCCGATTTCTTTCTCTATAAAAATACTTACATTAGCAAGAGATAACATCCAAAAATAGATGATGAACACCAACAATAATTTTACTTTTTATCCAATCCCCACATCCATTTTTGTTGATGACATTAATGATAATTGTTAAATCCACATTAATTGAAATATATTTTCATCTTTTTCTAATGCAATTTTGATCCCTAGAAGAAATGCCCTAGCCTTTGCATAGTTGTTAGTTGAAGTTCCATATAATTATGAGTAAGTGAGGAGAATTTTTTTATGTTTTAAAAAAAACACCTCGATCATATTTTCCTAGATTTCCTTTAGAAGCAGCATCAAAATAAATTTTGATAGACCCATATTTCTAGATGCTTTTATTTTATCTTAGATCAAGGTAGCTCCTTTGTTTTAATGTCAATATAAAAAATGACTCTACTATGTATATAAATCTTATAATCAATTTATTACCACCTCTTTTTTGAACTTGAGACTTTCCTTGATCAACACCATATCTATAAATATTCTGCGAGAGCCACTAAAATGGTTACAAACTTGGTCATGATTTAGATATTTATTTTTTTAATATTTTATTTATTTCAAGGCATATTCCAACAAACATTAGTAGGGATAATACTCCATAGAATACATAATTATTTAGCTTTGAAATAATTAATTCAACATTTCAACTCTTTCAATGTTGATGGAGCTACCCAACATATTTTCATATTTTTTAAAAGTAACTCCAAATGATGTGGGTAAAGAAACAACAAAGAAGGAAATGGTTAGATGTTTCTAAATCTTTCTCATAGAAGGCACATATTTTCTTTGTATACTCTCTCCTATAATAACCTTACTTTGAACTACTAGCCAAAGAAATGATTTGGCCTTTAGGGGATCCTCTAGTGACCAAATATCCTTCCAAGGAAAATATTTGGGAGTAAGAAAATTTAATTTCTCTATATCCTTATATTCCAATTAGACCAATTATCCACCATATTTTGATAGATTCCAAACCAACTCATCCTTTCATATAGAAATCAATAAATAAAACTCTTAAAGCATATTTTGAAGTTCATTTGTATTTTTTTTGAGTTTCTCTCCTTCAACCATATTTCTAAGGGTAGGAAATTCAATGATTCAAACCATGGTTGAAATGATGCGGTGACCCCTAGAGTTAAGAATGGATCTCAAAAATGTTTTGTGCAACTAAAATTTTAAGCAATGAAAATGAAGTTCTCCCCCATCCATGTTACATTATATCAAAATTTAAGAGATGCCTCAAAATCTCCTTACCCATCATGCATATGGTAAATTGTGGAAACTTGATTCTTCAATGGCCTCCTTGGAAGATGGTTGTTCAGTATAGTACCCCTCTAGCTTTGATTTTCTCTCTTTAGGGAATGATTGTCCTATTTCCAAGCTGATGATAATACATTCAAGTATTAAATGATATCATTGGGTCAAAGTATAGAGTAGAGAAAATTTATATTACCTATGTTGAAAAAGTGGTCATCCTTTTGGATGAATACAAAAACAAATACAACTATGTTGATCCTTATGATCTCGTGGACCTCCCTACTTCTGTTGGTGCTAGTGTTGGTAATGCCTAACCTCAAGTAGTTCCCTTGTCTCTTGGTCCCCTATCATACCCCTACCTCTCTTCTTCTAGTTTCTAGATTAATCTCTCCTTTTTGCTTATTCCTTGGTCCTCTACTATTATATTGTTGAACCTAAAAGGTTCTCCTCTTTGCTATTATTGGGTGTTTATCCTATTGGCCTCCTTCTGAGGTACTTTTTTAAATGTAAACTATTTGGTAACCCTTTCAAAACCCCTTATTTCTATCTATAAAAAAATATATTACTAAGAGAAATCTATGATCTAGAGTTATTGCTCTTATGAATATAATATTTGACCTTTGTATCTTTACAAGCTAGGTATACCCAAGAAAATGGTTAACATTTTGAGTCAAAGATAAGAGGATAAAGCTTTAAACAAGCATTAGAAAAAAAATGCATAATCCTCCTAATTGATTGACCTTCTAATATGATTTTTTTATCAATTTCAAACTATTTGGTATGAGGTTCCATGTTGATTACACTTTGGATAGAGTTATTTTCCTAAATAATTTTATTACATCAAGAGAACCTATATATTTTTTAGTAACATTTTTACCTAATTGTTTCTTTGATCTATGAATAATCTTTACCCAATCTTTGCCCTTAAGGTTAAACTCATAAGTTTACAATTGTGAAGCCAACTCTTCCAATATTATTTCCTTTATAAATCCTATAAAATTTTTATCGCATCCTTTCCAAAGAAAGTATCTTTGAATTTTTTAAATTTTTATGCTATACCTACTAGAGATCTTGAAAGTGACATCGTATAAATAGGGATGGATTGCAATGCAATCTTTATGAGCTATCACCTTCCCACTATGGTTAAGAACTTACCTTTACAACCTACCAAACAAGCTTTTAATCTATCCAAACAAGAGAACCAAAGCTTCTTTTTATTTCCTTATGAGACTAAGGAATACCCAAGCAAGTTGATGGAAAATTTATAATTTTAAATCCTAAAATATCCATAATAATTCATAGTAAATATCAGGCATTGTTAATGAAAATAATCTTGGATTTTGTAGTAATAACCAACTATCGAGTAGCCTTCTTTTTTGGTAAGTTAAATATTTTAATTATCAAAATAGGGCATTTGAAATGCGCCCCAACGCCTTGTACACCAGCAAAACAATAAGAGTAACACAAGAGGAACCCTGAAAGGAACACAAAAAAGAGGTAAAAATCTTGCTACAACAAAAAGAAATCATCCTCAGATAGAAAGAAACAAAAATAAACATGCCTACAACCAGCAATACTAAACCAGACCAAAACCTTCAGATCGAAGGAACGAGAGAAAAAGGTAAAGAGAAAGCAACAAGTGGAACCACAACCTCACTTAGAGAGGAACGTTAGTATGCATAGGAGAAGCAGCAGTGGTCTCCAACATGGTATCCTTTGCTTCATCCTTTGGTGCATCCTTTGGAACATCCTTTAGAACATCAATTCAAGATTCCTTTGCAATCTCCACCACGTCCTCATCTTTGTCGTCACCCTTGGCATAAAAGGTACCCTTAGCAACAAAAAAGCAGGAATGTTCTTGAATGTATCACAAAAGAACAGGAGACTAAGAGCTTGGCGCTGATCATTTAGCCTTGAAATTTCTTTATCGATGGCCATGTGGGTTGTTTCCAGATGATCAATTATGGTAGAGGTTTCTTGGACAACAATTTTATGAAGGTATTTCTCTACAATATTAGGTGAATTGGAATGGTCCTTTGTAGGTTTAATAGATGTGGAAGGAGGGGTTTCAAAAATTTCTTTAATATTGATCCTTTGGGACCATCTAACAGGAGTACTCTCAACCTTGACCTTTTTTTTGATGTTGAAATCAGGAAGAGGTTTGTCATTTTTCTCCTTCTTCTTAGGTCAAAAAATTTTAGGACTGGGAGTTGAGGAAGAATTTTATTCATCAAAATCCGGGGTGGGGATGTTTCCTTTGGGGAATTTCAAAAGGAGAAATCTATAAAGGACTTTAAAAATCCTTTGATGAGAGGGTAAACCCTCCTCCTTTTTCAATCGGGTAGAGATTATGGTGTAATCTATAGACCAAAAGAGGGTAGTGGGAATGTTCATCATTTTGGCTTTGTAAAAGTGGTTTATGTAAGCCAAATGGAAATAGCAGAGCTAGGATTTGGGATTATCAGAGGTAAGTTATTGCATGATAGGTTTCAAAATTTATTTCCAAGGAGTGGAGAGATGATGACGGTACAAACATTTCTTGAACATCTTGTGAATCATCGAGGATTTCTCAAAATGCATCAGCTTTGCTTCCTAGTTATTTTTATTCCTTCTGATCACCTTGTCGTCCATATTTTATCCCGTCAAGTCCACCAACAACTCGATATTAATTTAAAATTCCACATCGTGAATAGTAACCAAGCCCTTGTTCCATGACTTAGCAAAGGATTTTTTCACCTCCTCATCAACACCAGAAAACAACTTGAAAAAATAAATCAATGCTCCTTTGTCCTTCCACATATCTCTAACAATGGATTCAAGCTCAAACACCTCAGGCTCAATGAAGACGGGTTTTCCTTCTTTCATGGTTGCTGACAGAAGACAACGAGAAGGAAAACAAAAGGAATGGCTAGGGATAAACAGGATAGGAAAAGAAGTAACGCACTGATGGGTAAGAAGAACATGCAAAGTGTCATATAAAGGGAAAGCATTGTTGGAGCTCTGGGTTTTGCAAGAAATCTAGAAAGGATGCTTCGAAAAAGGAAAAAAACCTCCTAAAGGAACAAGATTGGCTAGGGCAGATAACAATATGGATTTTTAGGCATCGAATGTTACGGCAGATAGTCGAGAAAATCAACATCAAATTAAAAGGTTTACCATCGAGGATGCTCAGAAGACAAAGCCAAAAAGATAGTCTGGCACAAGACACATAAAGGATTGGGATGTTCACCCAATAAAGTCTTGGAACAATGCAACTGGCTAGATGGTGGAAGATGGTTCTCTATGAAATAAGATTACAAATATCAAAACACATGGGAGAAGTATGATTAAAAGTCATGTTAGGCTTTACCTTGGGATTCCAAGAGGATTCAATTATCAATAAATAGGCACAAGCATGAATAAAGGCGGTGGGTAATTTAAAATTAAAACACAATGGGTCATGAGTCCAAATTTCAAATTAAGGCATAGTCCTTGATGGAAGGGATAACAAAGGAATTAGGACATGAACCCAATGCTTCACATGGAAGGCATAATATTGGGAAATGAACTGAATGAGATTTTTAAGATTCAACATGATTACCATTATTTTGATCACTTCTGACAAGCTTTGCCACCTTAGGAGGAAGAGTATCAGTCCACGTCAAAAGTCCTGGGTGTTAGCTCCAATATTTGTCAATCTGTCAGCAACAGATTTAGCCTCTCTAAAGGTATGTTAAAAAATGGTGTTATGCTACTGACAAAGGATTTGTTTACTTTCTTCCACAATTGTTCTAGTCCTCCAGCTACTAGGTTTTGAATTTTTTAAATAATTAATGATATTTAGAGAATCTCCTTCCACAATAATGTTCCTTGGAATATTTTTGATGAATTGGAGGCCTCTCCAAACAACTTTGGCTTCAACGGAATGATTGGAAAGGAAGCCCAAAGTTTTGGAAAAAATAAAAATAGAATTACCATAATGATCACGTAGAATTCCTCTGGCTCTAGCATTTTTAGGATTTCATTTAGCTTCTCCATCAAAGTTAAGCTTGACCCAACCAATCAGGGGAGGATGTAGCCTTATCATAGCATGATAATATTGATTTAAAATTCATGATTTCAACGACTTAGGGAAACCTGAACACCTTTCATTTTTTCCTTTGAGTAAGCTCTTCCTAATGCCTCCATAAGAATAATAAATAAATAAGGATATAGTGGATCACCTTGGCAAAGTCCACAAGATGACTTGAAGTAACTAGCAGGAGAACCTTTCATAAAAATAGAATATTCATAGTTATGTAATAGCATTTAATCCATTCACACCAACTATAATCAAAACCAAACCTTTTAAGAACATCATGTAGAAAACTTTGGGAAACCCTATCATATGCTTTGTTCATATCAAACTTCATAAGCATAGCTAGTTTTCTCATTGAATAAAGAGAATGTATGGCCTATTTTATAATGATTATACCATCAAGAATTTTTTTACCATGAACAAAACCATCTTGTTCCTTTGAGATAACACAAACGTGTTTTCTATAATTTTTGAAATGATCTCATAAATCAAATTACAAAGGATTAATGGATGAAAATCATAAAAGTATATTATCTCATATTTCTTGGAAATCAACATAATAAAAATGGAATTGATTTGCCTTATAATAGCCTTTTTTGGGGGGAGCCTCTTAAACCACAACTAACATATCACTCTCTAATAAATCCCCAAAAAAATGAAAGAAAAATATAGGAAATCCATTAGGGCCTAGTGCCTTATCAAGATGGAAAGGGAAAATTGCTTTATGTAACTCCACCATAGATATCTTCTTAATAAAGCATTAATTTTTTCCCCATGTGATAATTAATGAAATATTTTATAAAATATATCTTGTACCTCCTTGTATTTCCCAATATTTGACAAAATATTTTTGAAATAATTAATTACTTCCTTATATCTTCTTCATCAATATCTCTTCTATCTAGAATTAAAATATTTTTTATGTGACAAAAAGAAAAATATATTTTTATTGTAACATGAAGACAATTTTTATTGCTATATCCTACCTTGAGCCATTTCTTCCCAGAATTTGGAACCAATATGACTTCTCCTTTTACAATATATTATGATAATCAGAAAGTAAATATTTTTATTTCACATAAGAATCCTAGTCCATTCCATTTGTTTCTACTATCTCTTATAATTTTTTGATCTTGGATTCAATTTATTTATTTTCTTTAAAAATGTTACCAAAGGATTTTGCATTCCAAATCTTCATTTGCTCCTTTAAATATTTCATCTTTTGAATAAAATTGTACATATATGATCCTTTAAAATTTACTTCATCCCCCATAACATAACAATCTAGAAGAAATCGGGGACTTGGAGCCACATAGGTTAAAATCAAAATCAATTTGGATGATCATTATTGAGTAAATCATAGGTAAAAAGAATGGGTTGTGATCTGACCCTACTCACAATAAAATATCTAAAGAGATTGTATAGTCTATTTGTAATCATTTGTTAGATAACAAGAATCTATCCAATATTTCAATTATATGAGTTTACCCAATATGTTTAATATCCTATGTATAATGAAAACATGAAGTTCGAACAACCTAAAGGCCACTTGAATTGACAAATGAAGCAAAATATTGCATTGATTTAAACCATTCTAGAGTACCACTATTTTTTTTCAAAGGAGACTGAATAGTTTTTAAATCACCCCAATAATCCATAGATCGCAATGAATCATCATTGTGTTTGCCAATAATATGTTAAGGTCCTTCCAAAATATTCCATTAGGAGTAATTATAATTGGAGTATACACATTTATAGCCCCAACATTGATGTTTTTCTCTTTCCTACAAAGTACTATAACATCCTAATTAATCTTTGCTTCTAAAAATTGCCCATCCTATTTGTGTTTGTCTCATATTCTTGCAATACTACCTAAAGATCCTATAGAAAAAACTTCTAGACAATCATCCATCTTCCAAATCTTTTCAAAAGCATCCTTACATGCCTCACTAGTTAATTTTATTTCTTATATTAAAATAAACTTGTAACTATAACAACTTATTAATTCTTTAATAACTCTTTTTCAAGGGCATTATTCATACCCCTAATATTCCATGATATCATTTTAATCATCATCACTTTTTACTTTTGTTACTAGGCTTAGCCCCACTTCTTGTTAACACCTATAATATTTCTATTTGGATTCATAAGTTAAAATTCCTTTGAGTTTACTTTTCTCTTTATTCATGCTTTGATGACCTTCTTCTCCATTTTCCATTCCCACTAACACTCTCATATTCATCAATCTCTTCTATTTTTCCATATTGTTCATAATCAGACTTATTTTCAAAAGATTTATGTTGCCTTAAAGAATCTAAAATGCAACAAATAACCTTAGAAACACTTTCTTCTATAAGTTTCCCTAAAAACCCTACAATGCATGGATGATCCTCCATATCCATTGTTTTCTTATGCTTCTTTGGAATATCTAATTTTTTGTTAATATCCTCCATATATTTTTCTTGATTGTGTTTCTCTTCTAACCATAAGGTGTAATGAGTACACTCTATACTACTTTCATTTTTTTGCAAGGAGAATATTTTATTATAGTTTAAGAAAATGATTATTTACCTAGATTCATCTTGACATCCTCCATCTAAATTGATTTAAAAAATTTCTCTCTATATGCCTTCACACGTTTAACTCCTTTTGTATTTAAACTTGTACATTGTACGTCCTCATTTGTTGTATCATATTTTCTTATAATGGTTGATATTGGTAAACTATGATGGCCTTTACCTTTTTTTTATGTAGAGGGGTTTTTATTGCCACTTTCTTAGGAGTTGAAAATTATTTATTTGACCTAGCTTCTCCTATGATATGACCTCTTTGTTTCATATTGAAAATTGCGTTATGCCCAATTTTTTTTCTCTTTCTCCATCATTTTTACTTTGCAATATCTTGGCATGTATCTAGTTTTATGATATTTGTAACATTAGAATGCAATGCTTTTATAATTCACTTGTTAATCCCATTCTCTTTATTAAAATTTAATCCTAATGGATTGTAGTAAAGGTTTTGAAATATCCATGGCAACACATAATCGAGTGTATATAATATGCCTTCTCTTCTTAGTAGTTGGTGCCTTCTAGGTGAATTCATCCAAAGTATTACCAATATTCTTCAAAGCCCTCCTTATTGACGAGTTAATAAGGAAGTCCAAAAATTCTAATCCACTTTGAAAGCCTTTTAATATTCTACCTCCACAAAAAAAATCTCAATTCATGGTCTTAAATATAATGCATCTTTGCCCCTAAACCAAGGGGATCCATCCCTTATTTTATCCTTATTTCTAAACTAGAGAAGATAATGAGCAAAACTCCTTTTGGAAGAAACGTCATATAGTAATTTGAATTTAATCCCCACTTCCACTTATCCAATTTTAAATATCTTAATAACATGACTAGTATCCATGGAACTTACATATTAATCCTCTACTTTTAAAAACCATTATATCATCCTCAATCATCTCATCCTTGATAATCACTTCTAGTGTCGTATTTGCTAACTAGATAGGATTTTCCATAGATTTTCTCTTTTTCTTATCACTACATCCATACTAACAACTAGGGCATCCTTAATTTAAGTAAGGACTTTCAAAAATGACTTTCTTGCCATCTTACCTTTATCTCTTCCCATAAATCCTTTAGTTTTTGAGTTTCTCCTAAGATTTGGAACATGAAGAAGTGACACTCTCTCCTTGATCCTACTTTCTTCCTACTTCATACTTCATACTCACATTTTTTTCTTCTTGCTCATGCTTCCTAGTTGCTCTCAACTTGCACTCACTCTCATCTAGATATAAACATTGATACAATAATGATAGTAATATTTTTAAGATATGTGAATTTAAATTTTTTATTTAAAATATAATACTAAAAATTATGAGTATGCAAATATTTTGTACAACTTTTATTTTTAATATATTTTTAAATACAACCCTCAAATTTAAAAATTAATTAATGTATTATAATTTATGACCAATATCACACACACACACACATAGAAAGATATTTTATGTTGGGATCACTCCCTTCAAAATACTAGACTATTACATTTGTTGTTAAGTCAGTTAAACCATATCCAACTTACCCTTTCATCAAAGATATATTTCATTTCCTTTTCTATCAAATATATTCTTCATTTTCCTTAAAGTGATATGTTTCCACAATCAACTTCTTGACATTATTTTCATTAAGAGATAAAATTTCACTAAGGCAATTGCCTTCTAAAAGTTGAATTTCACTAAGACCAATATCAACACCATGATTATCTAGATCATCTACTCTTATTTTCTTCTCTATAAGTATGCTCACATTTCCAAGAGATTACCTCCAATAATACATAATAAACTTTAGTAATAATATTAATTTTTTTTATCTCATTCCACATCCATTGTTGTTGATAGTATTAATGATATTTTGTGAATCCCATTAATTGATATATATTTCTATTTTTTTTCAATTGTATGTTTAGTCCTTGTAAGAAGTGCCCTAGCCTTTGCATAGTTAGTTAAAATTCCATATCATTCTGAGTATATGAGGAGAATTTTACCTTTGTTATTTTGAAAAACACCATGTTATGTAGCTTGGGATAGGAATATCACAATATAATATTATATTCTATATGGGTATTATGGATAGTTGCCATGGGCCACAAATAACCCAAGGTTGGTTATGTTATGATATTTATATTATAATAATAAGTGGGATAAGGGTTTAGGAAGATGGGTATATAAAGAAGGGACATGGCCATAGTAATCAAGTATTCTTCTAATAGTCTTGGATCATGAAGTGGATTAGGAGTGATTCCTTCCTTAAGGAGTATTATTGGTGTCATCCTACCTCAAGTGTATTACCTATATATGTGTCTATTTCTATGGATTATAATTGTGCATGACTAATTGTGCATGGATGTTTTGTTATTTGAGTATTTGGTGAATGAGTTTTGTTAATGAAAATGAAGGTTCATAACTGTCAACCTTCATGACTTTTGCTATATTTCTTTAGAAGCACCATCAAAAGAAGCTTTGATAAACCTAATTTTTGGATGTTTCCATTATTTTACCATAGATTGAAGCAAATCCTTTAGTTTGATGATATTATTATATATGACTCTTTCATATATATTCAAATCATATAACTGAGTGGCTAGCACTTCTTTTTATGCACGTGAGACTATTCATGATGAGCATCATATGTGTAAATATTTTACAAAAGAGACAATAGTATAGTTCCAAACATATGCATGATTTTGAGATTTATTTTTAAAATTCTATTATTTTTTCAAGCCATAAATTTCAAAAAATAATGGTAGGGTCATTCCTCCATAGAATACATTATGCTTTAGCTTTAAAATAACTAATTAATCAAATATTTCATTAGCTTTATAAAGCTACCCAATATATTCTAATATTTTTTAAAAAGGAAGCCCAAATGGTGTGAGCAAAAGGACAATAAAGAAGTAAAAGATCTAATGTTTTTAAAGCCTTCTTTGAAAAGGCACATCTCGAAGGTTTATGATATCCTCTTCTCTGTAGATTCAATTCTTAGATAAAGCACACAAAGCACATGTGGAAGGTTTATGAAGCCTTAGGGAGGACCACTAGTGACCAGACATTCTCTCAAGAAAAATCTTTGGAAGTAGGAAATTTTGTGGAAGGTTTATGAAGCCTTAGGGAGGACCACTAGTGACCAGACATTCTCTCAAGAAAAATCTTTGGAAGTAGGAAATTTTGTGGAGGAAAATTTGATTTCTTGTAAAGTATCTTCTACTAAAAATAATTAAAAACAAATGAATGAAAACAACACTATAAGAGAGGAGTCTCGCATAGCTAGGATGGAAAGCTTGCACTTCTAGTCCTTTACCCCATTGACAGAGAGTTTTCTAAATAATATTAGTCACACACAACTCAAATTTCACAATTAAATTAATGTAAGATAATTAACACATATACACACTACCCCAATTATGAAAAACAAAGAAATAAAGTAAAACTTAAAATAAATTTTAATATATATAAATACCATATAATTATTCAAATACCAATTGACCTAATCAAAAATTATAATTATCCAAATATTTATCTACTGTATAAAATATATGTGATATAAACTACTTTTAATTATAAATTTTAATCTTAAACCTTCCATTTTAACAATTATACTTGCACGTTAACCACAAATTTTGAGCCTCACAAACGGTGGGTTGCAGTGCCGGCAGTGCCGCCACCTTGAATAAAAAAGTATTGATAGTTGACTTAACGATGTGTACGGGTTGTCAGGATATGGACACGCTTCATCTTTCTAAGATATTATAGAATTTTCTATCATTAGAATTGAGAGCCAATAACTTTATTTATCTTTTCACTATCTATTTAAGAGTAGGGTGTGAAGTGAAGTATAACTCTGAGTATATTGGCTCATTTTTATCCTGATTCATGTTTAAGAGATTATATTAAGTCCTATATTTCAACGCACATCAAATTTAAATTTGATCAAACAAAAATTAAAAGACATATCAAGATTAAAGACACCAAATCTAAATCTCTTTAAGCAAAGTTAGGGGGAGCCAAATATCCATCGGGACAAAAACCCCCCATATATATTTTTATAAAAAAAAAAAAAAAAAAAGACATATCAAGATGAAAGACACCAAACCTAAATCTCTTTAAGCAAATGTTAAAAGGCATGCCAAATATCTATCATGACAAAAACACCTCATATCTATCGTGGGCTTTCATTAATATGTGA
The DNA here is from genome assembly GCA_028583015.1 of Wollemia nobilis. Taxonomy (NCBI): domain Eukaryota; kingdom Viridiplantae; phylum Streptophyta; class Pinopsida; order Araucariales; family Araucariaceae; genus Wollemia; species Wollemia nobilis. Next base: position 19,333 of record JAQPPZ010015059.1, read on the forward strand.
ACGACTAGTTTGGTTTACAAGGACGATAGCAACGACAGCTTACCGACCTCTCGGATTTGGGTGTTTATGGTTTGTCCATACTTTTGTCAAATCAGATATCATGACCGAAACACCTCATATCTATCTCGGCTTTCATTAATATTTGAATGACTAGTTAAGTTTACAAGGACGATATCAACCACAGCTTACCTTCCTCTCGCATTTGTGGTTTGTGCATACTTTTGCCAAATCAGATATCATGACAGAAACACGTCGTATCTATCTTGGTTTTCATTAATATTTGAATGACCAGGTGTACAAGGACGATATCAACCACAGCTTACCTTCCTCTCGCATTTATGGTTTGTGCATGCTTTTGCCAAATCAGATATCATGACAGAAACACCTCATATCTATCTTGGCTTTCATTAATATTTGAATGACCAGTTGGGTTTACAAGGACGATATCAACCACAGCTTACCTTCCTCTCGCATTTATGGTTTGTGCATACTTTTGCCAAATCAGATATCATGACAGAAACACCTCATATCTATCTTGGCTTTCATTAATATTTGAACGAGGACGATAGCAACAACTTACCTTCCTCTCGGATTTGGGTGTTTATGGTTTGTGCAAACTTTTAGCCGTATATGAAGTAAGAATCTTTCTTCAAACCACTTATCTTTACTTTTGTTTATATTTTGTAATTTTTTAATTATTATTATATATATATATATATATATATATATATATATATATATTATTTTATATTTTTTTTTATGTTTTTTAGTTTTTAATAAATTTAAATTATATTTTTTATTATTATAACCTTTAGTTGAATGGATATATTTTTTAATGTAATTAATGGGGTTAGCACGAAATAACTTATCTTCCAATTCTACAGGACTTAAGAAATTCGAACCCCTTCAATTCAACAAAGCTTAAGGGATTTAAAAGGTGATGTTCAACCTTCCAATCTAAAAAACAAACCTCCTACCTATAATTGTATTATCCTTTTCTTTAATATTTTAATTTTATTTTTAGGTTAAGCATTCTAGTCGATCTAGACAAACCTATTTATGTTTTTTATTTTAACGTAAGTAATAAAAGTTGAGCTTCTTTGGAAAGGCTAAACCTAGCTTTTTGTCCCTCTTCATATTTTCTAGATAAGTTTATATATATAAACAACCACACACTCCCTCTTAATTTTAAACTTAAGTTTATTTTTAACGTAAGCTTAAAATTATATCATTGTTATGTTTTATATATATATTAATAATACTTTTTATAAACATCTTCCTGAGGATTGAACTCGGGCCGCAGATCACATTCAAATGGATTAAATATTTTATTTTTAACATAAAATTATATTACTGGTAATAAATTTTTTATATTTAACATATAATTTAAATAAATTATTATTAATTTTTTTTTTTTTTTAATATTAAAAAGTGGGGGTTTTGACCAGGAATCTCCCAACCTATTACAACAACTCCACTAGGGAGACACCCACCCACCCCCTCACACACTCACCCAGGCCACAGTTTGAGACCTCCCGAAGAAGAGCCAAAGCCCAAACCTTTGCGCTGCACAATTTAAATAAAGTTTTTAACCTTGATAAATAAAATAAAATATAAATAATATGAAATTTTTAAAATAATTTAGTTAACTAATATCAAATTACTTAGATTAAAATGTTTGATATTGTAAAGAAATATTATTTGATTGTCCCAGGGGATAGCGCAATGGTTCGGTTTGAGCTTTCACTCTTTTTTGGGAGGTTCAAGGTTCAAACCACAACGTGGGCGAGTGTATGAGGGGGTGGTTGTGTGTTAAATTACTTATTGATAAGCATAAATCTCGGCTTTATGAAAGGTCATGGTTGGGAGGAGACTCAGCCCTATGTGGTGGTCTCAGGGGTTTTATCACACTAACCAAATAAAAAAATATATTATCTGATTTTAAAATAATAAAAAGTTGATTTAATTAATTGCAATTGGCTATTAATTATAATAATTGAAAACATATTTATTGTTATTTTTATTTATGTTTTGTTTTAATTAATTAATAACTCTTGTCTTATATAATGAGCATAAGATATCATACACAAAGTGTAACTTGATCCTTTTTTTTAATTTTAGATATTTTTGGAAGAGAATATAAGAGTATGAATATGAAGCAAGTAAAAGTAAGGATGAGCCATTGAGCCTCACCTTTCTTGTTCAACATCTTTGGTAAAATTTATAAAATAAAGGATTCATGTTAGAAAAAGTTTGGCAGTATAAAGGAAAGTCATATATGAAATCCTTAATTGGAAACAAGGGTGTCCTAGATAAAATTTGGATATAAGAGGAAGAGCAAATCTATGTTAATTTATCTAGTCTAAGTGTTAAATCTTCCAACAGAAGTGATCATCAAGGATAACATGATCAAGAATATTTTAATGGTTTTTAAAAATAGAGGGTTAATATCTAAGTTCCATAGATATTGGCTAAGGTTTTTAGAGATTTAAAATTGGATCATGTGAAAGTGGGGATTGAACACCTTTCTTGTTCAAAATATTTGGTAAATTTTATAAAATAAAGGATTCATGCTAGAAAAATTTTGGCAGTATAAAGGAAAGTCATATATGAAATCCTTAATTGGAAACAAGGGTGTCCTAGATGGAAGTATCGATGTTCAAGTTGGAGAAAAGAGGAAGAGAAAATATATGTTACTTTATCTAATCTAGGTGCTAGATCTTCAAACAGAAGTGATCATCAAGGATGACATGATCAAGTATGTTTTAAAGGTTCTTAAAAATAGAGGGTTAATATCTAAGTGTCATAGATATTGGCTAAGGTTTTTAGAGATTTAAAATTGAATCATGTAAAAGTGGGGATTGAATCCATGAATTTTCTTCTTAAAGGTTTTTTTTAATCATATTTTCCAGTTCTAACATCAAACATAAAATAATGGGTGGTGATCAATGATTTAGGGGGGAAATACCCTATATTTGTCAACATGGATTGAGAATATTAATATTGAGTCAAAAACTATTAAAAAGCTTCCATTATGATTTAAGCCTTTTTGGACTTGCATATCAGCTTATCAATAAGGATGTCTTGGAGAATATTGGAAATACCCTAAGGGAGTTCATCAAGAAGATATCAATTACTAAGGAGAAAAAGCATGCTATATATACTCAGATATGTGTTGCTATGAATATTTCAAAATTATTTTCACAATTCATTAAGATTAAATCCAAATCAATAGAATAGGATCAACATGTGGATTATAAAATCATTACATTTTGATGTCATAAATGTTATGATACTGGACACATGACAAGATATTCAAAGTGGAAATTATGGAGAAAGAGAAAAAAAATATGTTTTTTTCCATAGAGGTAGAAGTGTTGCTAGTTGGCAAAAGCATTGTTGATACTTTTGCTTGTCGATGGTGCTTTTGCTTAGCTTGCAAAATATGCATAAATAGACAATATCAATGATAGAGGGACTGGACCCAGATGTTGTAGGTGAGTTGGAGAGGAGAGGGCAATCCTCCAAGGGAGGTCCCAGGTTCAAATCTCCACCCTACCAAAAATCTGAATTGGGTATCCAAAATCCAATTGATAATGTTGGTGCGAGCAGGGTCGGGTGCGACTCTCGGATGACTTTGATGGTGTAGAACCCCATGTTCGTGGTCTCTCAGACCAAGGTGGCCCCGCAAGGGGTTTTTCGCTTAAAAAAAATGATAGAGGGATTGTTTGAGCCAACAAGGAATGATTAATTCCCTTGAACAACAATCAATCCCCTATTTAGATAAACAAAAATTATGAATATGTCGAATGTATTAAATGAAATTTTAGTAGCCAAAGCATCGCAAGGTTGAAATAGCATCACTAGTTCTCTTGCTAGATGTTGGTACTTTTGTTCTATGTAAACTAGAGAGTAATAATACCACCAACCTACTTTTTTGTGGCGCTTTGACTAACAAGATTGAGTGCAATTTAATCTAAAATTTTGATTCAATGATAAAGGTCTCTAACTAGGGAGTATAGAGACTCTTTTTTTTTTTTTTATTTACATGGTGGAATCGGTAGCCGCCACGAATCCGGGCAGGCTGTCCATCTTTTATGGCCGCCATAATATTCTACGTTGTTCACCCCAGAAGCCACCACACAGATCTTCGTGCAATCCGCCCCTATAACCACCATGCCACAATCATTTTAAACCTTTTATGCTGCTAAAAACACTAGGAAAGGGACAAGTGTTCAGTCCGACAAAGTATAGAGACTCATTAAATAATAGAAAAATAAAGATTTGTTTGTTTGAAAAAAGAGTAAACACCAAAATAGGATGCTAACTAAATGCAAATGCAATATGCAAGATTAGTTAAATATGTAAAAAGATAAGAGCCTAAAGCTACAAGACAAAGAGTGCCAAAAGCAAATAAGAAGAAAGAGCATAACCCAAGATGCATTGTTGTTTTCCCTTATTTTTCAAAGCTTGTTGAAAGCTTCTTAGATTGCTTATGGGCACTTGAGAGCTTGAGCTTGTAAGCTTGAAGATTTCTTAGAGACTTTATGATTACTTTAGTGCTTGATTATTGGAGATTGTTTGGATGCTTATATGCTTGTAATAATACTTAGAGATAACTTGCAAAGAACAAGAGCTTGAATTATTACAAATATGGTCTTCATAATAATAAGGTAAAATTTTGGTAATATATTCCTCAATAACTTCAAGTCTACCAATAGTCAAAACCCTCTTTATGCTAAACATGTTGAAACTTGCAAGTTGATCCATATTCTCATCATTCAAGAGGAATTCCATAAGGATTCCTTCTTCAATGGAATGTGTTTGTGGCCTTACAAGCCTATTAAGAATTAGCAAAGCAAAACTTGTGGTTTCCCATAATTTTCCACTTATGAGAAGAAAACCCAAGAAATTAACGATCTAGGATAGTTTTAATAATTCCCTTAGAACTAAAGGCTTTACCAATTCATTAATTATTCTATTAGAGACATAGCTAGCCTCCACAACTACTTTTGAGGGGTTTCTAATGCTCCCAAATTGAAGAATAACTGTCTCTCCAACCATCACTAGACCTTTCCTCCTAGTGATGAGAATAAATATAGCCACCTCTTGACCTATTTTATATACTTTAAGTGAAAATATTCTTAAAAATAAATTGGGCTTTTACACTTCTCAACAAAAAATATCAAGGTTGTGCTATTTTTTAGATTGAAGTTAATTTCTAAACCAACAAAATGTATCTTGTGCTTACCTATTATGCCACCCCACACAATAACAAATTTGCATTCAAGATGTTCAAATGGAATGCTTGTAGTAAAAATTTGTTTATTTCTTGCATTCTCCCCTTGCCTTTTTTTACCATCCTCTAGAAAATACCTAACAAAGCTACAAAATTTAGATAAAATACCAATAAAACTCTACAATACTTGGTTGCTCAACCTATTGCATTCAAACTAAATCTCATACCTTTGATATTTAGTGTGATAATATCATCTAGAGTTCATCAAAACCTTATAATCCTTAGATACTAGTAGATTAGAATGCTCTAAGAGGAGAATAAAGTCCTCATTGTTAAGCTTGGTGAAGTCATGATCATATTGCTTTGACAAGTCTTTAATACGAAATACAAGTGCATGCAAAATAATAAATTTCTATTATTGTAGAGATATTTTGTAAGAATTTTGCTTCTCTAAAAATCTTTATGAAATTATCACCCTAAGTTCTAGGTCTATAAAAATCCATGGATCCTTTGGAAAATAATTGCATTGAATAGGACAAGATTAGAGATGGTAATAATTTGAAAAGGATCAAGAATCCATTAATGGAGGAGGTGAAGAATGGTAATTCTTGAATCTAGGATTTGTAAGGAGTTGTAGATCAGATTTTGGGGATCTAATTCATCAATGGTGGGCAAGTTAAGAAGGATAAAAGTAAAATATTCTTATTTTGGCACATGACTATTGAAAGTGTTGGGTGACAAAAGCACCAACAACACTTCTAAAATATCACTATCACTATCATGATCATTGGAGGTCAAATTTGGGAGGATGGTCAAAATTTAATAGTTTCACAAAAGCACCACCAAGGTCACAAAACTACCATAACAAATTTCACTCTTAGAACAACAAATGCTCCAAATTTGAGTAAAAAGGAGAGTTGATTCAGTTTGGTATATTGAAAGGTTAATTAATAAAGGAATTAATAGACTTAAATATTAGCTCTATACCCAAAATTGGAACTCTATATTTACCTCTTTTTTATGCATTTATTACATAATAAATGCATTAAAAACTAACATGTATTCTCTAATTTTGAGATAGAAATATTTACAATTGCTTATGGTTGATAGATGATTAATGCTTTCATTTTTTTCTTAGAAGTGATGTTAAAAAGTTAATTTCATGTAGCATTAAATGCTACCATGCATCGATGTGCCTCCTCAAGTTTCTAAGGGAAATCAAGTTGAACCAAGGAAAATCAACTTGATTATAACCCATATTGGTGCAATGAAAAGAAAATTAAGAATAGATGATAAAAACGACTTTGGGAGTTTAAAGGGGAAAGGGATGGAGCATAAAAATGAATTCATTTTTTCTATATAGAGGAGATAAAATAGAGCTCTAGAGTCCTATTAATGATATTGACGTTCATGGCCCACTAGTCAAGATAGGTACACCATATAGAGTTGGTACACTCACCAACAATAGGCAATAGAGCAAAGATACTAGTAACTCTAAAAATCTTAACCTTTTAAAAAAAAAAATCTTCTTTAAAAACATCCCCAAAGGGAGATGAAACACTTTGTTGTGTAGGCAAAGCTATCATGCATTCACGACACTTTTACAATAAATGAAACTATTGTCTTGTGATGTCACTATTTAGTTATTGCCACTATTTCCTAGAGGTACTTCCATTTTGATGGCATTATATCCTAGTAATGCTTTGTCGCTATGGTGGTGCTTTCATGGCTAGGTAGGATTGGGTAAGATTTAACATTTTTGCTTATTTTTTGGTTATTACTAGTGAGACTAACAAAGTGTTTCATATATCTTGAATGCAAGTGTGACTTTAGACACTTGATTATAGAGAGAGGTGGTGTCATGCACTAGACACAATCTAGAGCATGTTGGACATTATTGATTATACATTGTTAGTAGTAGTAGGGATCTATCATGCAACACTAATGCCAAATGTTGAGTTTGATGAGGCACTACTAACTACACTTATCGAGAGATGGTATTTAGAGGAAAATATCTTCTATTTGTTGATAAATAATATGACTATCACACTTGAGGAGATGTAATGGATCTTAAGTATCTTGATCAAATGCATAGATGTTTAGATGGCACAAGACCAAAGTAAAGTATTAGAGAGGTTTACAACAGACACAAACTTATCCATGGTTATATTTAGCATTGACATCAATACCACATGCTTAAAGGCCAACTAGAGAGGTATACCACACTCTTATGTGCCTTGGTTTTTAGGATTTTATTCGATGATATGAGTTAGAGGATGGTGCACTAGGTATGAGGAAAAGTGGTGGATGACATGGGGACTATTAGGTGCCATTTGTATTAGGACTAGTGGTGTTATCATGTTTATATCAAATTTTGAACGAGGTGGTTTACAATAAGGGACACCACTTGACCTATTACACACTATGCTAGGTGTGGGCCTAGTAGCACATTGTGATTATGAGGCCACTAGAGTTGCTAGATAAGGTTCAATATTAAGAGGCATCAGTTGCTTATAGGTATAGACATGGAAAATTGACCCACCTAAATGAGTCATTTTTTCTTAGGTTATTTTTGGAGAATATCATACTTGCTAAGAGCAAGTTTGACCCTTTTTTCCTTATGTTTTTCCTTGTTTTTCTCAACTTCGATCGAATATGTGCCTAATAAATTATGGGGCACAAATTCAAAAAACTTAGGGTTTTTTCTTGAAAAACATGAATTTTAAGCTGATATTTTTTGGGTAATTAGATTAATCAATGTTAAATTTTGTTTTCTTGCCTCTTAGCCCTCCAAAACCTCTATAAATAAAGGTATTGGATCCCCTTTTTTTGGTCCTAGAAACTAACAAGTGATCAAGCTATCAATACGATAAATTTCATGTAAAATAAGAATTTCTTTGGCTTCATGTGCAATCTTCTAGTGCTCTTGGTGCTTTTGTGTTCTGATTTTTGTGTGTTCCTTGTGATCTACAAGTGGAGAAATCCTTGACAATAGCTTATATTATTGAAGGAGGATAGGTCTTCCACCTTTACTCTTGCTTCTTCCATAAGATCACCAGGTTGTTTCGTTGCATTCATTAGTTCATTTAATTTCTTCATTTTGTGTTTTATTATATTTTGTTCTCTATTTTAGGGTTTTAATCCCTCTTATGTTAATTCATGCCTCATAAACTATAGGATGCAAATTCTATGAAAGATATGCTTTCATCCATTAGGCATTCTGCATCCACTTTTTCTCTATTATCAAATCCACGATCAATAATCTACAAGGTATGGATATAGTCTAGGTAGACTTTGGGGTGACTATTCATCCCAAAACCCTAGGTTTTTTTATTTGCATACCCTCTACATATTGTATAATATTTGTTTGCATTCTATTTTTACTGTTAGCATTCTATTTACTTACATTTCATATTGCATTATCCTAGGAGAAATTACTTAGCATGTTCTCAAAACCTAGGTTTCAAAGTTGCATTCATGACCATTTCATTGTGTCCATTCTATTTGCATTCCATTTACTATTTCATGTTATCATATTTTTTTGTGTTTTTTCCAAAGTTCAAAGCTCATTTTATTTTGAATGATCAACTAAAAGGATCCAGGGAGCTTGATTGATGCACCACCAAGCTTAGTCTTATTATGTCCTAAGAAGACCGCCAAACGTTGACCATATTTTCTAGAGTTTTTGTGAAGTTATTTTATAGATTTGAAGTTGTGGGATATTTTGGATGCAAGATAAAGCTTGGATCAAACACCAAATTAGATAAGTACCCCAAGTAAATATTCTATGTTGTGTGTTGTTTGCTTTTGTTATTCATATTCAAAAACTAGGTCATAAGTAAAAGAGAAAATACTTGATTGCTTTCTAAGAATTTAAAATAAAAATGTATATAGTTTTGCATCTAGGGTTTAGTCTTTTTTGTGCATTCCCTTGGTCCCTTGCTCAAAGAAAAATATTTTATTTCTTGCAACCTAGGGTTAGATATCATTGAATTAGATAATCATATTAGGGTTAGTTATTATCTTCTTGCATCTTATGTGTTTTGTATTATTCTTTCATTTCCATAGTTTAGTTTAGAAAGGCAAAACATATGTGTTTGCTTAAGTAACACATTACAAAATTCCATCCTAAACTTGGAGCACATCTTAAAACCATTCTTGGTGAACCCTTTTATGTGTCCTTGAGTTTAGACATATAACACACCCCCATGGTCACCTTAGCTCCCAACAGATCTTGCCAAGAATCGTACACAACAGGGTAATTTGACCTCTCTACATCTTTGGTGAACCCAACATGAACACACATCTTAGTGGCCAATATATGAAGCCTCTACATTTGTTTTTCTCTTGAAAACATTAAATAAGACAACGAAATTTGTTTATTTAGATTAAAAAAACTTTAAGAACATATTAAGAATATTCTTGTGTGTATTTCCTTAGTTTTCTCCTCTATCCTTTTCTTTCTCCTAATGGCTCCATTCCTTAGGAGTCAATAGAGGTGCCTATAATATGATCAAATTCTTTAATAAGATGATCATACTGATAGGGAGAACCCTAATCTTAATACAAAAGCAAAGGAACATGTGGAAACCAATACTAACTATGATATCCATGAGGGGCCTAATGGTGGCTTCACTTTTACATCATTTGATCATCTATTTGTTTTTATGAAACTCCACAAGGAGGATTTAGTTAAGGCTATGGAAGGGGAAGCCCAAATTGAAAGAGGTGGGATGTCTCCTCCTCCTACCATCTCTCCTAGGAATGTTCATAACAACCCCTTGTTTGAATCTTCACATCATGCTAATCCTTCTCATCAATCAACATATGCCACTACTATGACCACCAATGTTGGAAGAATTTCACAAGTTCTTCCAACTAGTAGTGGAACTCAAAATTATGTTCAATTTACTCCTCATTCTACTCATGTCAACATTCATGCTTTTGTTTCACCAAATGTCAGTTATCCCCCATAGCAAGATACGACATATAAAAACCCATATCATATAAGTGGAAATGACTCCAGCATTGGCTAAGTTATCTTTCAATAGCCTACCTATACGTCTCCCCTAAGGATCCTAGGGGAAGTTCTCAACATCAATCCTAAAATGCAAAGTTTAACAAATATGATGAAACAACTAGTTTAAAGAGTGGATAATATTCATACTCCTAGTTTCACCTACAACTATAGAGAAATATGCAATCAAACCTTAGACCCTTTTGTTACCTCTGAGCCCTACCCTAAGCATTTTTAAATGTCATTTTTTCCTATCTATATGGGAACAAAAGGTCCAATTGAACACTTAAGGATTTTTAGGACAACATGCCATGATATCATATATGATAACATATTATTGCTAAATAAATTCCCTAAGAGCCTTGGTGGTATGGAATTAGAATAGTATTATCAACTATCTAATAATTCTTTGAGGAATTTTGAAGATATAATTGAATTTTTTGTTCAAAAATTTGAAGCTTATGTTAAAAATAATATGACTATGAAAGATCTTATATGTTGAAACAAGGTAAAGATAAAAAAAATTCAAAGTTTCTATCTCATTGGAGGACTCTATTTGGACGCTTGAGATATACATTACCTCCTTAATATATGCTTAAAATATTTATTAGGAATTTACAAGAGCAAATTTCTTATGAATTTATAGAAGGTTCTCAATCCAATCCTCCAACAAACAAAAAACCTCCTACTCAACAAGCACCCATAACTAATCAAGATGTGGGGATCTTCCAAGACCCCCTCCCTAAGCATGATCAACATACAACTAATCAACTGCCATATCATATTTTGCCACCTCCCTATGACAATATGGTTGGTATGATAGCAATAACTACAAGGCAATAGACTCAAGCACAACTAACTCAACACTCAATAGGATACGAGTTCTTCATCCAACCCACCTTTAAAACCAACCTCAGTTTTGAATAATACCCAAAATAGAAGCGCAAGGTTAGAAACCCTACCTTTAGTGTTGAATCCACAACCTAAAGTCTCCTTTGACATTCAACAATAGTTAGCTGGTACCCCACCTAAGATATCCCTCTTAGAACTTTTGCAAACTTCTCCTTATAGGGAAGCATTGTTGAAACTTTTAAGACAACAATCTATTCCTCAAGCCATTTCCCCTATTGGGATACATCATATCACATTTTTTTATGAAGATATTCTTTCCTCATACCTACAAGGGGATTATTCCCTCTACATTACTAAATTTATTGGAAAAATGTTTATCAAGTAGATTTTTATTATTAATGGGTCTTCCCTCAATTTATACACTTATCAATTCTTCCAAAAATTTGGATTAAAAGAGGAGGATTTAACTAATTTTGATATCATCATAAAAGCTTTCAACAACAAGTCCCAAGATGCCTACAACATTATATCCCTCCCCCATAGGATTGGGCCTAAGATCATAGATATATTTTTCTACGTGGTGTCTTATCCTACATATTTCAATATTCTTCTTGAATGCCCTTGGATTCATGTGATGAGGGATGTCCCTTTTAATTTTCATAAATGTCTAAAATTTTAATTCAAGGATAAACTTGTGACCATTCTTAGTGACCCTCATCCATTCTAATATTTTTCAATGGTTGAGCAAGCTCAATCTGATCCCAATCTATGTCTATTTGTCTTATCATATCACACAACTAAGCAACTTGAAAATCTAAATGTGAGTGAGGAAACACTAATAAATATTTCACCACAATATCAAGTTAATCATTTTATTTCAAACTATCTTTTGGATATTTCTAAGCTACCAGCTTCATCAAGGACTATGGGTTTACCCTACAATAAGGGTGAAGTTGTACACATTGGCATGTGTACTTTATCTTCATATGTATGGCCCTTGAAGGAAAGATCCATGATAAACCCTCTTCCTATAGAGAATTATTTTACCCATTGTTATTTATCCAATGATTACCTACTCCTTAAAAAAATCCTACCTAGTATGGAATATATAGGTAAAGGTTTGGGGCCATGATTGAAATACATTCAAGAACATTTGAAAGTTGAGCTTTGGCCTAGGTAATGTGGTGTAGGCTACATCCCTAATAAAAACCAACATTTACCCTTTGATAATGATTATCACCTTATTACTTATGCTAAATATTTTGATCAAGGCTTGGAGTGTGGTAATGAGAATGAGGATCCCCATCATACCTCAGATATCCTATTTGCAACATGGTAAATTTGGTGCATCCTAAGGTAAATGTGATTCCAAAGGAGTATGCTAAAGGGGATACCCCTTGTGATCTGAATCACATGAAAATCATCTAGAGCATATTCTCCTTTAATAGGCCTATCCCTTGTGTTGCACATATTGAGTCCTCTTATTTTCAAGGGAACCATGCTCCTCTGTCTCATAGAGACCTTACAAAGCCGATGATCTCTCCCCCTTTTGTTAAAAAGGATAGTATAGTTAGATTTTGCCATGAATTTCATGCAACAACTCCCAGAGAATATGATGTGGATGATCATATTTGCAATGAGAATAATGAAGGTATCCTCCATAATAGCCCTTTCTTTGATGGGTCGATTTCTTGCACTACCATCTTGTTTGTTAAGATAGGTGACACAATATAAATTTGTGCTAACTTTAAGAAATTAAAGCACTAATCAATTTAAAATTTAAAAAAATCAAAACAAAAATACCATGCATAACTTTGCATCTTCATCTTGTTTAGTTCACATGCTACGTCTGGTTGCTTGATTCATATTGCATGACTGCCTATCATATTTTACATGTTTTGCCTAACATTCTATTCCACTTGCATTTTTCTTGTCATACAATTGCATTGTTGCTTGTTCATACTTGCATGATTGCTTGATCATATAGATTCTTGAGGATTTCATGACAATGGCAAGTGATAAAACCTAGTTAGGTCATAGATCACATGCATTTCAATCACACTAGGACTCTAATGCCTAGAGAATCCCTAATCTAGGGCCCATTTTGTGCATTTTTATCACTACATTCATCCATCCCATATTCTCTTCATTCTTCTTCTCTTCTATGCCTTGATTTTGAAAGCTTTCATTGCTTCTATCTCTACAATTCAAGGGATATAGTTATTTCCTTGTATATCCTTATCCTTCACATATTTTCCTTCCTTTCATCAATATAAGAATATACATTCTTCTTTATCTTCTCATTATTGCTTTCATACTTCTTCCTTATTGATTTTTGATTGTTAAATGACCCTCGTGGGATAGGGTAGATACCGCATGAATATCACTCATGGTGTTCATACAACCACTTACTATATTATGCACACCTTTTAACCATTGAAACTTCAATATGGATACACACATTCACCTTTTGTTCCACTTCATTAGCTTCGTCCATACCCCTTCTTGCACACACCACACCCCTATCAATTACTACTCATTTTGGCTAATCAATCAAAAATTTCACCCCATACAAGAGAACTTCATGGTCATGAGTGCGGGGTAGCCTCCATTCAACCTTTTGTGAGCAAACATCCTAACATCTATATCTTTTTATTTTTGGCCATCTTAGCGAGTGTTACACCCATAGTGGGTATCACTCCACACTTGTCCATATTTTTACAAGCATAACACCCTTAATAGGATAGCTTCTTGGTCACATGCAAGGGGTAACCTCCATCTCATTAATTTGTAAGCATACATTATTATAGGGTTTTGCTAAATTTTCTCTTATTTTTCTTAGCATTTTGGAGATTTGCTTTTGTCTCTTTCTTCTTATTCATTATTTATTTCTCTTTTTATTTTCTAATTTTCTTCTTTCCATCTATCCATATATGCATTTCATGTTGCATTTAATTTAGGTTTGCATTTATATGTTTACATTCAGTTAGATTCACATCATTCATTTATGTTTTTCATTACTTAACAAAAATTAATATAATGCATACACACTTTCACACCATAACATAAATAATAAAAATCATAGCATGATATTAGTTGATAGTGGAGAATACATGTCAATTGGGTTAGTGCACCACAATCCAAGAATAATACACTCAACCCTCTCCAAGGATGTATACCACAATATAAAATTGGCATGTCAACCCAATCCCTACCCTAGCTCTACAAATCTACTTCCTCCACTCTATCTGCTAGTGGTGGTCCTTATGGGGCATGTTTATAGACCATGTAACTATCTATACTTGAGATCATGATCAACTTTGAAACTGAAGGAATGTTGGTGGAAGCACCCTTTGATCCACCAATACCACCTATAAGTATAGAGCCTAGTAGAAGGTCTCCCTCAATATCGCAATGTCTCGCCTCTCCTCTACCCTTTATTGTTGCTCTTGTAACAAACAAATCCCCTCACCTTTCTAGTTGCTCATCATAATAGCCATCCTCTTAGCCCAATTCCACTGACACCCCTACTATAGTTGGTCCATCTCCCCTCTAATATGGCTCACCTTAGTCCTTGTTGCATCTAACTCTACCATGATCTAACCCATCTGTGCATGAAGAGTGTCTATCTCTCCCTGCATAATGACCACCTTATTTGGTAGCCCCTTTACCACCCTCATTGGATCACCTTGATATACAATACCACTTGGTATTACCTGTGCCACTACGGGGACACCTTCAACTATCCTCCCTATCTTTGACTTGAAGAGAGTAATAGTGGTCCTCGTGGCTATCACCACCTCTACCCTAACCTATATCCTTGCCTACCTAGGAGGCTATGGAATATACTCTTGCAACTCTATTGTATGTTGGTTAGCCTCTCAAATAACCAACTACACTCTTCGAACCATGACTTGACATATTTGCATTGGCATCGATGGGGAGATCCTTGGGGGTATAATACCCCTATACCATCTCCTATATCTGAGGGCTACCCCAAAATAGTCCACTCTAGGATCAACATAGATGATATCATTCAAGTCCTCCTTCATGAACCTAGCCACATCAAGACACCATTTGACTCTTGATAAATCTTGCTTCACCCTCCTATGCCACTAATCCCCTAGGTTTAATATCTCTTGAAGAATACCAAACTACCATTATACATGGTCAAACTGATAGAGCACTCCAACTCATACTTCTCCAAGGTGACCGATTCAACCCTCCTAACCTAAGTGAGCTCCTCTATATTCTCATGCCACATAAGTTGTAGACACCATGTGTTAGGAAAAACTTTATATTTTATACCTGCAAGTAGAAACACAATAATAGAAAATAAAAAATAGCAACACAAGTAACACAAATATTTACATAAAAACCTGCAATGTGTAGGAAAACCATGGGGTAATGATAAATTCTTCTTTTATTATTTTTATAAAAACTTTACATTCATGCTTTCAAAATCACATTGATATGCAAGGGATCAAGTCCCTTTTATAGAGCATGAAGGGAAGACCCTGAACCATTTGTTTCCTCTCCCAAAAGGAAGCCTCTGCAAAACTATTCATTTCCATGTGCAACTGAAGTGATTTGTATTATGTGTCCTAAAATCTATCTTAGATGTCTACTTATCTAGACGTCTTCTACCTAGATTTTTGGCCTAGACATCTAGCAGCCCAAATTTTTGGCCTAGACATCTGCTACTTAGATGTCTAGCCTAGACTTCTACCAACCCAAACATTTTTTCTACTGCCTAGATGTTGACCTAGATGTATAGTAGCTCATACGTCTAATATTCTACCTAGACATCTGGCCTATATGTCTAGCAACCCATATGTTTGATCTAGATATCTACTACCTAGACATCTAGTAGCCCAAAAATCCGGTCTATTGGCTAGATGTCTGGCCTAGATGTCTAGTAGCCCAGATATCTGGTCTACTATCTAGATGTTTGACCTAGATGTCTAGTAGCCCAGATGTCTAGTCTACTGCAAATTAGTTTTGTTAACTGTGCACCTATATAGTGGCTTCACTTCCTAACATTCTCCCACTTGAAGTTAGTATTCAAGAATTCTTCTACCAAATATTTTTAGCCGGTTCCAATTGCCCAATGCTACCCTTACTACTTTTTTAGAAATCCCAAAAAAGTTCTACACCACTCAAAATTATCTACCTTGATCGGCTTTGTAAGCATATTTTTTAGGATTCACTTTAGTGTCTATTTTTGGCAATAGGATCCTACCTTCTTCCACCATATTTATTATAAAGTGGTACTTGACATCAATGTGTTTCATGCAATCATGGAATGTTGGATTCTTCACTAGTTGAATAACACTTTGGCTATCATAATGTAGTGTAATTTTCTCCTGCATTAACTTGAAGTCACCCAACAATCACTCTAGCCAAATTATATCTTTGCTGGCATGAATTGTTGTAATATGTTCTATTTCAGTCATGCCATCAATTCTTGATATGCAAGGGATCAAGTCCCTTTTATCATGCTAGTAAATCCCTAACCTAGGGCCCATTTTGTGCATTTTTATCACTGCATTCATCCATCCCATCTTCTATTAATTCATCTTATATTATATCCCTTGACCTTGAAATATTTCATTTCTTCTATCTCTCAAAGTCAAGGGATATAGATCTTTCCTTGTATATCATTGTCCTTCGCATGTTTTACTTCCTTCATTTCATCAAGATAAGGATATATATTCTTCTTTATCTTCTCATTCTTGCTTTCACACTTCTTCCTTTTTGATTTTTGATGGTTAAGTGAACCTCATGGGATAGGGTAGATACTACATGAATATCACTCATGGTGTTCATACAACCACTTACTATCTTATGCACACCTTTTAACCATTGAAAATTCCATATGGATGCACATGTTCACATTTTGTTCCACTCCATTGGATTTTTTTCATACACATTCTTGCATGCACCACACCCCTATCGATTACTACTCATTCTAGCCAATCAATCAAAAATTTCACCCCATACAAAATAGTTTCATGGTAATTAGTGAGGGGTATCCTCCATTCGACCATTTATGAGCAAACATCCTAGTAGGTATATCTCTTTATTTTTGGCCATCTTAGTGAGCGCTACATCCATAGTGGGTATCACTCCACACTTATCCATATTTTTACAAGTATAACACCCTTAACAAGATACCTTCTTGGCCACACGTGAGGGGAAACCTCCATCTCATTCATTTGTAAGAATACATTCTTATAGGGTTTTGCTCATTTTTCTCTTCTTTTGCTTAACCTTTTGGAGCTTTGTTTTTTTCTCTTTATTCTTCTTCATTATTTTTTTTTCTTCTTCTTTCCTCCTTTTATTATTTCCATTTGTCCATCTACACATTTCATGTTGCATTTCATTTCGGTTTTCATTTATATGTTTGCATTCAATTAGATTCACATCCTTCATTTATGTTTTTCATTACTTAACAAAAATTAATATAATGCACACACACTTTCACACGATAACATAAATAATAATAATTATAGCATGATATTAGTTGATAGTGAGGAATACATGTCAATTGGGTTGGTGCACCACAGTCCAATCCTAACACACTCGACCCTCTCCAAGCATGTATACCATAATCTAAAATTGGCATGTCAACCCAATCCCTATCCTAGCTCTACAAATCTACTTCCTCTACTTTGTTTGTTGGTGGTCCTGGTGGGGCATGTTCATAGACCATGCAACTATCTATTATTTAGGTCATGATTGACTTTGAAACTGAAGTAGTTTTGATGGAATCACCTTTTTATCTACCAATACCACCTAGAAATATTGATCCTAGTAGAAGGTCTCCCTCCATACCATAATATATTGTCTCTCCTCTACCCTCTATTGTTGCTATTGTAGCAAACATATCCCCTCACCTTACTAGTTTCTCATCATAATAACTATCCTTTTAGCCTGGGCCCACTAACACTCCTTCTCTAGTTGGTCCACCTCCCCTCTAAGATGGCTCACCTTAGTCCTTGTTGCATCTCACTCTACCATGATCTAACCTAGTTGTGCATAGAGAGTATCTATCTCTCCCTGCATAATGACCACCTTATTTGGTAGCTCCTATACCACCTTCATTGGAACACCTTGACATGCAATCCCACTTGGTATCATCTGTGCCACTATCGGGATACCTTCAACTATCCTCCTTACCTCTAACTTGAAGAGAATGATGGTGGTCCCTGTGGCTATCACCACCTCTATGCTAACTTATATTCTTGCCTACCTAGGAGGCTATGGAGTCTAATATTGCCACTCTATTTTATGTTGGTTAGCCTCTCAAAGAACCAAATACACTCTTTGACCCATGAATTGACATCTCTACATTGGCACAGATGGGGAGATCCTTGGGGGTATAATACTCCTATACCATCTCCTATATTTGAGGGCTATCCCAAAATAGTCCACTATAGGATCAACATAGAGGAGATCATTCTAGTCCTTCTTCGTGAACCTATCCACTTCAATATCCCCTTTGACTCTTGATAAATATTGCTTCACCCTCCTATACCAATAATCCCCTAGGTTTGATATCTCTTGAAGAATACCAAACTACCATTGTACATGATCAAACTGATAGAGCGCTCTATCTCATATTTCTCCATGGTGACCCATTAGAACCTCCTATACTAAGTTAGCTTCTTTGTATCCTCATCCCACATAAGGTGTAGACACCATGTGTTAGGAAAAATTTAGATTTTATACTTGCAAGTAGAAAACAAAAAATAGCAACACAAGTAACATAGAGATTTACGTGGAAACCTACAATGTGTAGGAAAACCATGGGGTAATAACAAATTCTTCTTTTATTATTTTTAAAAAACTTTACATTCACATTTTCAACATTACATTGATATGCAAGGGATCAAGTCCCATTTATAGATCATGAAGGGAAGACCCTGAACTGTATGTTTCCTCTCCCAAAAGGAAGCCTCCACAAAACTATTCATTTCCATGTGCAACTTAAGTGATTCATATTTTGTGTCCTAATGTTTATCCAAGATTTCTCCTTGCCTAGACATTTTCTGCCTATATGTCTGGCCTAGAAATGTAGCAGTCTAGATGTCTAGCCTAGTTATCTGCTACCAAGACATCTAGTCTAGATATCTAGTAACCCAAACATCTAGTCTGCTGCCTAGATGTCTAACCTAGATGTATAGTAGCTCAGGAATATGGTCTTCTGCGTAGACATCTAGCCTATACATCTAGCAGCATAGATTTTTTATCTATATATCTACTACCTAGATGTCTAATAGACCCAATGCCTAGTCCACTAGCTAGATTTTTGGCCTAGACATCTAGCAACCTAGATATATGGTATGATGCCTATATGTTTGACCTAGATGTCTAGCACCCCAGACATCTATTCTACTGCAACTTAGATTCATTGACTATGCACCTATATAGTGACTTCACTTCCTAACATTCTCCCACTGGAAGTCAGTATTCAAGAATTCTTCTACCAAATATTTTCAGCCAGTGCCAATTACCCAATTTTACCCTTGTTACTTTTTTAGCAAGCCCAGAGAAGTTTTGCACCACTCAAAATTCTCTACCTTGATCAAATTTGTAAGCATATATGTAGGATTCACTTTAGTATCAATTTTTTGCAATAGGATCCTACCTTCTTCCACCATATTTCTTATAAAGTGGTACTTGATATCAATGTGTTTTATGCAATCATGGAATGTTGGATTCTTCACTAGCTGAATAACAATTTGGCTATCATAATGCAATGTTATTTTATCCTGCATTACCTTGAAGTCACCCAAAAATTGCTCTAGCAAAATTTCCTCTTTGCTATCATGAGTTGTAATATATTCTGCTTCAATGGTTGATTACAAGGATTTACCATGTACTGGCCGACTACTCCCACTGCTTGGGCAATATCCGATCTGGTGCTCACCATGGCATACATGAGTCTTTCTACTAATGATGAATATGGTAAACACGACATGCTTTTCTTCTCTACTTTTTTTCTAGGACACTAGTTGGAAGACAACTTTAAGTGTGAAAGAAGTGGGGTACTAACTGGTTTTGCATTCTGCATATTGAAATGATACATAATCGTTTCCACATATGACTTATGACTTAACTAGATCTTTCTTCCTTTTCGATACCTATGTATCTTCATCCCTAAAATTTGGTTTGTTACACCTAGATCCTTCATTTGAAATGTCTTAGCCATATGATCCTTAAGTTCAATGATTTTATTCATGATGGGTCCTGAAACCAATATATCATCAACATACAATAGTAAAATAATAAAACTACCATCATAAAACCTCTTATAGTATCCATAATGGTCAAATTCACTTTTGTTGAAACCTTGGCTCTTCATAAAGGTGTAAAATTTCATGTACCACATCCTTGGCACCTATTTCAACCCGTACAATGATTTATTTAGTGTACAAACCAAATGCTCTTTACCTCTTTCTTCATAGCCCTCAAGCTAATCCATAGAAATATCTTCCTTGAGATAACCATGCAGGAAAGTAGTCTTTACATTAATGTGCTCTAGTTCTAAATCCTATGTAGCTACAAGTGCAAGTAGGACTCTAATAGTATTCATCTTCACAACTGGAGAGAAAATTTTGTTAAAGTCAATACTTGACTTTTGCACATAGCCTTTTGCCACCAAGTGAGATTTATAGCATTCCAACAACCCATCACTATTCTTCTTCACTTTGCATACCCACGTGTTCCAATAGTATTTCTTCCAGGTGTAAGATCCACAAGTTACCACATTTTATTTTTATGAAGTACCTCAATTTCCTCCTCCATGTATTTCCTCCACTTTTTTTCATTCTTAGACTCGTTAGCTTCCTAAAATAAACTAGGTTCTTTATCA
Organism: Wollemia nobilis; assembly: GCA_028583015.1. Classification (NCBI taxonomy): domain Eukaryota; kingdom Viridiplantae; phylum Streptophyta; class Pinopsida; order Araucariales; family Araucariaceae; genus Wollemia; species Wollemia nobilis. Next base: position 40,321 of record JAQPPZ010015059.1, read on the forward strand.
TTAGTCAACAAAGCAAAAGAGGACTGATAAACATGAGAATACATTTCCAAACACTTTTGTGGATGTGTAGATCTTCTAATCTAATGATCTATTGATTGTGGTTCTTGGTCTTGTGACCATTGTGGTTGCTCTACTTGTTGTTCTACTTACTATTTCGCATGCTGATCAAAAACTTCAGCATGTTGATTTTCATATTCATCTTCACTCATTTCTACTTCAACTAGTAAAACATTAGGAATTTGTTGTACCTCCTTCCTTTGCATGGATTTCTCATCAATAATAAAATCCTAACTAATAATTACCTTATGGGTAGTAGGATCCCATAGTCTATACCCCTTCACTATATCTCCATAGTCGAGAAAAACATATTCTCTTGACTTTGGGTCAAGATTGGACCTTTTTTCTTTGGGTACATGGGAAAATGTATCATAGCCAAAGCTACACAAATGAGAGTAATAAAATGGATTACAACACCAAACCTCTTTCGTAATCTTACCATCCAACGCAGTTGTAGGTGACATGTTATAAGAAAAATAGTTGTATTAATAACCTTTGCCCAAAATATTTTCTCCAACATGGTTGCACTGAGCATGCTTCTTGCATGTTCCATGATTGTGTGATTCATCCACTTAGACACTCCATTTAGTTGTGGAGTGTATGGTATATTCCTTTGGTGCTTAATACCTTCTTGCATACAAACTTTATCAATTTTTTTGGAGCAATATTCACCCCCATTATCTTATTAGAGACATAAAATTGACTTGCCCAAACTCTTCTCTACTCATGATTTGAACTCTTTATATTTATGCAAAGCTTTCAACTTCTTATTCAAAAAATAAACCCACACTATCCTAGAATATTCATATATAAAATTCATAAAATAGATGGCACCATTTAAGTACTGAGTGGATATTGGTTCAAATATATCAGAATGTATAAGTTGTATAAAATTATAACTCTTACCAGGGCTTGGATTAAATCAAAACCTCTCTTTTTTACAAAAATTACAGTGCTCACATAAGTCTAAATTACAAGACTTTATGCCAGAAAGCATACCTTTGTCATGCAGAATTTTAAAACTTCTTCACTCATATGGCCTAGGCATTGATGCCATACATTACTGAATTATGAACAGAAGTTGTTGTTTCTACATGGTTTGTCACCGTATACCACATAAATGATATAGGGTCCCATAAGATTCTCCCTTAGCTACTACAATATCCCCGCTGGTAATTTTGTAGTAGTTGTTACCAAAAGTGACAAAATATCCTAGCTTATCCATCATTTTGATTGAGATCAAATTCTTTCACAAATCGAGCACATGTCGCACATCACGTAACATCCTTTCTCTACCATTGTCCAACATGATCCTTATATCCCCTCTTACCATAATTTCTAAATGATGGTCATCACCCAAATAGAAATTTCCACCATAGTATGGTTGATATTTTTCAAACCAGTATATGTGGGGAAACATGTGGAAAGATGCACCTGAGACCAAAGCCCAAGTATATAAAATAGATCTACTGTTACTGATATAGAAGGCTTCACATGTTGCTGTATCTCCTGAATCTACTACACTAGCCTAAGATGATGGTTGATTTTGTTTTTCACCATTCTTTAATTACCAAAAATCCTTTGAGTGTCTTGGCTTCCTACAATGCCAACACTTATCTTTCTACTTATGTCCTTTAGACTTAGATTTGGATAATTTTCTACGTTGTTTACTCCCCTTGAAAGATCGACCTCTCACAGATAGGGCTTCATTGGTTAAGGTTTCCAAAGATTTTTTTTCCTCAACTCTTCTACCAAAAAAGAAACTACCACATCATCAAATTTGAGAGTCCTTGATGATGAATTATTGATGGTCATCACCATATGATACCAAGTGTCCAGGAGGGAACAAAGTATGATGATAGCTCTATCTTCATTCTCCATATTCATATTAATTGAAACTATTTTATTCGATAAATGTATTAAACTCATTCAAATGATCTACAATGGATGAACTTCCCTTCATCCTCAATATAGAAAGCTACTTTTTTAGAAAAAAACTAATTTTTTGCTGATTTTATTTCATACAAATTTTCAAGCTTTTTCCAAAGGACTTTCGCGGTCTTCTCTTTAGCTACATTGAACAAGACAGAGTCTACTAGGCAGAGACATATTGTAGAAACTACCTTCCTATCTAGCGTTGTCCACTCCTCATCTTTCATGCTGCTCAATTTACTTGCAACCCCTTTCAAGGCTTGAGCTTGGTCATTCTAAACCAGTAAATCCTCCACCTTCATCTTCCATAGAGTGAAGTTCCTACCATAAAATTTCTCAATATCAAACTTGGTTATACCTCTTGTCATTTTTGTAGCTCCCACTCACACAAAACCTTGAGATCTGATACCAGATTTAGGAAAAACTTCATATTTTATACCTACAAGTAGAAACACAATGACAAAGAATAAAAAATAGCAACACAAATAACATAGATATTTACATGAAAACATGCAATGTGCAGGAAAACCATGGGGTAATGGCAACTTCTTTTACTTTTTCTAAAAAAAAATTACATTCACATTTTTAACATTACATTGATATGCAAGGGATCAAGTCCCTTTTATAGATCATGAAGGGAAGACCTTGACCTCTCCCAAAAGGAAGCCTTCGCAAAACTATTAATTTCCATGAGTAACTCAATAAATTTGTCTTCCATGTCCAGATGTCTATCCTGGATGTCTACTTGCCTATATGTTTGTTGCCTAGACGTCTAGCAACCCAGACATCTATTGTCTAGATGTATGGCCTAGATGTCTAGAATCCTAAATATCTGGTATGCTACCTAGATGTCTAGTAGTCCAAATGTATGGTCTACTACCAAGATGTCTAGCCTAGATATCTAGTAGCCCAGATGTATGATCTAGAAATCTTCTACCTAGACATCTAGTAGCCCAGACATCTGGTCTACTACCTAGACATCTGGCCTAGACATCTAGTAGCCTAGACATCTGGTCTACTACCTAGACATTTGACCTAGACGTCTAGCATCCCAAACATCTAGTCTTACATCTCTATCACTACTCATACTAGCACCCATGGTAGATTTTGCCAACTTATGTGGCACACTAGTAATCCTACCACCACTCTATAAAGCATAGTTTTTAGTACCCCAATATCATGTCATCACAATATATTATCAACATGTAATCTACTCTTATGGATCTCAAGTGATGGGCCACCCATAAATCTTTATGCTACCATATAATATACCTATGCTCTATAAACCACCCTTCCCTTGATGGGGATCCTCAAGATGAACCACATATCATCCAGTGTGATGGTCATATATCTCATTAATAACTAAAATATGGATGATTCTAGGTACCACAACTCTACTAATGCTATAAATAACACTTTATTAACCTCCACCTGGGGTATTTTTTCCAAGTGTAGAAGCCCCACTACCCCTAGTGTTCACATCTCTCCTCACATGAGCTCTTGTAATACCTCCTCTAGGGTACCTGACTACCATTCCCTACACTCAAGGACATCATATTGTAGTAAAAAAATAAAAACAACCACAAAAGGTTTTCATTAATCACATAACCATAAAAATGTCAATATAAACATGCTAATACAAATTCTACACTAGAGCAACATAATCTCTTTTTCTCTTATTTTATTCTCTTTTATCTCTTCTTATTCAAATATGTGCCCCATATCCTCTAGGGTATAGATTCATGAATCCACACCCTGTATGATACAATGTGTAGATTCAATCATCACCAAGGCCAATCAGATCCATGGGTGACCATTGAATCTATGCCCAAGTCCACATGGTGACTTCCACTAAAAAACATAAAAAAATTAAAAAATGAACTAAAATCTACATTATAAGTTGGTATTTTTGCTCTTACCCATGCATGGTTTGCTATTGTGCCTACCTCACCCCTCACAACTATCGCTTGGTGTGTGGTAAGTGCCATTATCTCATTTTCTCTAGAGTTATTTTTTTTCTTTCTTGCATCGTGAAAATGAAGTAGGGTTTTCAGCCATTTTTCCTTTTATTCCTCCTTTTCCCTTTTCTCTCTTTTCTTACAACTTTTTTTTTATTTTATACTCTCTTTTCTTTAGAGTCCATCATTTCTATTTTCCTTAGGAATTTTACATTCCTTTTGAAACTTGAGGGGGCACCCTATCCTGAGAGGAATTAATGTCCTTGATGCGTTAATTTGCATGCAAAATGTTCAAAGTGACTAGAATGACACAATTTGTGTACCACCCTTTTCTTCTAAAATGACCACCCCTTTTCCCTTGTGTTTGCCATATTTTTACCCATAGGTGTCTACATATTTCTTTGATGTATTTATTAGGCCATAAATGCATCAAAGAGGGGGTAAAATGTAGACACAAAAAATTGACCCACCCAAATGAGTCATTTTTCCTTAGGTTATTTTAGAAGGCTCTCAAAATTACTAGGAGAAATTTTAGCCCTTTTCATTGTGTTTTTCCTTTCTTTTCTTAACCTTGACTGAACCCATGCTTAGTAAATTATAAAGCACATATTCAACAAATTTAGGGTCTTTTCTTGAAAACTCTAAAATTTAATCTAACCCTTTTTGGGGCATTGGCTTGATCAATGTTAACTTTAATTTTTTTGCCTCTTAGACCTCCAAATCCTATATAAATAAAGGGATTAAATCTCCTTTTTTTGGCCCCAATGACTAACAAGTGATCAAGCTATCAATCTGAGAAAGTTCATGTGAACTAAGAATTCCTTTGGCTTCTTATGCAATATTTTGGTGCTCTTGGTGCTTTTGTGTTCTATTGTTGGTGAGTTCCTTATTTAAGGAGGAGAGTTCTTCCACATTTGATCTTACTTTTTCCACAAGATCACCAAGTTTTTCCTTTGCAATCATTAGTTCATTTAATTTCTTCATTCTGTATATTATCATTTTTTTTTTCTTTTTTAGGGTTATAAGCATTCTTGTGTGAATCCAAAAATTATCTACTATAGGGCATAAATTTGGTGAAATATCTACTTTTGTCTATCAAGCATTCTACGTTCACTTCTTCTCTATTACCAAATCTATGATTTGTAATCTACAAGACACAAATTCGGTCTAGGTAGACTTTGGGATGACTGTTGATCCTATAACATTAGGTTTTTTTATTTGTGTACCCCTTGCATATTGTGTCATATCTATTTGAATTTTTTTGCTTAAATTTCATATTTTATTAGCATGGGGGCAACTACTTGTTCTCAAATCCTAGGTTTCAAAGTTTCATTCTTATTCATTTCATTGTGCATGTTTTGTTTGCATTTTGTTTACTGTTTTATGCTATCATATTTTATTGTGTTTTCTTAAAATACCAAAGCTAATTTTATTTTGACTGGTCAACTAAAATGACCGAGGGGATTTTATTTTTTTACCTCTAAGCTCAGTATTATAGTATCCTAAGTAGACCCCCAAATATTGGCCATATTTTCTAGAGTTTCCATGAAGTTATTTTGCATATTTGAATTTGTGGAATATTCTAGATGCAAGATAAAGCTTGGATCAAACACCAGATCAGATAAGTACCCCAAGTAAAGCTTCTAGGTTGTGTGTTGTTTGATTTTGTTATTCTTATTCAACACCTAGATCATAAGTAAAAGGAATAAATATTTGATTGCTTTCTAGGCATTTAAAAGAAAAAGGTATATAGTTTTGCATATAGGGTTTAGTCTTGTTTGTGCATTCCATCGGTCCCTTTATCAAAGAAAAATCTTTCATTTCTTGCAACCTAGGGTTAGATATCATAGAATCAAATAATCATATTAGGGTTAGTCATTGTCTTCTTGCATCTTGTGTGTTTTGCATTGTAACTTCATTTCTATAGTTTATTTTATAAAGGAAAAACATAGGTGTTTGCTTAAATTACACATTAAAAATTTCCACCCTATACTTGGATTGAATCCTAAACTATTCCTGGTGAAGCATTTTTTTGTACCCAAGTGTAGAGATATAACACACCCCCATGATCACCTCATCTCCCAATGAATCCCACCAATAATCATACATGGTAGGGTACATTTTTACCTCTATAATAGGTGTAGATGATAGTTTGAGGTAGGGTAAGAGAAGCCTCATAGAGGACATTAGTGACAACAAGGATGTCCAGTGATGATCTATAGATAGATCATATCACATTGCATCAATATAGGCACCATCCTAGCTAATAGGATGATGCTTATTATCTTGCTCATATGAGGTGAATCAAATGGTTGGTAATACCAAAGGGGGAGTTGAAATCCATTATTTTGATTGGATGGTTTACCAATACAATGCATAATAATGGATACTAATGGGGCCAATGTGACATAGGAGGTTCACATAGAAGAGAAGGCTTAGAGGGCCATCAAGTTTAAATTTTTATGTTGAGGTCAATATTGATGACCTCACGATTATATACCCTAGGTTATTCAATCCTAAAGTGTTAACCAAGTACACAAAGTGTTATCATATGTTTCAATACAAGAGGGTTATAGTTCCAAGGGTGCAACAATAGATTTTTAGGTAGTTGATGTCAGATTGTATGGGCCAATTACTAGGAGGCACATAAACAAAAGGAGAGCTAGATACATATAGCAGGTTGTAGTAGTACTAGTAGCAACATAACTATTATTGAAATTACTAATGCCAAAAAGTACAACCAAAAAGGTAGGACTAAGTAGGTCATATTAATTAGTTGTCAAGGTAGAAAGGGATGGATTGGTAAGATAGGTTGAGAGGTTAACTACAAACAGGGACAAGCTAGTGGCACAAGTTGCATTGATGCAAAATTTTAATTGTATAGTGAGATATTTGAATGCTACTAGACTAACTAGCATAGCTCAAGCAGACCTACAAGGGGTACAATAGTAGATATAATGTGATATCGAGTGAGTAGCACTCTATTGTATAACATACCATGAAACTATTTCCACATATCAATTTCTTCAATTACCAATAAGTATATGGACATGAAATCACACCAGGTCTATGATATACTACTCATAGTGATCAATGAGGACGTATCCACATTTATGAGGAGGAGTAGCACTAGACATGGGCTCCTAAATCTAACTAAAGATTTGGAATAATTTTGGTTTGTCTATCTAGAGCTTCGGAATGGATTGCTATGATGTATATTATGCAATTATATCATTCATTCATAACATTGTATACATGACTTTGTATATATACTTTGATTATGATATATATATATATATAGTTTAATTTAGATTATGATGATTCATGCATTCAATTTTTTTATGGTGTATAATGATTATGTGAATATTAATTCTATTAATTATGTAAGGATTATTACATAATTAGATGTGATTCATGATGTAATTATGATTAATTTATGTTGATTGAGGATTAATGATATGATGTTATGAATTAATACAACTTATAATTGAAGTGAATATTTTTGTTAAGTGTTGATTAAAAATGACTAGTTAATCAAGGATTACAGATTAAAAGGTTCTTAAAATATGACTAATTTAAAGGATTAGATAAAATTATTGGGTGTGAGGAAATATGCATGAAGTGCCCAAGAGGGAACTACTATAGTATAACTATGTATAAAAATATATAAAAATATATACAGCTGTATACTTAGAGATTTTTCCAATGGGACTTTAGTTAGATTTTCTTGGAGGACTTCTGGTTGATTGCTATGATAAAAAATAATGTACTAAATTGAAATAAAAAAAAATATCTTTAAACAAATGTTTAAAGGACATTTGCTTTACCCATAGGACATTTTATTTAGCCTTACCTTTCAAAAAATGTTTAAAGGATTTTTTTTAGATTGATTTTCCTTATAGATAAATGTCATAAAAGAAGTGTGCTTTGATTGGCATGACAATGAATGATTTCCATAGTTGGTGTAGGGAAATTGTTAGCATTTTTATTTAGAGAATAACAATTTTATACAATGAATCAGGCTAACAATAGCCTGTAACAATATGCAACTTAATTTACTCAAATAGAAGATATTCAAGAAAACTGAATAATCTAATCTAGGCATTTAATAACAATATTACAACATGATGGTATCTAAAGGATAAGCCACTATGTGTGAATAATAAATTATTTAATAATAATATATGCTATACAACTATAACCTAATAGTTGGGAGGACAAATTCATAGTTGACCAGTTGACCCCATACATGGAAGCTTAAAAATGATGATATTGGATTTAATATCAACACCTCTAAACTTAATCATATTCATCATTTCATGAGTGATGAATAATTTTATTTGATTTATTTTTCCATTAGCACCTATGAGCTTCATAGTTTTCATCATGTGCCAAGATTTTGATAGTTTGGAAAACTTAGTAGTTAAAGATAATATTTGAGATAAACTAGATTGAGTTAAATAGAGAGAATAGATATAGATGATTATATGAATCTTGATTTAGTTTGAAAAAATAGTATTGGGAGGATATTCCTGCATCAGTCACCTAGTGCAATAAAAATGAACTATCCTAACTACGATCATAATTTGTGTTAGCTTTTGATGCTTAATACTTAAAGCAAAATAACCTCAACATCTAAAATAAAGTTGTAATAAATATAATTCAATGGCAATATTATAGGCATATAAAACTCATAAATAAATTTTGCAACAACTCATAAAATACCATTAATAAATTCTCACAAAAAATAGTATATTCATAGAATAAATATCTCCAATACACCATACTTTCACACACTTTCACTCTACATTGTGTCACTCACACACACACACACATAGAAACATATATAATGGAATGTGACTCTTCATATGGAGTACTCTTAGCTTTCACTCTTCTTGAGATGCTTCACTTTCCTACTGTATGGACTCATGTGCACATGGAATATTATGCACATTTACATTATTAAATACTTTGTACACTCTAATACATGTGTATTATTACATTCTATAAAATAAATACTCACACTCTAATCTAAGATGCACTTCTAATCTAAAGATGTACCAAGGTGGTACATTAGAATTTACCAAATAATGTAATATTCTCGAACACCCCCTTGTATTACATTATTTGGTTATTTAATACTTTAGTCTTCAATATAGTCTTCATATTTTAACTCACTTTGCATTGTATGTCTCCTTGATCAGATTCTTTCTCCATTTTCTTATCTTCATCATTGATGTTGGTCTTTATGCTTTTAGGTGATACCACATTTTCATTAAATTCCTTCAAAAATATTTTATTTTTGCCTTTTTTCTTCATATGACAAGTCTTTTTTAGTATATAACCTTTTGAGTATTCACTTATAGCATCATGGTAAGACCTTGAATTAGGTGAACTTGAAGCATAAATATTGCATGAATAATAAAACATCTTTTCCAAAAATTATTCATCCACTTTTGCTTTCTTCTTAAGAGATTAAATCAACTTATTTTGTTTCAATTTCTTCTCTTTGTAATGTTTAAGTGTAAGTAATGTCATGTATATTATACTAGCAATATTAAAAGGAATCATAATACTATCTCTGTCATTGTCAATTACTTCAAACATTCTTGCATGCATATAGTATTCTAAATTTTCTTCTAATGCTTCTTTGTAAATGAAACTTGAGGCTAAGTCTAATTTTCCTTTAGACTTGTTAATCAAACTCTTGATTCCAAGTTTTATAACATTTCTCTTTTCCTCTCTAATAATATTCTCTATATCATTGTTTAATGTATTCTTTGAAGTAGACATCCTTATTCCTCCTGAGTTTTTGATAATAGATTAAGAACACTTTTCAAAATTTCAACCTTTTATAGAATACCTTGTATTTTATGATGCTTGGATAATTACCAAAAAATAGTTTTGAAAAATATTTCAATTCTTCAAGTTTCTAGGTTGAATTCCTTTTATCTCCCAAATTTCAATAATATGGTTTCTAAATTTCACAAACTATGTTGGTGTTGAATTCCTTATAACTCTCTAATTAGAAATTTAGAAAATAAAGGTATTTAAAAATTTAATATTCCTATTTTGATGTATAAATATGTATTCCTCCAAGTTAAACTATTTGTAAATATTTCTATGCAACTTGAGTTTAAAAATAGAATAAAGTAATTTCAAAACCTTTCAAATTAAATACTTCTTACTTCAACAATATTCCAAATCATTCAATAAATATTCTAAGGTTATAATTCATCAATTCATTACCTTATTTCTCCATTCATTCAATTAATCTCAAGTATAATATATTAATTAACCTTAACCTTAATAATATTATTCCTTATACCTCCTTAATCTTTGCAAAGGGTTAAATCAATTCAAATATTCTATACCTCCTTGTATATGGTGCTCTAAATTTGGGTCTTCAAATATTTGACCTCCTTCTATGTATTCGTTGGCCTCTCTATCCTCCAATATTGGGTCTTTATTTTTTGAGTTTCTTCTATGTATTCATTGACCTCTATGTTCTCCAGTATTATCTTCTTTATTACACGTTCCATGTTCTTCAAGAACTTTGAAGTATATCACACTAAAATTTGATCTCATGAATTAATAGTGTGCAAGAAACATTTTCTTCTCCCATGAAAGTGGTTGGTATTCCTTTCGTGATGTGATATGTGGAAAAAAATCTCTTCACTTCCTCATAATGTTGTTACCAAGTGGCACTCAATATTTTAACATTATAATTTTGATTCTCTTTTTGCCTTAATTCTACATATGACCTTTGCAACTTTTACCAATTGATTTTTTATTGATGATGATGGCGCTTCAACTCTTCTCTAATAATTGTTCAACCAACACTCTTCCTTGGTGCTCTCTTCAATGCAAGCATTTTCTATCTCTTATGTCGATTATAAACATAAAACACTCAGTCATTACATGCTCAAGCAATTTGACATTCTTTCATGCTTTTTCAATGTATCTTATGATTCCTAATGATGTCTCATCAGTTCTTGGTGCTCATACCTATGTAAATGATGATTCAACTCTTTTTATCAATGCTTATGCTTCTTCCTCCTTGCTTGGTGGCTCTATATTTCAAGCTTGGTGGCTCTTTTCCCTTGCATGATAGCTCTTTTTGGTGGCTCTTATCTCTTGCATGGTGGTCCTTCTCCTTTGCATGATGTCTCTTTTACATTGCATGGTGGATCTTCTCCTTTGCATGGTGGATCTTCCTAGGTAAATCTTGGATGCTTACCCCCTTTGCTATGGTTTTTTTACTTTGTTCTAATGGAACCTTTGCTTCTTTCCTATGGTGCTCAAACTTCAATTTTTGGTGGCCCTTCCTTGTCTGATAGGCTTTCTATCCACTAATGATATTTTAGCTTCCTTTTTAACCTACCTCCAATGTTTGGTTTTCTTCTCTATGGACTACTCTTTTCCTTGCTCTTTAACCTTTTTGTTCGACTATTATTTCACCATAATTATACTCCTTTCTTTTTACTCTTTCTAACTATTATTTTTTCTATAGATTCTAATGTTGTGAAGATTCTTGATTTCAACTCTTATTCACTGACTTCAATGTTGGAATATGGGGCTTCCAAATCTTGTTATGAAAAAAATATTTAATTCTTAAACAAAATAATTTTTAGAAAACTAATTTGCAGTCCCCTTTTAATATTATTACTTTCTTACTTGCTTGCTTCTTTGCTATCCAAACTCTCTGTCCAAAAACTCCAAAAATTGTAGATTTACTCCAAATGCTTCTCAAAATATGTCCTTTTCTTTTTCAAAGTATGTTGTATAAAAATTGATAATTATCAGTTTTAATCCTTCATAAAATACTGCCAAAACTATCTTCTTTTTCCTCCAATAATGTTGTTAAGAATTCTTCCCTTTATCTTATCAAATGCTACCCAAATTCTCTAAAACTCATAGCTAGTTTCCTTCTCAAAATGATGTCCAAATTGAGCTCCTATATCCTTCCAAATATGTTGTTTGAAACTCTGTAATTTGCAGCTCTCAATGCTTCCCAAAAATCTATCTCCTTACTATCCAAAATATAACTTTATCTCCTTCAACTTGCTACCTTAGATTACAAGCAGTTTCTTTTTTAAAATATCCTTCAACTTGCTATCCAAAATCACTTCCAAATATACCCTAAACTTCTCCAATTTGCAACTCTTCTATATCCTTCCAATGCTGCTCCAATAATGTGATTTCTCCTTCTCTATATTGCTATCCTAAAACTCTTCTTATTCTACCCCAAAAATCTGCAACATATTCCTTCACAAATCAGCCTTCAAAATCTTTATGGTTATCTTCAAACTTTTCAATTTGGTTACCTCTTCCATCCTCATTCTCCTCCTTAAATCTCGCTAAATTTTATCTTTGAATTTGACCTCTTTTCTGGCCTCTTCTTCAATAATCTGAATGTCTTGAAGTCTACAAAAAAACACTTTCTTAAATTTGGTAAACTTCTTGCCAAAAATCTTCTCCTTAAATCAGTTTCACAAATCCTTTTGGGCTTGTTGAATGACAATAACTTATCCAAATTTCATATGATTACCTCTTTTCAAGAGTTTCTTCTTCTTGCAATATTCTGCCTCAAACTTTCTTCAAATATTCTCTAATGGCCACTTCTTCAACTTTCTTAATAGGACTTCTCTAGCCTTCTTCTTAATCCTTCCAAATTTTCTTGAAACCTCTTCTCTTGGTTTCCAAATTATTCAATATTTTATCTCCTTTGTTAAATATACAATGGGGACCTCTTCTATTGAGTCTCCTCTTTCTTCAATCTTCAATAGATATTCTCCACCCTCTTTCTCTTTTTTTCCTTCAATATGTTATGGGGACCTCTTTCTTGGGTCTCCTCAATATTCAATATGTAGTCTTCAATCTTCAATGGGGACCTCTTTCTCTTGTCTCCTCAATATTCAATATTTAATATTCATTGTAACCTCTTTATTGGACCTTCTTAATCTTCAATGTCTACTCTTTTGTTACAACTCAAAATTAATCCATGTACTAGGAAAGCACATAGACTTTCAGGAAACTAAAGGTAAAATCCTTCTCTATCTATTATAGGAAGCTTCTCAACTTCTGAGAACTAATTTTTTGCAACAAAAACTTAGAAAATCATAGCCAAATACATCTAAATATTTAGAATTTTAAAATCAATAAAATTCACTAGTTATCCTTCAATCTAGTGGAAAGAAATATATGCTAAGTCCTAGTATTCATGAGTTTTTTGCAACCCTATGGAAAGACTCTATCCAAACTGCAACTTTCAAATTCTATAAATTAAATATCCCTATCTCCACTCAATATCCCTTGTTACTCTCCCTATCTCCTATTAATATTCCTTGTGGATATAATACCATTGTTAGCTTTTGATGCTTAATACTTAAAGTAAAATAACCACAAGATCTAAAATAAAGTTGTAAGAAATATAAGTCAATGGAAATATTCTAAACATATAAAACTCATAAACAAATTCTGTAACACACATAAAATTTTCATTCACAAATATTCATTAAAATAGTATCTTTATAGAATAAATATATCCAATACACCATACTTCCACACACTCTTACTCTACATTGTGTCACTCTCACACACATATAGACACATATAATGGAATATGACTCTTCATATGGAGTATTGTTGGCCTTCAATTCTCTTAAGACTCTTCACTTTCCTACTCTATGGAATCATGTGCACATGGACTATTATGCACATTTACATTATTAAATACTTTGCAGACTCTAATAATATGTGTGCATTTATTACATTACATAAAGTAAATACTCACACTCTAATATAAGACACACTCTTAATATAAATATGTACCAAGGTGGTACATTAGCATTTACCAAATAATGTAATATTATTCAATAATTTTCATATCATCACAAATACCTAATTTGAGATGCAACAAGATGTTAAGACAAAGATAAGCACATGCATTTAGGAATATATGAATCTAATGCAAACTCAAGCATAATACCATTTAAGTTGCATTATGTTCATTGAATCTTTAAGTTCTTTGGCATTAAGTATGGGGAGGTGATATGCACCTAAATCATACTTGATTATGATGTATGGACCTAGTCAATTGGGCTCAAATTTTACTTTGATATTACTTTTGACATTGGTGTTATTTTGAATTTTTAAGAATGAGATCACAAAATTTGAAATAACAACTTCTAACTTTCTTACTATAGGAATTTCTAAGCCTTTACTGGTAGACCTTTAGGTTCTCTAAGATGTGGATCTACATTTTATCAAGTAGTTTCAACTAGCTAAGATAGAAAAGATGATATTCATATCCAACAAAGGATTCCTACAATAAAATATTTAAGGTATATCTACCTCAAAAGGGAAGATAACTTCCATTCCATAAACCAAAGCATAGGGCATCATACCAATGGGAGTTTGGACACTAGTGTGATAGGGCCACAAGGCAGAATACAACTAAATATACCAATATAATCGGTTTTGTTGATAATATTCCTAAGGATCTTGACAAGAGTATTGTTAGAAGTGTTAGATTGGACATTACCTTGAGGATAGTAAGGCATTGACCATTTATGTTTAATATTGTATTTATCACAATATTTTTGGACATGCTTGTTCTTGAAGGGTATTTTATTGTTAGATAAGAGATGTCATAATGGATAAGGATTTGGTTAAGAATAAACATGAAGACTTGGACTCTAGTGGTGGAGGTTGAAGATATGGGTTGGACCCACTTAGTAAATTAATAAATAACCATAATTATGAACGTCTATCCATCAAAAAATACTAGGTTGATCTACCTAATGATGTATATTCCTAAAATCACCAAGCTAACTGGATAAAGGTAGCTAATTACTGTTGATACCATACTGGTAATTCAAAGGTTGGTAGATATTGGATCCCTATTGAGTACTGGCCTATTCAAATCCCGGAAAGGCAAAGACAAGATATCCAAGGCATACTTCATATGAGATCTCTCTCTTGATCCCATGAAAAAGATTGTTTTGGATGGAACATCACTACTAAGGGTGAGTATTTAGTTTCTCAAGGTTATTTGAACTTATGCCATAATAATCCCAACCAATATTCTGACATCTTTTCTCAATTGTGGGCTCAAAAGCTCTGGCCTAAGGTGAGATTATTTATTTGGATTTTATTGCATCGTAGGATGCTTACTGGTGAGCAAATTATGAAGTGTGGTTTTCATGTCCCTTTTAGATGTGAAATATATGGAGAGAATGTAGAAAATCTCAACCATATTTTTATTTAGTGTACTTTAGCCTCTAAGCTATGGAGGAGAATGGCCACTTTAGTTGGCTTACAATGGTCCAATTTTTCAACTTTTGAACAACTTTAAAGGGATTAGCCTAAATAAGAGGGTGTTGATCATTTTATTAGGCAGTTGGTTTGGATGGGTTCTACCATTCTTCTTTGGAATATCTGGAATGAAAGGAACAATCAAATTTTTAATCAAGATAGGAAGGATATTCACTATATCTGGGATTGAAATTTATGATGACAAAAGTGAACATTATGGCTAGAAAATAAATCTCTAAATAATTACAATAGACTTTGTAACTGACCAACGTCTTGATAATGTAGAAAATGGCTTGCTCTCTCTATTAGTCATCATATTGTGTCAACATATCACCTAAGACATGGTCTACTATTGTTATGTATAGAAACAAGTATCTAGAAGAATTAGGAGTGATAAGGATAAGAGGGGAAAAGAGATAGGATTTGAGAGAATCAAAGGCCACTTGACAATAAAAGACCACATGCTTCCTCAAAGGTATGGTAAAAAGTTGACACTTGCTAGTAAGCTATGAGAAAAATGTTTGAATGGATTGGATTTTGCCTTGGAGACTCCTAAGTTGGGTTAGAGTTTAAGTGCATGGTATATCAACTATAGGAAATATCTTGTTAGGATAAAATTTAATATCACATTGAGATATGATAAATACCAATACTTATCATGATGTAATCCCAAAGATATATTTATGATGCTTTAGGTATATCTTATACTCCCATAGCTGTTCAAATATGCACCTTAGATCTTGAACATGATATTTCCAATGTAAATATTGATTGATAAGATCATAAACATTCCATGATGTCATGCATAATATTGTGAAATATTTTTACCATGGATCTCTAGTAGGTAGCTCCTACATTATTCAATCTAAATGACATGACTTGATAGTAGAAGGTTCCTTGTGGATTGGTGGAAGTTATTTGAGTTTAGTCCTTAGAAATAATTTTTATTTGGTCATAACTTGATAATTTGTCCATCGAAGATAACATTCCACATTCTACAGTAAAAGTGAAAATCATATTAATATTGTGAAAAGGGAAGTTATCCTTAGGAATGCTTTATTAATGTCTTGAAAGGCTATGCACACTCTAATACTACCTATTTCTTGGTAATAGAAACAAATTTAGAAACCCAATTAGAATAGTCAATGGCTTTGATGAATTCAACATAAATGATTTTTTAGA
This sequence comes from Wollemia nobilis, assembly GCA_028583015.1. NCBI lineage: Eukaryota > Viridiplantae > Streptophyta > Pinopsida > Araucariales > Araucariaceae > Wollemia > Wollemia nobilis. The sequence continues at coordinate 56,769 of JAQPPZ010015059.1, forward strand.
GATCCTCCTTGAATAGTAAAGTGACTTTTGGATGCATTTTTTATAATTTCTACTTTATGATTTTTTCATCAGGAGTGACAAGTAGGTGATGAACAACCAAAAGAAGATCTAGATCTAGCATATCAATGTAGGACCAGACAAAAATGTATTTGAACTCCATAAAATCTTGGTGTACTCCTCACACTCAATTAGAGTGAAGATATTGCATAACTTAAGGATCGTGTGATCTTTAAGAGTCACACTATCAATGTTCATATTTTCTTTAATCAGAATATTGGATTCACCTTCTAATTAAGGGTGATATAGATACACTCCTAGAATATCAAGATATTTAGTATCTAATAATGATAAATTATGGTTGATTTACTATGAGATAATGACTTTCACAATTTGGAGAAAAGATACATAAAAATAAAAGTTGTTTTAGCTTATATAGCCCAAGCAACAATCCTAATGAGGTTCATTTGGTATGTCCTTTACCTCATAATTATCTACATTAGTAATTAGATATAGATAGGTTAAGGTTAAGAAATTTACACTTGTATATTTTTTAAATTGGAAGGAGCTAGGATGCACAACCTGAGCAGCCTAATGGTGGAGACTATATAACTTTGAATAGAGTTCCAAGGTTCAAATATTGCATAATGAAGGGTTGCACATCATTATTTGATAACTAGATTATGGTTAGATAACCATGTATTAGGTAAAAAACATCCTCTTTTAGGGTCATATCATATGGCCAATCACCTCGCAAATGTTAAAAACTACTTTACCCTTTTTGACAATTTTTTAAAGAAATATTTTTTTGACCATTTTTCTTTAATTTTTTTAAAAATAAATATTAAAATGATGGGATGCCCTATTATGAAGGTAGACCTCATATTTAATAGAAGAATAAGGAAAACACTATGGTTGAATTCATATGGGGATATAACCTAACTGATAATGTCCTAGTTATGCTTTGGTTTATAGAGGTTCTTTCAAGACCTTCTCATACAAGCCTAATCCTTTACCTAGATATATTATGGTAGAAAACATTCATTTTGGAATGGAATATAATTTTGAAAAAAAAAAAAAACATACTATCATTCATCTAGGAAAGGGTTATTACCATGGATTTTATCATTGTTAGTAGTACCAATACAAATGAAGGAGCAACTTCCTATTTATACCATTTTATCCTTACTACTAGAAGGTAATCCTAAGCTTCAAGGAGATAGAGAAATATTGGCTAGGTCTAGGGAAGGTTGATTATTATCTTGATTACTAATGTTGATATTTTTTAGTTTAGATATTTGACCATAAAATTCATTATTTGATGAATTATCTAAGGAGAGAGATATTAATTCATCAATGATTATAAGCTAAGAATAATAAGGTGACTCAAGAGATGAATTGAGACAAGGAAAAAGGTTAACATTAGGTTTCTTGATATTAATCACCTAGAAATAGAAAAAGGGTTTGATGCTAGCCAAAATATGATATACCTTGCCCATACACTCATATTTAATACAATGATGAGGAGTCGAATGGATGGCCCACATCTCATGGATCCATGGCCTTCTAAGAAGAATGTTGTAGGTTAAATACCAAGGTATGACATGGAAAAGAGTGTTAAAAATATGGGATCTAAATTTAAGGGGTAATACTATAGTGTTACTACCCTCATGCTCCCTATTATTGAATGTCCTACTAACAAGATAAAAATTTCTAAATCTTGTTTGGTTAGCCCAAAATGACTAATGAATCTTAGGATACAAACATTGAGACCATAGTAATCACTGACTAGGATTTTCTTGATAAATTTATCATTGATATGGTCCATGGTGTATAATGGGATATATCCAACCATAGAGGATTAAGGGATATCATCCTCATGGAATGAAATAGTTGTATGGTTAACAACAATGGAACCCATCACAAAAGTGAGATCATTTAAGTTGAGGTCTTGAGGAACAATTTGTTCACTTAGTATTTTAAGTAGGATGTCCCTATAGGTCGAAGATGCATGAAGAAGCTTAATAGGTCCTAACCAGTATTTTACCTTGAATTTATTTTATATTCCTTTAAAAGTTATTCAAAACTTTTGCCTCATTTATACTTACCCTTCCATAAGGGTTGTATCATCTACAAATTGTCGATGGGTTCCTTATAGAAATAAAACTAGGTGAAGGTTATATAATTTATAGAAATCACACTCCTAAACTATAAACTCACACCCTTATCTATTATATATTTACATGTGTACCATCAAGGTACCATTGGGGTGCATAAGAATATACCAAATAATGTAATTTTCTCCAAAACCTCCTTGTATTACATTATTTGGTTATTGAATACTTTAGCCTTTAATCTCTTATTATTGAACTTGACCTTGTGCTCTGGCTCTAGCATTGCTTAGGATTCTAGTATTTACTTGTCTTTCTATTTCCTATATTTTCTTTATCTATCTTTCTTTTGCTTTTTTTTATCTTCTTTTGTTTCTTCACTCTATTTTTATCTATATTTATATTACTCATGCTATGTTGTTACTTAGAGTTTTTTTCTATTTTTTAAGTCTTGTTCTATACTATATTTATTTTATCACCTATATCATCACATATTTTAGAAACTTTTGAATAATTTTGATTTTTAACCTTTTCATAATTATCTTCAGTTGATATTCAAATAGAATTCTTGTTGTAAGAGCTCTAATTTCATTTCCTTCTATAGTCTTCTATTTCTTGTATTTCTTGGACTAATATGCACTTATGATTTTCTTCTCTTGATTATAGTTGTTTTTGTTGTCCATATTTGTACTAAGACTGGTGTTACCTTGGTTAGAAATCTTGAATATATCTATTCATTTGATTTCCTTTATTTACATTAATTTGATCCTTGGTTAAAATAATTATATCTACAAAAATTTGAAGTATGAACTCCCTTTATATGTATGTGATGGAATATTTGTTTCCATCTAGGTTGAGACTTTGATGATGTTGTAGTGTTACTTGGTGTATTTTCCTTAGATATCAAAGCATTATTAGTCATTTCATCTTTGACTAAATTTCCCACTTCATATTCTTGAAGAACATTAATTCATCAAAGGTTATTTCCTTACTTAGCACTTGAAGAAAAGTGACTAAATATTTTTTATCTATCTAGAAGTGCTCTTAATGTAACTTGGACAAGAAACGTGTCTTCCACTTTTTCTCCTAGAATTAATAGCTTAGCCTTTATATCTGCTAGTTTTCAAATAAAGAGTTATATACTCTATCCACTATTAACCTTCAATGAATATAATTAAGATTGTGAATTCAAGATTGTTGTGTTGTTGTTTCCTTCAAATATTTTACACAATTTCCCCCAAGCATATACTGAATTCTCTACTCCACTTAATTATAGTTGTATTTCATCAATTATCCCAAATGTAATCAACATAAGAGATTTTGCATCACTTTATTCAAATTTTTGTATTTCTCTTTCATCTTCAGTAGGATTTTTCTTTGTTCCATTCACTATTTCCCAAAGTTTTTCTACAATAAGAATTGATCTCATTTTTTCTAGGAAGCAAAAATAGATCCTTTCAAAAGTTGATATTTTAAAAGAAATATCTTGTTATTTGACATTATGGACCTCATTAAATTTTTTATATTTCAAATTATATCTATTCATTTAAATTAGAATTCCTTATTTCTCCAAATTTAAATCAAATTCTTCTATTTGAAAATTCAATAATAAAGAATAAAAAAAGTTTCAACATTCCCAAATAAATCATTTATAAAATCTTCAATCAATTCATTTTGAGTTGGAAATCTTATGGTTCCCAAGTCCAATAAATCAATTTTCTATTTCAATTTTCAAAATTAATTTTGGTGTAGGAAACCTTATCTCTCCAAATATTTCAATTGCAAATTGTAAAATTAATTTGTAAATATCAAATTTTAAAATAAAAAATCTTTTTGGTAGTAGAATTCCTTGTCTCCCTAATTAATAATCAAAAACTAAATTCCCTAATTATTTTCACTTCATAAAAACATAAATAACATAGGTATTTAATTTACTACCCAATACATAATATCAACTAACTTAAGGTAATATTTCTTACCTTAATATCCTCCTTCATTTCAACCTTCATTCATTGATTTTTATTGCCCGCATTGCTTCTGAATATCACTCTTTTAAGTGCCTTTTTTTGAGTATTTTGTTCAAAATGATAAGCTTCCAACTATCACGTCCTCAATTATTTGATCAAGAATATGAAATATCACTATTGTGACTACACATATTAGGTTATACCAATCATTTTAGATGATTATGCTCTAATATTTGGCATTCGATTCTAAAATTCTCCTATACTAACATTGTTCTTAGGTATATGTAATTAGCTTGGCTCTTAGATGCAATATATTTAGTATCTTTGCTCTTAGGAAAATGCAATTTCATAGGTGATAATGCTTGTTGTCTCTCTACTTATATGAACTTAATCTTCTTCAAGTAGCTTTATGCTTATTTTTGTCCAAACTTTACTCTAGACCAAATATCTCTAACACTATCTTAGATGAAGTTGTCCAAATAGATATTTTATGGTTTTTGACAATTTCTTTTAGTAGAAGTAATAAGTATTTCTTGAACATATTTTCTATAGTACTACTTCTATATTGGATATGTATCTTAGACATCTCTTTCGTGCTACTTCCAAATTGAATAATTTCTTAGCTTGTATCCAAATGGGTGGACTCTCTAGCAATCACCTTTATGATTTAGGTGACTTCTCCCTAGGATGCTTGAATTGACTCTCTCTTTTTATTTTATCTGGTGGTTTTTGTCATTGTAGCTTATCTTTCTTCTTTAGAAATATATTTCTTCTTCGTATAATTTAATGACAAAGACTATCAATGCATTCCTCGACTTTGCATGGATCAAACTCTATGGTTATTTGTGGATCATGAAATATCCACTCTCAAATCATAGTCAAAGAATTTTTCTTGGTGTATTTAAACCTACTATTATTTTTTCTTATATCCAAAAATAGAATAGATTAATTCCTATGAACATTAATCTCAAACTTTGTAATTTGAATATGATATTAATCCTAAAAAATTGAGAAGTTTATCTCTAAAATCAATGATTTTGAGTCAAATTCAAAATATAATATGAGTTTCAAGCTCTTCAATCTTCAACATTTTTTAAAGCCTTAAATTCAAATTCACTCTAGAACTTTTTTTTATACTAGATTCAAATATATATATTCCAAAATGGATAGAGTGTGGTAGCTCTACCACTATTGGCTTTTCAGCTAGATTATCATAGGTCTCAATGTGTAGGATCAAATATAATAATCAAATATTTGAGCACTCAATATATGTATCCAATATTAATAAAAAATTAATATAAAATAACAATAATATGAAGTAAAATGGCCAATATAATTCATGCAATAACATGAAGAAAAATTATAGTAGAATTGCTCAAGTTGTATACAAGCATATTTGTTTTATTCTTTAAATACATATATTCTTTGATAATTTTCTTGGAGCCTTATCTCCATAATATAACATTAGAAAGGTGACTCTTGGAATATTTGACTATATCTCTCCTTACATATTAGGGATATGTGATCTTTCCTATTCCATGCATAAGATAAACCTCTCATATCTTTCGGCTTCTAATCTTATCACTTGTATACATGACTCTTGACTCTCTATTTTTACACTTTACTTTGACACTTTGCACACTTATACTTCTATACACATTCACACTCTATTACATGAAACTTGCACAATTTCTCACTCCTCACACTCGTATACATAATGACACTTGTGCATATCCTGCACATACACACATAAATAAAGGGTAAATATAAATCACATTCTTAAACTATAGACTCACACCCTAGTCTATTACATATTTACATTTGTACCATTAAGGTACCATGGGTGTACATTAGAATGTACCATATAATGTAATTTTCTCCAATAATTATTTTCTAATCATACAAATATATGAAGTTCTAACACTATAATATCATAGGTCACACCATCAAATTAGAAACCAATTACAAGCCTTTCCAACAAAATCATCACCTAGTCAATTTGAAAGAGGCTATAATGAAAAATAGTTGTTAAATATCCTACATGCTCAAATTATATTCTCAATCAAATATTCCACAAGGATCACTAATCTTGTCTCAATACACAATAAAAATGGGTATATAAGTTTATGCATCGATTTCAGTAACCTAAACAGGGTATCCTTGAAGGATCACTATTCTTTGCCTACCAATGATTTGATATTATAAAAGGTAGTAAGATTAAAAATTCTCTCTTATGGGGAGGTTTTCTAGGTATTATTAGATTTGGTTCAAGGATTAAGACCAACATAAGATAGCATTCATCACTAAGTGGGGGAATTTTGTATATCAACAAATTCCATTTAGTCTATCAAATGCTAGAGAAACTCCCTAGAGGGGCTATAGACAAAGTTTTTGAAAGGATTATATGTGAGATTGTCTTTATATTCCTTGACAATTTGATGGTATTTTTCAAATATATAAACATACATGTTAAACATATAGAGTTAGTCTTTCAATGGTGTAGGGAATTTATTATTTTTCTAAACCTTAAGAAATCTATCTTCATGGCCCACTATGGAAAATTGTTAAGTCACATAGTATCAAAAGAAGGTTTAGCCATAGATATTGATTAAAATAAATTTATTCAATACCTACCATTATCCATGTCTATCAAAGGAATTGGGACTTTCCTAGGGCAAATCCAATTTGTAGCCAAATTCATTACTAATTTTTCTCAAATGGTTAGGCCTATAACCAAGGTGCTAAATAAATATTTTTTCCTATATTGGAATAAAAATGAATAAATCCTTCAAAGAGGTAAAATATACCATCACCAAGTCTCCTATCTTAATTAACATAGATTTCTCCAATAAATTTAGGATGTATGTGTTTGGAACAGATGAAATTATTGCAGTTATCCTAACTCAAAAGAACAACTAAGATGAAGATCATACCATATCCTATATGAGTCAATACATTCAAAATTATGAGAAGAGGTATACCCTAATTTATAAATAAGTATTTACCATCATGAATACCCTAAAAAAAATTATAAATTACCTTTGGTAGGGCAAATTTACTAATTTTGCAATACACCTTAACATTTGGTCTGATGTATCAAATGTCAAACTTGGAGAAAAGAGAGTTGGATGGATCAATAAAATATAAGAATTAAACATTGAGATAAAAATCACTAAGCTAATCAAGGGAAGTGATTTATATGAATGGTTGGCAATAATATTGTTTGAGGACAAGGTTTTCCTAGTCAAATACATACATAAAAATTGGGGCACTAGATGGATGGACAATATGTGTAGGTACATGGCTATAGGACAAGTCCCAGAAGGACTAATAGCTAAATAAAGGGATAAGATTATATAAAAAGCAATGCACTACCAATTATTAAATATTTTATTGTTTAGAAAGGAATATGATAACATTCTACTCTAGTGAATATAAGAAGATAGGCAAGGAGCCCTAATCAAGTAGTTGTTGGCTTTTCAGCCAGATTATCATAGGTCCCAATATTTAGGAATAAATATAATAATAAAATATTTGAGAATTAAATATATGTGATCAATATTAATAAACATTCATAAAAAAATAGCAATAATATGAAGTAAAATGGCCAATATCATTCATGCAATAACATGAGGAAAACTTATCATAGTGAAATGGGTAAAATCTGCTATTTGCTCAAACATAAATACAAAGTAAATGCACATGTCCAAAAAAATGCTCCTTATTCATTTGAAATGGAATCATAGGTTACAATAAGGATTGTAAGGAATCCTTTTCATAATGAACATCAAATAGACTGATAGCTTCTCTTGGGTTCCTTTATGTAGGTGGGTTTCCTGCATATGTGGGCCATCGATGTTGTTTATGTGGATGCTTTTTCACCTATTTGTGACTTGAAAAATAGGGTTAGAGTGTTTGGAAGCTTGCCTTGGTTAGGCCCCGTATTGATGAAAGACAATGAAAACATGAAATGAAATTGAACTAAAATTCTATAAAAACTATGGTAAACATCATAATATTGTCAAATAAGGCTTACCTAACAAATTTGGGTGATTTGAGACCCATAGACCCAATTCGTAGTTTGAGGAGTGAATTGGTGCTAGATTCACAAGCTGAGGGGCAAATTCAGCTATGAGTGGTTTCTGTTGGAGATCCTTGCATGTATGGGCTCCTCAGGTGTTGTACTATTACTATTCAGGTTCAAATTGTTGTGTTTGTTCTTCTATAAATATTTTTGCAGAGTTTTGTGCTTTGGATAAAAGTAGATAGAGAGGTAGAATGAGGGTTTAGGTCCACTATTTATAGATAAACCTTAGGTGTAGGGGGTGTGGCTAGCATAACTAAACCCTAAGGTTAGGTTCTAGGATGGTTAGGTTAGGTTTTGTGAGGTGTCATCCTCACATTCCCTTATGAAATATCTCATCCTCACACATGTGTAAGGAGAGATTAGGGTTAACTAGGATTAGTCAACTTTAGGGCTAGATTAGGGTTAGGTTAGGTTTTTAAGAAATATCCTAACCATCATGGTGCACACACATGTGGGAGGAAATAATTAGGACTAATTAGGATTTAGAAACCTAATTAACCTTTTTAATCCAAAAAGTGCACTTTAAGCGAAGTCACTTTAAAATTAGAATTTGAATTAACTTTAATTAAGACTTTTTGGGAACTAATAGCCCCGTGGGGTCCTAATTAAGTCTAAGAAGGGCTTAAGTGGCCTTGGGTGATTGATGAATAATCATTTGATGGATGAAAAGTGGTTATGACATGAATTGAGTAGTTTAATAGGGTTTTGTACCTATAAACTAGTGAAGTAGCCTATGTAAGTCTATGATATGCTACACTAATCTAGAGCAATCTATGCTAGTCTACGCATATCTGCAACAAACTACACATGTATACAATAGCCTAGAGGTGTCTAGGATGGCCTATGTAAACCTACAAGTGTCCAAAATGATCTACAAGTACATAGAGGTAGCTATGTGTGACTTTTAAATGTCTGCATTTTGCCTCTCTTTGTACTATACTGTGTGGCACATAGTTTAATACAAAAATGTGATGGGAGAAAGTAGAATATGAAGAAGAGAAGAGAATGGGATCCAATCAAAGGTATGTAGCTGCTCGAAGTGTGACCATACAAAATTAACTAATAGCCAAGAGGAGAAGGGAATGGAATCCAACCAAAGGTATGTAGCTGCTCGAAACGTGACCATAAAACATTGAACAGGGATTTGTGAAAAGAACAAAAGAAGTGAAGAAGAAGAAGAGGGGAACAAAAAAAGAGAGAATATAAAAAATAATATCGATGAATAGAAATGGATGATTACAGATGCAACGTGATGTTTTTGCTAAGTTTGTATGACATTTTTTGATGTCATACTAGTTGCTTGGGGGTGGTAACTTTTGACTGCTTTGCTTTTGCGACCAATGCAGGATGGTCCAAAATATGAATAGAACAAATACCTATTCAAATTTTTGTTGTTGATTGATTGATGATCATGTAGTGACAAGTGTTAAACCATTTGTGCTAGTTAAAATTTGGATTATTCAAATGTGTCATTCATTATGTATCATGAATGCCAGAGTGAAATCCTTCTCCAAATATTGCACTGAATTAGTCAATCATGTCATTCATTGTGTACCATGAATGCTAAAGTGACCTCTCCATTGTTACGCACAACTCTCTTGATTTAACAAATATCTGGTTGGGATTGAGATTATAATCATAAGATAATATTTAGCAAAAAAATTGTAGACAGATGTGATATCTATGATTTGGATGTTTGGTTGTTTGGTTGCATGCAAAGCTGGATGTTGGATATGAATATCACCTCAAATGAGGAATCAACAATGAGGTGAATGGAATATGGTGATGTGGTGGTGAATCAGTTGATAGAAGAAAAAATGCATGATGAAATTAAAGAAAAATAATATGGATAGAAAGAGGGGTAGGCTTGATAGGGTTTGGAACCAAATTTAGGTCAATTTTGGGCTTCTAGGCTCAATTCATATGTCAGAGGGCAAATTGGATTTGGATTTATAGGCTGGGGGGTGAATTGGGATAATTCATAGGCTGGAGGGAAACTTGGGTCAAATTCACAGGCCGAGGGATGAATTTGACCTAATTAGGGTTTTAGGGATGTATTTAAGTTTTTTTGGAAGCGTGTGGTGGTCATTTTGACATCGACGAACTTAGAGAGTGAGGAGGGAGTGATGTTTGGAAACACAGAGCACTTGCAGTTGACCAGAGTGAGGTGTAGGATGACGAGAGGACATACTAGCACTAGAGATCGATGTGGCGATCCATTGGTAGGTGATCTATTTCTCATTTATTTTTTTATTTTTTTCCTAAAAAGCATGAAATGGGAGGGATATTTTCGTGTTATTTTAAAAATTTAGGTAATTTTTTATTAAAATTGGAATAAAAATTGTTAAACGGGCTTAATGGATACCCAAAAGTGTGATAAGTTTTTAGGTGTAACCATTTTTCATTGTAGTTTTATTGGGTGACGGGTAGAGTAGTCTTGCAATTTGACTTTCCATTTTTGGAGCGATGTGCACTATTTTTACAATGTAATTGAATTTCCTTTGTAAAAGTAGGAAATGGGTATGTGATTGTGCAACTGTGTTTTTTATTTATCCTCATTTGGTGTGTTATATGAATGTAGGTCGTTAGGATGTAAATTAGAAAACTTTGAGTGTTAAGTTTTCCACTGTAGGTGTACTATTTCTGAAAACCGTTGACACTTTCATCGTAGAAGGGCGAAATGGTATCACAAAATATGATTTTTTTTGGTATATGATTGCATTTGGCATGTGTTTGATTTACGTGCAAAGGTGTAGATAATGTTGAATTTAACATTGGTTGTTGGGAGCCTGATTTGCACTCTTTTCGATTTCTATTTGAACTTTCACAGTGAAGTGGGCAAATGGGTATTCAGAAATATGACTATGTTTGTGATGTTATGTGCTTTGGTATGTGTACCATTTTGGGGAGGTTGTGTTAATTTTGACCTTGAAATTCATGTGGATTTGTATACTATTTTTTAAAATTTTCAACACTTTCACCATGAAGTGGGCAAATGGGTGTTCAAAAGTTTATTTTGTTTTTGTATGTCTGATGGATTGACGTGATTTTGAATTTCATGCCACAGTAAGTATGTGGATAATTGTAAATTTAACTGCTGGGAGCCAAATATGTACTATTTTTCACATCTATTTGAACTTTTACCATGAAATGACCAAATGGGTATCCAAATATGCAACTGTGTTTTTTATTTGTCATGATATGTGAAGTGTGCACTGTTTTATGTCTCGAAGTGTGTGTCAAATTAAAATAAATTAATTTGTGTGTGATGTGTTTAAATAAAATTGAATTTTATTTAATTGGATGATTGTGCATTAGATTGATGTGAATTTTGTTGTTGTTTGTGTATGAACAGGTGAAAATAATCGAACCACATCATCGTATCTGTATGATGAAGCACGATTTTGACAAGCTTATGGACAATGAGGATGATCGTATGTCGTATGGTTTAGAGGCATGTGGGAATGCAAGAGGATTTATGCCAACCGAGCGTATATATCTGTATTATGTGAGTGATGGGATGCTAATCGCAACACCTTAAACTTTCCAATGAGTGAGATGAATATCACCCTAGAAGATATATATAGGATCTACAAATTACCGATCGAGGGTATGCCAGTGAGGGCAACACCAGATAACACTAAAGAGGTTGTGATGGAGCGCTACTCTGGTGATGGGTGGGAGGTGATAGATATTAAGAAGATGGATTATGATATTTTATAGAATAATGAGAATATATCTAAGCGTCATTGTGTGGCTATGATGATGGTCTCGACATATGCTCTTCTTAACACTTTTGGAGTATTGTTTACCTAGAATATGTTGGACATTTTCAGTGATATGGTAGAGTGTAATACTATGTTTGTATGGGCACCTGTGTTGTTGGTCTAGGTTTATAGGGAGTTGCACGATGTGGTGCATGTTGGGTGGAAGGAATTTAGTTGGACTTCGTTGCTATAGGTGTGGGTATGGGAGCATATTTCTATTGAGAGGCCATCATTATTACCTTATGAGGCTCATGTGGAGGGATAGGAAAACTTACCTTATTTTATTAGATGGAGGAATGATGAGGAGAAAGGGGTTAAGAGGCCACATGAGTGTGATCCTCTATTTTGGAGGATAGAGTTTGGTAGGTTGGTACCGAGTGCCATTGAGTGGAGGTCTTGGATGGGTGGGGTGACATGGGAGAAGGATGGTGAGCAGTTGGGATCCATTCATTGAGGTAGGTGGTTGGTGGGGCAATATACTCAATAGACCAAGTACTTTCAATTTGATTGAGTTAGGCGATAATTTGGATTACAGTAGGATATTCCAGAGGCTCCTGTTGTATTTTATAGATGTTGAGGTGATAGGGGGTAGCCACCTATAGTGTTTCCATGGATCGATGAGAGGGACCCACTTATTATGATCCCAGATGTAAGTGATTCTAGGACTACATTAGAGTTTGATGCCTATTAGATGATGTAGAGCTAGGAGTTGGATGTTGGTGTGGTAGACTGATGGGTACCACCTAGTGGTGGGGTGCCTACAGTAAGGATGAGGGCAGTGAAAGGCACTCAGGTGAGGTCATAGGATAGACCTAGTGGTGAGGTAAAGGTACCTCTATAATGTTCTAGGCAATGATTGGATGGCACCTCAAGTTCGTCTATAGAGAGGGTGGAGGAGGTTCCCGTAAGTGGTGGAGAGCAGACTTTAGGGGAGATTTTGGTTGTGGAGGAGATTTTAGCTATGGAGGAGTTAGGTAGAGGTATGGCTATGGGTGGTTTTGATGACACCCTAGATATTATTTTTTCTAATGGGATGGATGAGGTTCCCATAAAGTTGTAGGAGAGACATGAGGTCAAGGAGGAGGTATTATTGTTACGCACTTGAGTACAATAGTTAGAGGGTAAGCTTCATGAGATAAAGATTCATAGGTGGTTAGAGACGATGGACTTGGAGGAGAGGTTGATATATTTAGATATCTCTAGTGATTCTGCTCGAAATGCTCTTGAGGATAGGTGCACTTGAATGGCAAAAAATATGGATAGGGATTGATCTTCATTGGATTCTCGAGATGCAAATATTACAAAGCTATGAGTTGAGATAACGAGATAGTAGTAGGGATAAGAAGGGGCTAAGGGAGCACACATGGAGGCTTCAGCTGATGTGGTTGCTCTAAGAGCAAAGATAGAGTAGCTACAGGAGGGTATCAAGTTTGGGATAGGGATGTTGGCTTTGGAGGTAGTAATATGAGAGACTTATGAGTAATATTTGGGGATTAATAGTATATTGCTCTCAAACTATGATCAGGTGGTGTCACAGTCGAGGACACAAAAACATGTACGAGTTCCCTCTCAACGGAGTCATCAGAGTGCATATTTAGTTGGTTGGAGAGGCATGAGAGCTAGGAAGTAGGATGTGGTAGCAGGTAGAGATGTGGCTATGAGATCAGAAATGGTGTTATCTCCTATAGGGGCTTAAATATTAGGAGAACAGGCAGAGTCTAGCAGGGCTACAATGACACATGGGATAGCGCCAGGGATGGTGAGCTACGAGGGGAGTGGTGAGGCTCCTGGTGGTAGTTAGGTCTACTACTATTGTAGCCTATGGGTAGTTTTTTATTTTGTATGATGGGCATGGTCCCAAGTTGTAGTCTATGAACATTTTTTATGGATGACATATATATACCTTTTTGGTTTCAGCTTTTATACATATGTGTGTGTTTGATGTTAATTTTAATGTGTTTGAATTGTGTTTGTGTAGATAGCATAGTGTAATGTGTAAGTAAATATATAATTCATGGATATACATATGTGGTAGGGTGTATATGTATGATCAAACTGTAGTGTATATATATTGTAGAATGATGCGAAGGATTGTATGTTTAATGCCATGTAATATGATGTGATGTGATGCAATTTATAGTAAATATATGTAACATAGATGTGATGATGCATTTATGAGAAGACTAAAATACGTAAAGGAAGCACTTGTATCATTTCATACACTTATGTGAATGTGATCCATTCCATAATCTCAGGGATGTAGAATGGTATAAGGTATATGTAATGGATTTGACCAATGTTGTTTTGATAATCAAATCTTAGACCCAAAATTGTGTAAGTTTTTGTGGTAACTCATAACTAATATGATTGGTTCAGAGATTTTCATGGACCTATGTGTGTAAATGAGTGAGGTTCATTTATCTATTTTGAGAGAGGTAGGATTAACCCATTGTAGACATGGTCGAACTAGCTAGCTCATCCATAAGTGAACAATGATCTGTACAAAAGAAGGTCGCTAATGTGATAGATATATCACCACTTGTAAGACTATTTCACTAGTAGGTAGGCTCTTAGAGCCTATTACTAGCAATGGAAATAATCCCATGATGTTATGTTGAACCTAAGGACCAAATGTGATGAAGCATAACATTGGTGATATCTAGAGGTATTTCTTTTTTTTTCTGCCCCTCATTTATTGTTTTTATATATTTTTGTGGTGCTCTTTTTCTTTCTTTTCTCCATATTTTTTTTTTTTGAATGGGAGTTGTCTTTTATTTTCTGTCCAGTTGTCTTAATTTTTCTTATGATTATATATTTTTTTATCCCCAGGTCATATGTTGACCATGTAAGTGATAGGATGAGTAGGGGAAACTATTTGCTATATAGCGATATCTACGCAAGGTGTTATCTTCCCTAGAATCAAAACTTCTTTAATGTGTAACCTATGTGAATGGTCTATGAGAGAAGTTGAATCATCCTAAAGAACTATAAGGAGTTTGTAAAACCTGTCAACTAGAGGTGACATTTGATTGATTAAACTAGTGAGTGGTCAAATATTAACAAGACACCTATCTATACCCTAATCCTAAAAAGGAGGAATGGACATTCAAGTGGTGATGCTAACAAGTGCATGTGTTACTCTTGTTGAAGGTGCATTTTGGAGAAGAATATACAAACTAGAAAATAAATTATAATGAAAAAAATATGGATATATGCAATGGGTGTAATGTAAATGATGCAGGTGGGGGAATGCAATATCTACAAGAGGAATCTCATGAAGTGTAGAGGGAGAAGTTTGGAAAACTTATATAAAGATGAGTATGGTGTATTGTCATGACAAAAGGGTGATGTTGTGGTAATGGTTGCCCTAGCATGTGGGGTGTGTGTGATGATGGTTGCCCCAACATGCAGGGTGTATGTGATGATATGCAAGTAAACCGTGACCTATGTGAATGCATGCGGTGATAACAAAAAGAGGAAGGATGTGAATATGGGATTTACAAATGGAAGAAATGAGAATAAATAGGTATTGGTAACCAACAAGAAGAGGGGATTACCAAAAACTAATGAATATAGAAGAAAGAAAATAGATCAACGTAGGTATGTAGATGCTCGAAGCATGACCATATTAATACATGAGAAAGTGAGAAGAAGAAGTAGAAGAAGATGTAAGGAAGAATATGAAGAGAAACTACTAATGGGTGAAGTGACGTGGTTCAGGTTGTGAGTGGGGTGGTGAGACGACGATGTTGCTTGGACTTTGATGGTTTGTGTAGTTGTACATATGGTGAATGTAGTAGGATGGCACTGTCAAAGATTCACATGATGGTAATGTTTGGGGGATAATGCAATGTAGGGGACTGTAAAGCTAGGTGGATGAATGGGAATGCTCAGATGATGGGACGTGGTCACCAATAAACATGTTATCTACTAGGGTTTCAAATGTGCATTAGGCATCAATATCATGCCATGGATTTTGATTATATATACAGAACTAGTTTTCATGGTAATTTCATAGTTTGGGATGCGTTGGGTCAATAGGCCTGATTTTAGGTAATACTAGGAGGCCTTGGTGAAGGAGATGATGAAATATTTTAGATAACGATGAGGATGGAATAGGTGTGGGGTAGATGTAGGGATCCATGATGGGTGTGAGATTAGTGGATGGTGTGATATCGAATGATGGAGGATTGGGTTGATATTTAGATGTGGGATGAACCCTAGGATGAGGAATAGACCAAGGTGTAGGTGAATATGTACAAGGTATAATGGACTAGTGAGTAGACATGAGGTAATGTCAATGGATAAAATGTAACTAGAGGGCATCGAGTCGAGCTAGGATGTGCTAGATATCAATATGTGGAGGTGACGATATCAAAGAAGGTGGAGAGTGAGACTCCAATGTATAAGGAGTAGTGTGGTATGCATAGGAAGAGGAACTTGCATGAGGTGATAATAGGGGTGAGTGGAATACATTTGAAAAGTGCAAAGTTGGTTGGAATGGTAGGCCACAAAGTGGTGATGGTGGCATCTAGAGGATGGTTGGTGCAAGAACCAGTTGCATATAATAGTGTATGTGCAATGGAGGTACGCACATAGAAGCAACTTGGGAAGCATGTGACTACAAGGCTTGAGCATAGGGAGACATTCCACTTAGGAGTGGGGGAGGTAGGCATGAAGGCTACATAGGATGAGGTGTGTATCCTTGATTGGGAGGGTGGTAGATTCCTAATATATGGCAAGGTGGATAGGTCAATGAGTAGGGGTTCCTTGCATTCTCTGGTGGAGGTGGAGGAGACCCCTGGGTACATATATGGGAGCTTTCCTCCTTTTCATCAAAGCAGGATAGAGAGACCTGGCTATCTCCTAAATGAGATGAGTAGGATGACCCTCTACGGTGAGGCGAGAGGCATCAATGTTTAGTGTGATGGTCTGAACGAGTGGAATTTGAAGACTCTCTAGTTTGAATAGTAGCAAATGGTTTGGCCAGATTGACCAGTGTAATCATTACGGGGGGCGATTTTGGATGGTTCTACATGGTGGGATGTTGTGATGCTAGTGGCAAGTGTGTACTGTCATGTATCGTTGTTGATGGCATAGCGGTAGATGATATGAATATTGCAAAAATAAATAGATGCCGACAACATATAAATGATATAAAAAGTAAAATTACATGTATAATGCAATTGTAAAGTAAAATTATGCACATAACATAGTGTGCATGGTGGGTGATGTGTGTGTGAACAACAACGTGTACTATTTGTAATTGTGAATGCCTATGTGGGCTAGGCATTAAATACATGAAGGTGAAGGATATTAATAGGTTCATGTTCTACAAGACCCTTGATATTAGCCAAAATATAGGAACCTAAACCAAACTTGTGTGTGATAATGAAGGGGCCCAACAAGTTCAAGGTAAACTTATATCGTTGTTGGTGAGGTTGACTTGTGATCTGTTGGTTTTCTTTGAGGACTAAATCACCAATTTGGAATTTATGTTGATGTACCTTACTGTTGTAGGCATCGTGAAGGTGATATTGGTAGATACATGTGTATCCGATGGCATGTATACGATCCTCATCGAGGAGTGTTAGCTGATCGAGGTGGGCTTGGCAAGCGGTGTCATCATCGATGAATTCCTTCATAGAGACCCGTAAGGAAGGTATCTTGAGTTCAAGGGGCATGATGGCTTCGATGCCATAGACCAGTGAGAAATGGGTTTCCCTAGTAGGAGTATGTATGCTCATGCGATAAGCCCACAAAGCTAAGGGTTTTTTGTTATGCCAGTCACAATGAGATTCTGCTACTATTTTGTGAAGTATGGAATAGATTGTTTTGTTTGTAGCTTTTGCCTGGCCATTACCCTATGGGTAGTATGGGGTAAAGAAACTATGATGGATATTGAATTTTGTGCAAAGGGCATGGACAATTTTATTTTTAAAGGATTTCCCATTATCAGAGGAATTTCGAAGCGACATATGATATGATCTATAATAAATACCATGATCTTGGATCCTATGGTTTGGACAAGTGGGATGGCTTCGAACCACATTGTAAAATATTTTATGTCTGTAATGATAAATTTGTGATTGCTTGATGAAGTGAGTGTGATTTGTCTAATAAGTTCAAGGTCCCATTGTGAAAAATGCCACATGGACTAGATTGGTTGGAGTAGTTGATATGGAAGGTGTGTAAGGTTTACATGTTGTTGGCACTTGACACAGTGCCTCACGTATTCACAATAGTCATGCCCATTATTTGGATAGTAATATCCCATGCGAAGGATACGTTTTGTGATTGCCATGCCACTGAAGTGGCCACCACAAGAACCATCATGTATTTCTTGTACAACCCGCTAAGATTCATGGGGTTGAAGATCCCATCATAGCTACAATGATAAAGGATGTCCCTCATAAATGTATAGTGAATTGCTCTTTGTTTGAATGCTTGGTGATGAGCATGTGGTAAGTCACATGGTAGGAATCCTAACTTGATATAATATTTTATTTGCACAAACCAAGGGTCATGTGGTTTGGTATCGACCACGTGGATGCCACCATCATATATAGGAGATGTAGGTGATATGGTAGATTGAGTGAGTGTATGAATAGATATCGATGTGGTATTGTATTATGGGTATTGTAGTATTAGTGATCCTAAGGAGACCATTGTATCTGCAAAATGGTTTTATGATCATGGAGTAGCTTCGATGTTGTACCACTCGAATTGAGAAATAAGTTGTGCAATCTGCTTGTATTATTGGAGAACTAGACAATGATATTGCTAGGTCTCTTTCACTTGGTTCACTATTATAAGAGAATCCCCTATGATGTGGAGGCATTTGATATGCATAGCATGGGCCTATTTTAATCTTAGGATCAAGGCTTCATATTATGCATTGTTTTTTTTACATGGGAAGTCCAATTTTAATGAGAAGGGGAGTGGTTCCCCTTCAAGTGTAAAGAAAATAATGCCTATACCCCCAACGTGAGTACATCGGGAGCCATCAAAGTATAGGGTTAAATCAGTCGATGATTTAAGCTCAACATACTCTTTGGCTTTTGTGATGTGGAATATGGAATCATCAAAAAGCTGAATGAGGAGAGGTTGATCATCAAGCAAGGGAGATTCTGCAAGTTGGTCTACAATGACCTATCCTTTGATGGATTTTTGTGAAATGAATTCTAGGTCAAATTTAGTTAGGATCATGATCCATTTTGTTGTTAAAGAGTTGTGATAGCTTTTTTTCATCATCTACCAAAGGTAATTGTCTTAGGCGATGACAAATATTATGTGGTTTAACATATAGTGGCAACATTTCTAGGTGGAAAAGACTACAACTAGGCATAGCTTTTCCATGTAATCATATCTAAGTTTGTAGCTGACTAGCATAAAATTTATGTAGTATATGGATTGCTCTTTTTCAAGCGTGTTCTTTTGAGCTAGCAATGTACCTAGTGCAAAATATGTACTTGAGATGTACAAAATTAGTGGTAGTTGTGGGTGCAGAGGAAACATAACTGATGGGGAAGTGAGGTAAGATTTGAAAGCTTCAAAGACCTATTGGTAGTTATTATCCCACTTAAAATTGACTCCATTTTGCAAGATATGGTTGAACGGTTTGCACTTGTCTAACAATTGTGCAATAAAGCAACGAATGGAGGTTATCTTTCCTTGGAGGCTACACAGTTATTTCAAGGTAGTAGGTAGGGGTATATTAATGATGGCCTTTACTTTTTTAGGGTCTACCTCAATTCCACGTTGAGTGATAATTAACCCTAATATTTTTCTTTAGGTAACTCCAAATATACACTTCTTTGGTTTAAGGTAGACATTGTGTTCTAATAGGCGGTCAAATATCTAGTGGAGATCATATAGGTGTTGTGAGTGATTTTTAGATTTCACAAAGAGGTCATCTACATAATCTTCCACACTTTTGTGCATGTAATCATGAAAGATATAAGTCATGGCATGCTGGTAGGTTTCCCTAGCATTTTTAAGACCAAAAGGCATGAAATTATAGTAAAATGTCCCCCAGGGGGTTGTGAATAATATATTATGTTGATCAGTGGAGTTGATATTGATTTGGTTGTAACCAAAGAATCCATCCATGAGGGATATCATCTCGTGGCCTACAGTAGAATCAATGAGTGAGTCAATATTAGGTAGTGGTAAGTTGTCTTTGGGATAAGCTTTGTTCAAATTATGAAAGCCAGTGCAAACATGGAATTCACCACATGGTTTTGGTATTAGAACCATGTTGGAGACCCATTTCGGATAATCTATGGGTACTATAAAGTCAATGTCAAGGATCTTTTGTAGCTCAATTTTGATGAGTAATGCAACTGGTGGGTGCATGCATCATAGTTTTTGTCTTAATTGTTTAACATATTTATCTAGTGTAAGGTTGTGGACTAGAAGGGTTGGATCGAGGTCCGATATATCCTTGTAGGACCATGCAAAGAATCTAATATACTCTTGAAGGAAATTAGTGAACAAAGCATGTTCTTCAGTGGAAAGTCTAGCCGCTAGCTTGATGATGTGAGTATTTTTAGGGTCATTTTCGATATCTACATTGATGGTTTCCTCTATGAGCATGTGAGAACCATCATGCAGTTGCTCTGGAACTGGAATGGTGGATGTCATAGATGGCCTCAGTAATTTCGTACTCATCATCTAGATAGATATCTATGTGGTGCACCTATGATATGTGAGGTGGTGTAGAGGATGAAGGAGTTGTTGGAACGAAATCCACCTTAGGTTATAATTCGCATACAAGACTTCATTAACATTGAATGACTAGGCTAAAACTGGGGTTCACCTGGTTCAATCTCCAGAGAAGGTTGGTTCCTTATTTTTTTTATAGAAAAATGGTAGAGAGAAATGAATGCTTAAATAAGGGAAATGTAGCCAATGCTATGAGATTGAAAATGGTATAGATTATGTAACAACACAGTGCTGATTCAACATTTTGCAAAAA
Source organism: Wollemia nobilis (assembly GCA_028583015.1). Taxonomy (NCBI): domain Eukaryota; kingdom Viridiplantae; phylum Streptophyta; class Pinopsida; order Araucariales; family Araucariaceae; genus Wollemia; species Wollemia nobilis. Next base: position 77,678 of record JAQPPZ010015059.1, read on the forward strand.
AAGCATAATAAAACCCAAAACACAATAAACTAAGATCACTTGGTGAATATTTAACTCCAAAGAAATTTATTAGTGAAGTAAATTGTAGAACACAAAAATTCAGTTTAAGAATTAATGTATGGTATATTCAACATAGATTCGACTTTAGCAATAAACGATCACATACATACTTGCACACCAAATGAGCTCAGAACCAGGGCGGATGATCTCTATTAATAATTAAAAAGTCTGAATGCATAGCCTTGTAAACATCTAAGAGCTGACCTTGTGTTTTGGTCGCTCATTCTTTATATAGAGTTTTACATAACAGATTGAAATTTGTACAATAGAATACCCGAAGGCTTATCCTAATAATAGAGTGGTTAGAGATCGAGATATCTTCTTGTTACACAAATATCTTTTGAGTGATGGAAATTTTAACCAAAAAGGTTAAGATATTCTTGTTATAGAGATCTTCTCCACTTGCTTTTATATATGCTGGTTCTGGCTTGGCAAAACATTTCACTATCACAACTTTTCCTCTTTTACTTGGTCCTCCTCTTCAAAACATCACACTATCGTGACTTTTTCTCATTTGCTTGGTCCTCCTCTTAAAAATGTCGTGCTATCCGGAATTTTTCCCCTTAGCGTGGTCCTCCTATTCAAAATGTCACGCTATCATGACTTTTTCCCCTTTGCTTGGTCCTCCTTTTCAAAACATCATGCTATTGCGAATTTTTACCCTTCGCTTGGTCCTCCTCTTCAAAACGTTGTGCTATCACAAATTTTTACCCTTTGCTTGGTCCTCCTCTTCAAAACGTTGCATTATCATGACTTTCCTCCCTTGCTTGCTCAAAAATAAGGAGAGTACCTTTATTCCCCAGGTGTTGTCATTTTGACCAACATTCTTGGCACCTCCTGGGGTAATTCTATTAACTGAATGTCAAAAATTAGATCCTTTATCCATTGGGTAACGGAATCAAAAATAAGAAAATAATAAAATAAAGAAAAAGAGGGGAAAGAAAGGGAATGATACCAAGCTCAAAAAACAAAAAATCAAGCCTGGGGGGGAATTATTCTTCCATGGACTCTTCTTCAAACTGCTTTGCCCCTTCTTGACCTGGAGGTGTTGTACTGCTTGATGCAGCCTTCTGGGATTTTTCTTGCTTCTCCTTATCCTATTTATCTCTAGATTGAATAGCTTCATTATAAGCGGTACATTATTTCTTCCAGGTCTCTTCATCTGTATCCGCATTTTCTTTGAAAGTCACATATAGGTAATCCAATTCTTCTACTGTATCATAAGATAGAATTTTAGACTTAAGGTATAACTCATTTAGTCTGGATTTTATTTGAGTGATATCTTATGCCATACTAAAAATTTGATCTTTCTATATTGGCTCTTCCCAACTGTCAACTTCTAATGTATCATCAAAGAAAGTCTACAAAATAGCTTTCATCTCATCCTATGACAATAGTTTGGAATGTGAGTCCCAAAATATAGGCATACACAATCTCCGACCATATTAGCGTGTTTTGAAATTTACTTTGCTTTTGTCCTTAATTCTTGTATAATTTTTACAGTAGTTGTCACCAACTTATGTCGCTTGAAGAAGTTCCTGGCAACTAATTTAGCTTGAGACCAATTTTCATCTTGGGTTATGTAGCCAACTATTGTTTGCGTGCTGCTTGCCAGGACCTTGATCTTGTTGGCTGCAGATACTATTGGCGTCAAGAGTTTAACCGAAGCTTCAAAATTTTTCTCTACCAGATTTAGTATGTTGTTTACCTTGGATAAGTAGACCAGAGTGGGTCTAGATTTCAGGATCAATTTTATTAATTTCGTGAGCTTTTATTTTCGAACTGCGATTGCATTTTCTTTAGAATTAAGGCTCATTTGGGACCGCTGACAACTATTGTTTCAACCCTTCTATTTTTTGTTGTAGGATCTGAACCTATTCTTCTACTTTTGTTGCCTTTTCTTGGAAGGATGCGGCTTCACTGAACCTTTGTTCCCATTTCTTGGCTTCATTTTTAAGAGCTTTCTCAGTGATCTTCTATTGATTGAAATCTTCTTCTAGCCGCTTGCAAGCCTGTTCTTCTATAAGGAATTTTTATCTGAAGTGCTTTGCATTAGGATAAATTATCCCCATGTGAGTCTGATCCTTGCTCCACTCATCTTCCATTGGCAGCTGGGTCATGTCTTCTATGATGATTTCAGATTAATAATCATCCAGTCATTTGTTTCTCAGGCTTCTGTACCAAAGGAGTCATCTTAATAGTAGAGTGTTTCATACTGATTGGGTCTAGTACTATCCCTTATCGGACATGAGCCATCTCAGTGGCACTCGGGGAACTTCTTGTCTTCAACCATGTAGCAACATTTACTATAGCTTTATTTAGCTTTCAAAATTTGGCAACTATGGGATTATTGGAAGAAGAGGTACTTTGTAGGGACTACAGGCTCAATAGATTCATGGAAAGCAAAAAAAGGAGTGGGTGGTAATGAGTATTTCATACTCATTGGTTGAGAGGAAGATCTTGTTGGGGTGCGGTGAGGTGAAACACGGGGGAACTTAGGAGGTGATGATGGCTTTGAAGTATCTTTATCATTTTGAAAATGAGAGGAAATCCTCTATGAATGGGAGGAAGAAGAAGGGGTATCAATATTGATTGGAGACATTTATCGTTCCTTCTATAGGTTACAGCCTCCAATTTCTTGTGATTATTCTATGTAAGCTTCTGTTATATGCTTTAGACATGAAATATCTGCACCATCTGTCACTAGCGGTGGAGTCTGCTCTTAGCTCGGTGGCTCCTTTTGAGGGGGCTCTTCAACCTTTTCAACCACTTATTCTTCTTCACTATCCCCTATTTTTTTATGTTCCTTTGTTTCTCCTAATTTTACTTCTTATTCTTCTTTTTATTCTTCAGAAGAGGATTCTTGAATTTTTCTTGTCTTTCGGCCTCCTCCTTGCTCTTGCTTTGCTTTCCCCTTCTTCTGCTCAACTGCCATATTTCTATGTTTCAAAGGAGTTCTATCATCAGATTCTATATCTGATCCTGAATGCCAGATATATATCCGACATCTCTTTTTTGTGGTTTATACTTGTCCAACTGCTACTTCTTTTCCTTTTCCCTTTTTATTATCTTTCTCATTTGAGAAATGCCACCTATTCCAATCAGAACCTTATCGACCAATGTTTCAGACTAGATCTGATTATTCTCATCATATTTGGCACAAAACTTAGCATCCATATTGAGCCCATACGTTGTAAAAGTTTCAATGTGACACCGCATCTACCACCAGGTTGAGATTTTAGCTTCATTCTAGTCATCTCTCTTTTTCTTCATTTTGTTGAAATTCTTGGTGGGGATTTTGTGTGATGGGTAGGAATCCAAGTAATCCGTTATATGTTTGTAGAAATTGTGCCATGAAGCCAGTGGTTACATTTTATCAACATGCCATTCCATAGGATGATCCTCATTATTATTTTGGCTTTGCTCGATGTCTCTACTAGAGACGTGGAACTATTGGAAAGGAGTCTTGTTCAGAGTGGCCTACCTTTTTTTGAATATATCCTCAGGATCATATTTCCACCTCTGTGGAAGCTCTACCAGCCTCATACCTTTTAATAGTTGAGTAATATTTTGATGATATCCCTTTTTTGAAATAGTTACCCCTTCAAAACTGAAAGGCATAAGGCAAGTATGGGTTTTTTGAGCACCTATCCCAAACGTGTAATTTATGAATTCTTGTTGTATTACATACTCTAAGGCAAAGATTCATTTGGTGACGTAGTAAGGCAACAAGAAAGGCTTCTCTGTGAAGCCAAAAAGCCTTATAACCACTCCTTGATTTAGGATGAAAAATTCACCTTCTACATGAGGGCACCTCAGGGTATCTTCCACTTTCTTAGGAATCCTCGACATGGGTCCTAGCATAATTTGTATAGCAGGGCCCAGGAATCCCATGTTGAACTAGTAATATGAACTCGCTCTTGATAGAAGTGGAGTCCCTTCACACACAGGCAAATTTTGTCCTTTTTTATTCTTTTGTGTTATAGATATAGATTTCAAAATTTTTGATTGAAAAAAGAAGAAGAGCCAAATCAAATAGGAGTACCTGAAAGCATCCGAGTCTTCTGTGTGTAGTTTTGAAAGTCCTGCATGTAGCTGTTGAGCTATGTAGGATGGCCAATCAAAGAAAAGTGGGACTTTATTTGGGTCCAAGTGCACTTTATCATAGAATTTATAATTTAAAATACACTGTGCCACAACAACTTGCCACCCATGTACCTGACTATCATCTTCTAAACTTGCTACTATGGCTAACATAGAGAAAAGTTGCTTGTTTTTGAACTTGGACAAGGGTATGGGAGATTAGGGAATGGAACCCTTCGGGGGCTCACTCTCAAGGTTTTGTTGTAGGAAAGCTCTTATGTTTGGGGTATTGAGATAGAACTTTGCAGAGTTGGTTGGTTCAAATAAAATAGGAGAACCTGGAGGCTTACATCCCTGGGCAAACACAACTTTAATTATTTTAGGATCCATTGTAAAAAGGGTCTCACCTCTGTTATTATTTACACTCCTACTTTTGACATCATACAACTTTGCCATTGCTCTAACCAATTCTAGATAGGTGTGGACTTGAGGACATACGTACCAGTAGAGCATAGAGTAGTAGGCAAAATTGGTTGGGTTTGATGGAGAGGCATTTGCATTCAGTCTAGTGACTATTTACTTACGGATTTATCCTGGATCCTTCCATGTCAGCTTTGTGTCTGTAATGTGGCCATTAGGGTCGACAAAGCTTTCTACTTTGATGCTCAAACTCCTTTTATTTTTGGAAGGTGCAGACGTAGAACCTAGGGTTGGAGAGGTGGACATTGTGATACTACTGTAATTCAGGTATTTAGAAGACTATAGAACTTTTAGGCAACTGTTAGAACTTAAAGAATCAGATAATCAATAAAATAGGAGATAAAAAAATGATAAGGTAAAAGTTGTTTATTAAACGACTATGCATGCTCGTGCCCTAATTGTTCAAGTAATGTGGAGTAATTATGGTTGGGGGCACACATCCCAATGTTGATTTAGAATTATGGCGAGAGTCTCGACCTGTGTGCTAGATTTTAATGATACCAACTACCTCAAGTTGCCATTTTTAATATAGACCAATGGGAGACTTCTGCTATGGTACTGAGCCAATGGGGCGACGTCCTCTTTTGGTCCTATCAAAAAATACAATCTTAGTTTAAATAGTGGTTTTTTTCATATTCTTGAGATGCCTTAAAGTGGCTTTCTTGTCAAACCATACTTTTGTCACAACTAAATGTTTTTGGTAATGATCATAGGCTTGTTCCTTATGTTCTTCTAGCTGCAGGAGTTGGATCAGCCTATTTTCCATTGGTTCCACTTCTTTAGTCCCAGTTAAATCCAATAGTTTTAGAGCTAGTATCTCTATGTGTATTGGGAACACAACCTCTTTACCATAAACCAGAGAATAGGGAGAGGTGTTGATAGATTTTTTAATCATGATCTTGTCAGCCCAAAGTGCCTAGATTATCAAATAATGCGAACTTCTTTTATTGTCCTTGAGGGTCCTTTTCAAAATTATGAGTAGATTTTTATTGGTGGACTCAGCTAATCCATTACCTTGAGGATAATAGTTAGAAGATGTCTTCAAGTATATCCCATATTTACTTGCAAAGTAGATCATTTTTTCTTCCACAAAATGTGACCCATTGTCTGTGACCAAGACCTCTGGGATGCCGAACCTTGTTATCAGGATTTCCACAAACTCGATCACCACCTCTTGGTCATTTATTTTAGTGGGTATAGCTTCTGACTATTTTGTGAAGTAATCAGTGGCTATGAGAATGTACTTATGCCTTATAGATGAATTTAGTTCTATGATCCCTATTAAGTCTAAACCCCATTTATGGAAAGGCTCTTCAACCTGAATGGTCTTTTGGGGTAGTGGGGCATTCCTATTTCTTCCCACATATTTATGACATTCATCACAGTTTCTTATGATCTTAAATGCATATGCAAAAACCATTGGCCAATAACACCCAGTTCTGATGATTTTCAATTTTTTAGTTCTCCCAGAGTAATGTCCTCCTAATAGGCCTCCATAAAATTCATTTAAAATATTCTATTTTTGCACTTCTGACACACATCGAAGCAGAACTCCATCCAAGTTTTTTTTGTATAATCCTTCGAGCAATAAAGTGTATTTCAGATCTTGGATCCTATATCTTCTTCTCTATGAAGCGTTCAAGCCTTCTAGACATATACCAATCTAAAAATACCTAGTTAATTCATCTACCCAATCGAGCTGCTCTGAAGGTTGTTTTTCATCTTATATGGATTCTTGAGCCTGACAAGCCACATTCTCTGTAGATGCTTGTTTTGCAAGTTCTTGGCATAAAGATCTACCCCTGAATAGTTTGGTTGGGAGTATCTCTATGTCATATTCTTGTAGTTTAGTTACCAAACCTGCTCTAGTATCACCGAGTTCTCCTTGTGTAATGAAGCTTCGTACATCAGGGTGTATTGTATACACAATGACTTTGCTTTACGATAAGAAGTGCCTAAATTTTTTTAGGGATTTCATGATGGCATAGATTTGTTTTTCGATGAAATTGTACTTTTCCTCATGTTCCTACATATTTTGACTCAAGAAGGCGATGGGCCTTTCTTCATCGTCAGTCCATTTCTATGTGAGCACAATAGTGTAGCTTCCCTGTTCACCTATTGCATATAAGATAAAATATTTGGATTAGTTTGGATTTACCAGGATGGAGGCTTGAGCTATTTGCTCTTTGATCTATTGAAAAGCCTATTTTCTTGCATCAGTCCATTTAAAAATGACATCCTTCAACAATTTTGTCATAGGTTTAACAATTTGTGCAAAGTCTGCTATGAATTTATGTACAAAATTGATCTGACTAAAAAATGACTACAACCCCATTTTGTTTAAGGGAAGGAGAAGTTCCAACAAGGATTTTACTCAATTGGGGTCTATGGCTAGCCCTGATTTTAAAACCACATGGCCAAGTAAAATTCCCTCCTCTATGGCAAAAGTAAACCTTTTGGGGTTTATGGATATACCAAACTCTTGGTATTTTTACAGTACTCTCTTGAGGTGAGTTATATGATATTATTTCCTATGACAGAAAATAATCATTTCATCCAGGTATATCACTATTATTTTGTTCACAAGTTCTCCAAGGCTACATCCATGGCTCTTTGAAAAGTCACTCCAACATTTGATAACCCGAAGGGCATCCTTTGGTAAGAAAATGTTTCCAATTTGGTTGTGAATGCTATTTTGAATTGGTCTTCATCCGTGAACCATACTTGATTATACCCGAAGAAACCATCTAGTAGAGAAAATATTTTAGCTCTAGCCATTGTGTGCAATATATGATCGATTTGTGGGAGAGGGTAATGATCCTTGAGTGAAGCTTTGTTCAGATTACAAAAATCTACACATAGTCGAATATCTCCATTTTTATTTCTCACTGGTACTAAATTAGTGACCCACGTCGAGTGCTTGATCAGATATACAATCTTAGCCTCTAGTAGTTTTAACAATTCTTGTTTCATCAAAGCTTCTATTTTTAGATTTACTGGCCTTTACTTTTGACAAAAAGGCTTGGCACCTTCTTGAAGCTCAATTGTATGTTGGATTGTTTCCTTTGAGTACACCTTTAGATCACCATAGGTCCAAGAAATTGTATCTGGAAATTATTTGCATAATTCTTTGATCTCATATAGTTCCTTGTCCATGTTTTCACACCTACTTTGATGGCCTTGTTAGGTCCTATTGTAGCTTCCTTATACCTGTGTTTGTCAATTTTCATCTTATTACTTGTTGATCTATGATTGTTATCAAATAGGGACTCGAGTGTGACTAGCCCCTTCAGGATGTGATTATTTTTTAACTGGATGAAAGTTGCCTCTTCTTTGTCTCATTTTACCTGTTTTTGAAGTTCATTTCATGGACTAGAAAATCTACTATATGCTGATCATTTTTAAAAACTTGCCAGAAATTATCTCTATCATGTATAGAAGGTCTGTATATCAATATGACCATCTTTGATTTCTGGATGACATTGCTTATAGGATAGAAATTTGCTCCAACTGAAGCCAACAAATCATCATGTGTATTCTTCTCCCTTGGGATCACTTTCATGTTCAGAGCTTCAAAATATTCTAGTAAATCCCAGACTTTATTTCTATAAGCCTTCAGATAATGTTTTTTACTTATACATTTTCCTATCACTTGTTTTACTATCATTTTAGAATCATCAAAAACTTGTAATTTCTTGATGCCCATCTTCTCAACCTTCTTGAGGCCCAAAAAGAGCACTTCGTACTCTGCTACATTATTGGTGCAGCTTCAGGTCAACCTGTAAGAACAAAATTTCTTTTCATATGTTGGAGCGATTAGGACAATGTCTGCTCCTGCTCCATTTTTGCATCTGGCTCCATCAAAGAAAAGTTTCCACAACTGGTTAGTGGATATATCAGTTTGTAGGGAAGAAGGAGATTTATTTTTCTTAGGATTTTGAATGGTATAGCTACCCAAATGTGTCTCGATCATGGCATTGAAATCCAGGAGAGAAAACTGGTCTTCTTCTTGTAACTCGTTAAGAGCTTCTTCCATTAGACTCAAGTCTATCAGTTCTTCGGTCATCATGTTTATAGTAGTAGAGTTTTTCTCCTCTTCTCCAAGCCTCTCGACATGGAAGGTGGAGGGTTTTTAATTGAATATTTTTACCCTTTTGCCTTTGAATGGAATTTTGAGGTGTGAAAAGTCAAGAGATAGATATCCACCTATTTTAGCAGTAAATTCTTTGGATAGGCACATGCTAAAATAAGGTTCTAAATCAACCACTACCACTTCTTGTATAATTTTAAGCTGAGGGAGCCTATGAAGGACGATAGGAATATCTTTGATCATACCTACTATTTTTATAGGATTCCCATCGAGTTTCAAAACTCTTGGAGTACTCCTTGTATATTCCATCCCCATGATATCACACACTGCTTTGGGCATAAAATTAGTCGCAGCTCCAAAGTCAATCATACAATTATGGACTGCCCATACTTCCATATGGAGAGATAAATAAAAGGAGGGAGGTTTGTTCTTTCTTGAGGTGGAAGAAAGACTTGCTTGGGTAGAGCTTAATTTAATTGGATATTTGTATATATTTTTCATAGATTTCAATTATTCCTGTAGTAGGTCTATCTGTCCTGGGATCCATAGGGCTTCATACATAGTGGCTTTAGAAGGAGTCTTCTTCATTTCTTCAACAATATTGAATGAGATAGAATCAAAACTCTTATATTTTATTGTTGTATCAAACCTATTCGTGTACCCCTGAGTAGCATTAAATATTGGCGTTTAGTCAATGAGGGATACCTCAACTTTTCCTTGGATTTCTTCTAAGTCTTTGTTTCTTTAGCCAAAGGTGTTTCTTTCCAAATATCTGCTCCTTTTGGATTTGGATTTTATGGAGGTCTCTTTTTAGTAGAATCCCTTGCAGGCATAGGTACCTTCAAAGGATTAATGTCTTTAGGATCAACCTGAAAAGTTTATTTCCTGATCTAGTCAGAACCGAGACTTGTTCTAGAGAGGGCATCATAAAATTTTGATCGCCTTCTATGATTTTGTTTACTTGAACTTTGAGGGAACCTTCCATATTTTTGGAAACATTCAAGAATCCTCTTCTGAAGAATAAGAAGAAGAAGAACAACTAAAATTGGAAGAAATAGAGGAACATGAAAAAATAGGGGATAGCAAATAAAAGATTCCACAACTGGTTAGTGGATATATTAGGTGGTAGGGAAGAAGGAGATTTACTTTTCTTGAGCTTCTGAATGGTATAGCTACCCAGATCTATCTCGATCATGGTGTTGAAATCTAGGAGATAAAACTGATCTTCTTCTTGTAACTCGTTAAGAGCTTCTTCCATTAGACTCAATTCTATCAGTTCTTTGATCATCATGTTTATAGTAGTAGAGTTTTTCTTCTCTACAGTAAAAACATAACCAAATGAGCTCAAAACTAGGGCAGATGATCTCTATTAATATTTTAGAATTTTGAATACATAGCCTTGTAAACACCTAAGATCCGACCTTGTATTTTGGTCGCTCATTCTTTATATAGAGTTTTACATAACAGAATAATGAAAGTTGTTTCAACAAAATCAACAAAGTGGTTAGAGATCAAGATTTCTTCTTGTTACATAGATATCTTTTGAGTGATGGAACGTTTAACCAAAAAGGTTAAGATATTCTTATTACAAATATCTTCTCCACTTAATTTTATATATGCTAGTTTTTGCTTGGCGAAACGTCACACTATCATGACTTTTCCTCTTTTGCTTGGTCCTCCTCTTCAAAATGTTGTGCTATCATGAATTTTTCTCTTTCGCTTGGTCCTCCTCTTCAAAACCTTGCACTATCATGACTTTTTCCCCTTCACTTTGTCATCCTCTTCAAAACGTCCCGCTATCATGACTTTTTCCTCTTCGCTTGGTCCTCCTCTTCAAAATGTTGTGCTATCATGACTTTTTACCCTTTGCTTGGTCCTCCTCTTCAAAATGTCATGCTATCGTGACTTTTTACCCTTCGCTTGGTCCTCCTCTTGAAAACATCGTGCTATCACGATTTTTCTCCCTTGCTTGCTAAAAAATAAGGAGAGTACCTTTATTTCCCTGGGTGTTTTCATTTTGACCAATAGGAGCGTTTGTAGCACCCAAGACATAAGGTGAAAGTAGGAAATATCAAGGCATCAATATGGATGAAATGTGCACGAGATCAATGAAATTGGGGTTTTGTGTGTCGTCATGCATTGGATAGTGTGTGTATCGAAGTGGGGAGAAGAGATCCACCTCAACCATATTAACTGATTATCTTGGGGATGTTGGTGGTGAAGAGTCTAGTGATGATGACTTGACAACCCGTGAGTGTCCTAAAAGGCTTAAAGGAGGGCAATATAACCAATGGAGAACATGGTTGAGTAGTATCTTGTTGAAGCTACTGATGTATAGGTAGGAACAGGGCTGAATATATTCGTTATGGCGATGGATATGTCATTTCCTACTCTAGGTGATGAGAATTTAAGGATAGGGCCACAAATTGGCTCATCAATTCATCGATACAACATGAATATGTGGTGTCAAAATAGGGTGATTCTTGGAAGAAATCACATGGAACTGTAATGGTAGAGTGAGGCGATGGAGTGTCCTCTAGGATGTCCATGTCAATGTATTCTTCCAAGGTGTGTGTTGTAATAGGAGAAGGATGTAGGGTGAGATCTTGTAATTCATCCTCAAGTGTGTGGATGGTAATGGGATGATAACCCAATCCAGATTTATCCATAGGTAATTGGACATGAGGGTTAATAGGTGTACACAACCTATTTTCATAGCGGCCTAATCCAAATTTGTGCCAATGGAAATACCAAAGGTAGCATAAGGTGAAATAGAGACTAGCTAGGTGATCAAGTACACGACAAAAGCTAGAATGGGGTGTTGGAGGTACTATAGGTGGGAGTGAGAAATCAACTCCTACATAGACAAAGTTAGTGTTATTTTCAAGGGATCCTAGTTGCATAACGGTTCCAATTGTCAACACCAAGGTTGAGGGGTGGTCGAAGTCTCGCATGGACTGGACGATAGGTGGATGTAAATGGGCATCATGCACATTGTAATCCCCTAGGCCTAAATTTGTCATAAAAATGGAAATACATGGTGATGTACGTGATGGCGACTGAGGTGGCAAGTCTGAATCAGAGGATGATGGTGCAATATAAGACTATCTTATAGTGGTAGAGGAGGGGTGTAATATATGGTCATCAAGGTGAGATGCTCGTTGTTCCCACTCATGGCATTTAACTATGGTAGCTGGGATAGGATGGTTTTCTTGTGGGAACTATGAAGGAGGAGGAGAAGGTGTCGATGTTGGACTATGCTAGGAAGTGAATGGCCTAGGCCATGGATGAAAGGGAAGGGGAGGTGTTTGTGGCATAGGTAGGATAGGGGTTTTTGTAGGGGAATATGGGTGAGGTGGAGCAACAAGGTGTGAGGGGGAAGGGGAAGATAGTTGTAGTATTGCGGGTGGAGTTTTGGATGATGATGACTGTGATGGTGGTGGTGGCCATAATAATGATGGTGAAAAAGTTATGGTAGTAGGATTAGGTGCTATGAAAGGTGGTGCTAAAGGTACTGACATTGAGATGTGTATCCTTGATGAGGTTTTAGGTAGTGAAGTGGATGTTGGGGAAGATATCAATGCTCAAACAGATTTATGGGAAGATATGAAAAAGAGTTATGTGGAGGAAAATGAAGGTGTTTATGGGAGGTCTGCTATGTTGTAGAACTTAAAAGGATCCCCATAGATAGGAACGCAATGGACTAGTCCATAGTGGAAATACTTAAGGAAATGATGTAGTGTGGAAGGGATACACTACATGTCCCTAATCCATTGGTGACCAAGGAGGATGTTATACTGCATCTCCCCTTGGATGATGTGAAAAATAATGGAGATGGTATGGATGCCTACTCAGATAGGTAATATGATGGATCCTACTATGGGTCTCATGTAGCCATCAAATGCATGAAGGTTGAGAGATGGAGTGGCAAAATGAGCTGGTGGGATATGCAAGTGATGCAATGTTGCTATAGAGATAATACTAATGGAAGAACCAGTATCAACAAGGACATGTTTGTAGGTAATATCATTAATGGTTGCTTGGATATGGAGAGGAGGATATGCTCCTTCTCCTACAAATTTTGTAATCTCATGATCATGGAAAATAATGGAGGGTTGAAAGCATCATGGGATATTCCCTAAAAAGTTTACAAAGGTATTCATGTCATGTGTATCTATATTGATGGAGCATAGGATATCATTCAAGGCATCACGATGGGGTTGAGATTGTTGTAGGAGTTCAAAAATGGATAGCCAAGCTGGGGTATTTCATAATTTGTGGGTAAGGCTACCATAGATTGTAATGATATTTTGCGGCAGAGGTGGTATGGCACTAGGAATTTTAGAAGGTTGTGGTGATGTGAGTTGGCTGGCAGGGAAATAATAGTTATTGTTTGGTGCAATGGGTATCATTGGTTACATGTAGTAAGGTTGATCATACCCACTATTCCACATGATGGGGGATTGTTTTGGATACTATTGACTTGCCTAGGTGGCCCTAGTGGATTGATTGGTGGTATTTGGGTGTTAGCTTCCATATGGTTAGGTAAGGGGTTTTGGAATATCCATAGGTTTTGATTTTGTGGAGCAAGAGGATTTGAAACCTGAATGGTACCTCTATCAATTAGGTCTTGGACTTGAGCATAGAAAGAGTGACACAAATTGATATCATGGTTGTGCTATCGATGATATTGGTAGAAGGCTTGCTCGTTGTATCCATGAGGCTTAGGTAGGTTTGGATCCAATGGTTAGATCTTAGGAAATAAGATGTGACCTCCTTCATATAACCTCTAGAAGAGGGCTGGAAATGGTTTGGAAAGTGGGGTGAGGTTGCATTGTTGGGCCTATGGGTGCATGTTGTGAGGCTACTGAGGCCTAGGAGGGGGAGGCACATTGGTTTGAAATATTTGTAATTGATGAAGAAGAGGTTGTGAAACCAATGTGGGTGCTAAGGTAGTAGTTGCAACTTGATTGGCATGTGGCAGTCGAGGGAAAGGTTGGTTGGGCACATTTTTGTTAAAATAGAAGTTGGCATTGTAGTTGGGCTTCTGTATTAACCTGATTTTACTTGACTGGACCCTGATGTTCTCAATTACTTTAGATTGGGTAATAGCTTCTTCAAAGGTACAACTCTGATGAAGCTGCAGGGAGGTGGAAATGTGTTTGTGGCAACTCTTGGAGAAGAGTGTCACTAGCTCAATGGTAGGGAGGCTATGGCTTAGATCATGGATGATCGATTGCCATATCGACATAAATTTTGTGATGGGTTCATCGTTAGCCTGTCATAAGGCATAGACATCTGAGAAGTTAGTCTTCTTAATTTTTATGTAAAATTATTCCAGGAAGGAGTTTGCTAGTTATTTGAATAGGATGTGGCATGGAAGCATGTTATACCATTCTAGGGCTTGCCTTGCAAGGGAGAGGGAGAAGGTGTGTAGCATGATGGGGTTGTTACTATGAAGTTGATATCAAGCTAAATGATAGTTACTAACGTGTTCTCTAGTATCTTCCTTACCTTTGTACTTATCAAACTTTGGGATATCAAAGCGGTAGGGATAAGGTGGGATAGGCATTGATGGATGAACTGGCTCACTGTAGAGTTCATCATATGTTGGTTTTTGTGGTCCATAACTGGATGTATGCAAGTTTAACATCTTAACTTCATCTCATAGGAGTTGAACCTTAGGCATTAAGGGTATGAAGGACTATGCTATAGTGGGTTGATATTAGGAATGTGGTGGGTATTGAAGTTTCTATTCTTTCCAGTACTAAGGAGGGAATTTTTGCCACTAGTCCTAATAGGATGGGTGCTGAGCAATGTATGAAGTCATGTCTAGTGGGACACTAAGCTATGGAATGGCTGGTTATTAGGGATAGTAGTATTGAAATTGTGGGATGTATTGTTGTGGTATGGGTACCTACTGGGTAGGGACCTTCTGTAATAGCTAGGTCATAGGCGGTGATGACCATGAAGGGGGAGGCGTAAAGAAAGTAGATCCAATAGATAATGGTGGAGGTATCATGACGGGGACGGGAGCACCGATCTCTAACCAATTCAACTTTTCATTAAAATTTTGTAGAAAATATTTACACGCTGAAAGCACGAGATTCCGGTCAAAGGAAACACCAAGTGCGATTGCATTCAAAATTAAGCACGCTTAAGTCCTAGAAATATAAATTGCATGAAACGAAAAAGAGACATATTGGAAGAGACGCAATCAGATAAAGAAAAACACAGCCCTTTCATTAATTTCCTTTGATCTCTGTTACAATAATGCCTCCTCCCTTTTCAGGGGCTAGGAGCGCAAATAGGGTTTGATTACAATCGTTGAATGATTCCTCCTTCCGCGTGCCCACGATTGCAATGGGCGGGCCAAGATGATGCCGCCGCTGATGTCGATGAGTTCTTCGCCTCTGCTGCTTCTCCTGCGAACAAAGAAATGATCAAGACGTTAGTAGCACCTGCTGCAAATGAAAAGCATTCTCTCTCTAAAACTAACAAAATATGCATACGAATATTTGCACTGAAACAGTGAAAACGGTGAATCCAAATTGCTTCAAAACTTGACGAGAAGGTAAGAAAAGTTACCAGAAGGCCATTGCCACTGAGGCAGCTGGCCAATCCACCTTAAACTGGAATTCGTCCCTAGGCAGGACGAATTCGAGCGTAATTCGTCCCTGGGTGGGACGAATTCTTCTGAGTAGGAGAAACCGACCTGCTCCTGCTCCAATGTCGGATCCCGGGACCTGCAAAACTCCTGCAAATAGGGGGGTTAGGTAATTGGGGCCATTTTGGGACGACCCAGATGGTCGGATTTTCCCAATTTGGCCTCCACCCTCGGGAATTTGACCTTGACACCTGCAAGTTAGCGAAACGACAAAGCAATACAAAACACCCTAAAATTTGACCAAAAGCTACAAAATTGCAATTATAGACTAATCAGACCTAGTAACACAGAATGCAATCTAAAAAATAATCTAAAGTGCTCAAAAACTAAAATTAGGACTTGGGAGGTGCGGGGGTGCCCAAGTGGGCCTCCCACCGTTGGCCCTCGATTTTGGAGCCAATCCACCAGGGATGGGCCCAAAACCTTTTAGGATTGGGGGGTCGGCGAATTGGTAGGTTCAGATGTCCATGCGTCGGATTTGAGTAAGGTTCGAGCTTCCAAAGGCCACCCAACAACCTCCCTTGCAAAAGAGATTGATGGATGTAGGAAGGTGAACAAAGGGGGATGCAAGTGAGTCTTCAATTCGGCGGCACTTCGTTGCTTGAACACTCCTTCAACTCTGTATGTTTTGGGTGAGAAAAGTCCCACCTTTTATAGACCCAAGGGGTCTCTTTTGGGAGGGAATCACAAAAGCCAAGTGTTGGCCATAGGCGCCATGTGGCGATCTTGTCTTCCCATGAGGGAGGGAGTCCTCCATTGACTTGAACTTTGATAAATGCTTCTTGTAACAGTCCTCTAACGGCCCCTCTGTCCACTTACACATGCGTGCAAGGTAGGAGCCCTTAACTGACTGTTCTGGGCTGCCACTTGGCACCATTTGCCTTTTGCCCGTTAAGCTTAGAATTCGTCCCACCCGGGGACGGATTAGAATTCGTCTGGGGTGGGACGGATTCTATTTTGAATTCGTCCCTGGGTGAGGCGAATTTGGGCAAAGTGTCCAAGTGTGCCAAATTGCTTCTTGACCTTACAAAATTGCTATGAAAGTGGTTAAGACCAGCTGTTTAACCTCACGAGGGCTGCCCAGGGGGCTGTGTTTGTCAAAGCGATCGGTGTTTGCGGTCACATAATCGGATTGGTGCTGTTTTGGTGTCTACGAGATGCCCCTTTTTGGGAAGCGCTGCGGGTGACGGATCTTTGAGCAAAAATAGATAACCAAAGCACTAATGATTAGGGTTTCTTGGTAACCTAACCAACTTTTGATGCCCCAAGTATGGAAAGGGCATGCATTCTTGAATCCTTGCTTCGACGAGCTAAGGAATTTGATTTCAAGTATTAACTCTATTTTGGTGAGGTGTGACTTGAACTTAGACATTGATCGGTCATGAACAAGTGAAGGGCGTTTTTATCCTCAGGGGGAACCTTGTGTTCATGATTCACGAAATGCCAAGTGTTTGATTGATTTGATTGTTGCTTGTTTACTGCCCCAAGCGGGAGCGTGATTGTCTTTGTCAATGATTCTTTGAATGCATGTCGTTTTCCTTAATTGGGTGTGTGATTGTTGGTTGGTGACTAAGTGTGACTACCCCCTCAAGCGACGAATCGATGAGGGAATGACCTTCGTGAGAGAAGCGGCGAGTCGCTTGACCCAAGATGACTTGTGCAAGGTTGCCTTTAGAGGGTTTACCGTTAAGCGTGTGCAATTTTTCCAACATATGGACCTATTTTTGGTGGGTGTTAACCCTTTTGGTGATGTCATAATGAGGTGAAATCGTCGAAAACCTATTTCCCGTGGAGCGGTCCGGCTATGATAGCCTTCTTGGGGAACTAGGAGAGCGATAATTTGGACCTCGACATCGATTTTCTTTGCCTAGAGGTTAAGTGCATGAGCACTTATGTCCGGCAATGTTTTTGTTGTGTTTTTGTTGAATTTTGTACTATTTTTGTTGTTTTTGTGACACCATTTGGTGATTGAATTGTCGGCAATCCGTCCTCCCGTGGAGCGGTCCGGCTATGGTAGCCTTCTTCGGGAGTAGGATAGTGACAATTCAAACCCCGACATCAATTTTGCTATGCCAAGAGGTTAAGTGCAAGAGCACTTGTGTCTGGCAATGTTTATTGCTTGTTTTGTGTTGCATTTTTTTGTTGTTTTGTTGTTTTTTGTGACACCATTTTGGGATTAAATTGTCAAAATCTGTCTTCCCATGGAGCGGTCCGGCTATGGTAGCCTTCTTAGGGAGTAGGATAGTAATAATTTGTGACCCCGATGTCGAATTTGTATGCCCATGTTGTCAGTTGCATTTGCAATCTGTCGAGCGATTTTATTATCTATTTTTAGTGCATTTTTAGTCATTTTTCTTGATTTTTTTTGTCTTGGCTCTGAATTCGTCCATAGGTGGGACGAATTCCAGTGGAGAATTCATCCATAGGTGGGAAGAGCGCTGATCAGAGCGCTCGTCCCAGTCAAGGACGAATTCCAGTGCAAAAGGCCTATTTAAGGGCCAAAACTTGATTTTGGGCTCATTTGTGTCATTTTTTCTTGCGATTTTGGAGCTACGGGAGGAGGAGGTAATTGCGAAGCGAAGCGCTATTGGAATTCTCTCTGCCATCATGAGTGCACAAACTGGTTCGAGCGGCGGAGCGAGGCGAGACCTGTAAGTGACCCTAGGGTTTATTTTGCTTTAACTTAATGCATTGTTTTTGTGTTGCGCTTTTCAAAACTTTAAGATTTTTTTGTGATGTTTTTGTTTAACAACTAAGGTTAGAAACCCTAGAATTGAAAATTTTATCTTTTTCATTTATTTATTTATTATTTTTTTTTTGTTTGCTTGCAGGTTGTTAGGAGCCGCTACCGTGTACCCGTTGCCTTTACTGAGGCGCGGTTGGCCTTGACTGATGATGACTGGGAATGGCTTGATGCCCTTGGGCTCAAGCAGGTGGCTCGACTGGAGCCTGTGGTTTCGGATCAGGCCTATCTGACGGCCATGATCAAGCTTTGGGATCCGTGGACCAATACTTTCCATCTCCAGACAGGGGAGATGACTGTGACTCTTGAGGACGTCTATCGGTTGCTTCGGATTCCGATAGATGGTCTGCCTATTAGGACATCTCCGTTTGATCAGCGGACTGCTATACTCACGAGATGTTTTGGGCATGGGGGGAGGCGGGTGTAGCAGACCCAGTGGAGACAGCAGAGGCGGATTGCCAGGCTGGCGGGATTTTGGTTGGCTGGTGGAAGGAGAGGGGGGTGTTAGGAGTGAGGCACGCATTCCTGATGGGCCTCATTTCTAATATTCTTCTCCCTGATTCGTCAGGTGCGAGGTTCCCGTGGAACCTGCTGGATTTGGTGTGGCAGTTGGCAGAGTGCCCGATAGAGGCACCGTTGATCCTGAGATGGGGACAGACTTTGTTGGCGCAGCTTTACGGGGAGGCTGTACGGGGTCCGCTGTCGACGGCGGAAGGGTGTCAGTTGCAGCTTTTTGTTGCAGTGCTGGGGTTGGCAGCACATAGTTGTTGAGAGGCCTACCGGGTTACCGTGGATGACTCGGGCGGCGATGGAGGATGATGAGATTGGTTATGCAGCTTTGTGGCGACGGTCTCGGAGGAGGCGGAGTCGGCGATGGGCGGTGCGGTTGATCACTACATTGATGCCTTTTCGTGGCTCACTCCGGGGGAGGTGTTTTGGCGTCCCTATCGGGAGTCCGGCTGGCTGAGGGGGAGAGTGGCTCCGACGGGTACGGAGGGAGCGATGGTTGGAGGGCGGCACGGGACGGAGCATGAGTTCTTTCCGTACCGTCGGGTTACACGACGGTTTGGGGTGCGCCAGGGGTTGCCTGGTGAGCCCGTTGGCTATCGACGTCGGGGAGATGAGAGGGATCTGGAGCCACCGGTCCTCGTGCCATTGGGCGAGGAGTCGGATGCGGTTATTGAGGTGTTGGATGTGGATGACGTAGGTACTACCATTGAGTATGACTCGTGGTGGGTTTTGCGGCGCTGGAGAGGAGAGGGTCCACTGGGAGGCGCGGAGGCGGCAGTGGAGGATCTTGAGGCGGAGGGGGTGATTGGGGAGGGCCGTTGGATGATGCGGACATGGTGGATGTGGGAGATGAGGATGTGGACTTGGGTGTTCCGGAGCAGCCGGACATGCAGGATGTGGAGGAGCAGTTGGAGCCTGAGCAGGCTACTGTCCCCGTGAGTCCTATGCGTCCGGCAGATACGGAGGGGGTGGGGTCGGATGTAGGTGATGAGGTTGCACGGCTTACAGAGCTGCTACGGATGCGGGATCTGGAGAGGGATCTTCTACGGGCTCAGTTGGCAGAGCGGGATAGAGTTTTGGTGCAGCGCGATGATGCATTGTCTATCTATCATCGGCGGGAGGCAGAGTGGTGTATATACCGGATAGACTTGGAGAGGGAGGTCATCCGCCTTGGCGGGCGGCTCCCTGAGCCTTCGATCAGCAGATCTTCTCGACGGACGAGGGATAGTCCGACTGAGCAGTCAGCATCATCTCGCCGCAGGCGGTTAGATGAGGGGGGTGGTAGTAGGCATGATGCGGGGGCTAGCGGTAGCCGCCTGCAGGGTCCCGTAGGACCCACACCACGGGGGTAGTTCCCGTCGCACCGATCTGCATGATCATGGTGGCCGACGCCTTAGGTTGGGTTTTGGATATGATTGCGGGGTCTGAGGACCTGTTTTGTAGCCTGCGGGCATCTTTTTGACGATATATATATATATATACCGGTTTTATTTTTGGATTTGTACATGTGATGATGTGATTTTTGTTATGCATGTTTATTTATTTTGATGAATGCAGATGTTATGATGAATTGAATTGTTTTAGATGTCTATGTGATATGCAAATTAAATGGATGAATGATATTTTTATTTATCTGGTTTTTCTTTGCTATTTTTGTATTTTATGATGGTATCATAAGGATGATAAGTAAGCGCGAGATGGTTTTGGGATGAATGTAAGATTTTCTGAGATTCAGACAGTTTTAACTCACTATCCATGATTGTACTTTATCTTACAGGACTTTTGAACAAGGTATGAATCGGACCTATTTTTGACAGAGTTATTTAACATCCCTGTGTGTGCAATTGAGTTCATTTAGTGGTATTTGTTAGGATACCGCCAGTGCGGATGGGCTTTCAACCGAACATGTCTTGAGGATCACCTAATTAGCTCCACGAATTCCTTTGTTGTATGTACTAAGATTAATCTGCGGTGTAATCCAGGATGTCATAAGCTAGCTCATCCACATGCAAACATTGATACGTACGCAAGTTAATGTGACGGATATATCGTCATGCGGGAGGTTTACTTACATTACCGAATTGGTATTGAAGCTTGCCTTATGACCTACGAGAATCTTTGAGAGTTCCGGGGATTCAAGGTCAACTCCCTTCTTTTTTTCAATTGTATTGGGATACTTGCTCTTTTGTAGTGATAAGATCACTTGTTTATTTTGATTTGATTTTTCTTTTGAGCAAGGGATTGGGGATATGGAGTGATGAAAATCACTTATTGTTTGTGCCTTTTGATGTGTGCACTATAGTTTGTCAAATTTTTGAGTTTTGACATTTTGCAAATTTTTGTGTTTTGCAACTATTGAGAACTTTAGGGATTCTTAGGGAATTGGGTAGGGAGGAAGCTTGTCCTTTTGCCAACTCTCGGCATTCTAGGGGTCATTCGCACAGGGGGATGAGCAAGATAACCGTTTCGCTTGTGGTGACCTAGATTATTTTGCAGGTTTCGTCTTTCGTTCACACAATTTTGGGAATTTTAATGTTTGATTTGTGTTGGGATGTTATGTAACAAGGTGTATTTCAAGTATGACTCTACCTTTGTAAAATCCGTTCGACTTGGTACACTACATGGCTAAAGAGGAAAATGATGACTGAATCATTGAAACTCTTAGTACATTCCCAGACCACTGACTGTAGTGTGGTAAAATTTATGCATGGTGTTTTTGTTGATTTTGATGAATTCGAGTATGCCTAGAATTGAGATGCAAATCTTTGTTGATTTTGATGATTTTTGTTGTTTTGTTTTTGTTGAATTTATTGATTTGTTTGACCAAGAGATTGCGATAATCCTTGGAGCTTTTTGGGTTGACCAAGAGATTGCGATAATCCTTGGAGCTTTTTGTTGACCAAGAGATTGCGATAATCCTTGGAGCTTTTTTGATGACCAAGAGTTGCGATAATCCTTGGAGCTTTTGGTGACCAAGAGTTGCGATAATCCTTGGAGCTTTTTGGTTGACCAAGAGATTGCGATAATCCTTGGAGCTTTTTGGGTTGACCAAGAGATTGCGATAATCCTTGGAGCTTTTTGGGTTGACCAAGAGTTGCGATAATCCTTGGAGCTTTTTGGGTTGACCAAGAGTTGCGATAATCCTTGGAGCTTTTTGGTTTGACCAAGAGATTGCGATAATCCTTGGAGCTTTTTGGTTGACCAAGAGATTGCGATAATCCTTGGAGCTTTTTGTTTGTTTGTTTTTGTTGAATTTTTTTTTTTTTTTGGTACATGGCTTTCTTAGATATGAAATGGTCGCAAATGACTGATATTCAAGGGTTATGTTTCCTTGATACCGTCAAGAGAAGCTAGCCTGTACGTTCCTGGTCCTATTTTGCTATCAATGACATAAGGACCTAGCCAATTTGCCATGAATTTGTCCCTCATATGGGACGGCAAATTAGAGTTTTGTTGGTTTTCCTTCAGAACCAGATCACCAACCCGAAAGTCTCTTAGGTGAACTTTCATGTTGTAAGCTCTCTTAAGCCGCTCTTGATAGATACGTAAGTGCTCGAGAGCATTAACGCGTCTTTCGTCAAGCAACGTAAGCTGGTCTAACCGGGCCTGCCGTGCAGTGTCATCATCGATGAATTCCTGCATTGATATGCGGAGGGAAGGAATTTCCAACTCGAGAGGCATTACTGCCTCTGAGCCATACACTAGTGAAAACGGAGTTGCCCCAGTGGGCGTCCGAATGCTAGTGCGATAGGCCCAAAGGGCAAGTGGGATTTGTATGTGCCAATCCTTATGACTATCTGCGACGGTCTTTTTAAGGATGGCGACTAGCGTTTTGTTTGACGCCTCTGCTTGCCCATTTGCTTGCGGATAATAGGGTGTTGAAAAGCTGTGCTGAATTTTGTACTTTGTGGTTAAAGCACGCACGTCTTTGTTCTTGAATGATGGCCCATTATCCGAGATTATTTTGGATGGAATACCAAAACGACATATGATGTAATGCAAAATGAACTCCGCTATGCGGGGTCCTGTCGTAGAGGTTAACGGAATTGCTTCCACCCATTTGGTAAAGTATTCTGTGGCCGTTATGATAAACGTGTGACGGCCTGACGATGCAGGGGAGATCTTTCCGATTAGATCGAGGCCCCACTACGAAAATGGCCAAGCATGTGGACTGTCTGTAGGGCCTGGGAAGGTGCGTGCATCAGATTGGCATGATGTTGACATTTTACACACCTCTTGACATACGCGCAGCAATCTCGCTCTAAAGATGGCCAATAATAGCCCATGCGAAGAATGCGCTTTGCAATGGCCATACCATTGAAGTGGCCGCCACATGTACCGTCATGCGCTTGGGTGACTGCCCAAGTGGACTCTTCCTGGTCCAAGCAACGAAGAAGAATTCCGTCGTAGCTGCGACGATACAAAATGTCTCCTATCAAGACATATTTTGCCGCTTTCTATTTGAATGTTCGTTTTGCGGCTTGCGTCAATCCAAAGGGTAGATTACCTAACTTGAGGTAATCTCTTATGGGTAAATACCAATCCTGTTGATCGGATACCTCGACAGTTTGAACAGCCAATCCCTTTTGGAGTTCTTCCCTAACAAATGTTGATTGGGATAGAACTTGTAAGAATAGCGTTGTGTTGCTATTAATGGGAGTGGGGGAGAATAAAGACCCCAAGTTGGCATGTTTCAGATAGTCTCGGATTCGAAAGAACTTATCCGAAGATGGTTCGATCTGGATCATGTGGATTCCTGGCGTCAAGTCTGAGCTTGCGCGCTCCATCGCGGGTTGCGATAAGGTTTTGACCTGAATGGTTGTTACATCACCGGAAAGGTCTTGCGGGATTAGTGACCCTAAGGAGGCCATTGTGTCCGCAAAATGATTCGATGATCGAGGGAGTGCCTCGATGTCATACCACTCAAGTTTTTCCAGGAATTTATCCACGAGGGCTTTATAGGCCTTCAGAACTGGGCATTTGCATTGATATACCCCTTTGACTTGATTGACGATTAACAGTGAATCGCCAAAGATGTTCAATCTTTTGATGTTCATGGCGATTGTTGTCTGAAGACCTAGGAGCAAGGCTTCATATTCGGCATTGTTGTTGGTGCATTGGAAGTTTAATTTAAATGACAGGGGCATTGGAGCGCCCTGCGGTGTGAAGAATACAATTCCTGCGCCACCACCTTGCTCGCATTTAGAACCATCAAAAAATAAGGTTATGTCGGCTTGAGACTCAGGCTCTTCAGAATCTGGCGATTCTGAGACATGGAAGACCTCATCATCGGGTAGTTCTATGACCGAGAGGCTGATCGTCTTCAAGAGGAGCCTCTGCTAGTTGATCGGCTATGACTTGTCCTTTTATAGATTTTTGCCCAATAAACTCAATGTCAAATTCCGTCAACAACATGATCCATTTCGCCGTGCGGCTACTATGATAAGTACGACTCATCATGTATCGCAATGGATTCTCCTTAGACACAACATACGTCGTGTTGCTCGGCATGTAGTGGCGTAGCCTTTTGGTAGCAAACACCATCGCCAAGCGAGTTTTTCAACGTATGCATAGTTAAGTTACGTAACCGACCAGGGTGCGGCTAAGATAGTAAGTAGCTCTATTCTTTGTGAAGTTCATTCTTACGGGCTAGCATTGCGCCCGGTGCCACCTCGATAGGTGAGATGTATAAGTAGAACGGCACACCTGGTCTAGGCGGTGCCAATGCGGCGGCGAAGCCAAGTATTGTTTGATTTAATCAAAGGCTGAGTGGCACTCGTCATCCCAATGAAATGTGACCCCCTTGTGCAATAATTTGTTCATTGGTCGGCATTTGTCAGATAATTGCGCTATGAATCGTTTAATCGACGTGACCTTTCCTTGCAGACTTCTGAGTTGCTTGATAGTGGTTGGGGGAGCCATTTCAAGGATTGCCTTGACTTTGTTTGGGTCCACTTCGATGCCTCTTTTGGAGACTATAAAACCCAAGAGTTTTCCAGATGTGACGCCGAACACGCACTTCTTGGGATTCGATCTGACCTTATGCTCTATGAGGCGATCGAGAATCTTGCTTAAGTCATCGAGATGATCTGAGCGCAATTTAGACTTGGCTAACAAATCATCCATGTAATCTTCCAAAGTTTTGTGCATGTAATCGTGGAAGATATACGTCATAGCACGTTGGTATGTAGCGCCAGCATTTTTAAGGCCAAAAGGCATGACCTTATAACAAAATGTCCCCCAAGGCGTTGTGAATGCCGTTTTGAGTTGGTCTTCAGGATTGATACGAATTTGATTGTATCCTGAGAAACCATCCATTAGGGAGAGCATTTCGTGACCTGTTGTAGCGTCTACCAATGCGTCGATGCTTGGCAAGGGGAAATCATCCTTAGGACTCGCTTTGTTTAGGTCTCGAAAGTCGGTGCATATGCGAATCCTCCCGTCGGGCTTCTTGACGGGAACCATGTTGGACAACCATGGCGGATAATCCATCGAGATGACAAATTGTGCATCCAACAGCTTTTGCAATTCGTCTTTGACCATCAAGGCCACTTGTTGGGTGCATCTTTCTTAGTTTTTGCTTTACTGGCTTGATTTTCGGATCAAGCGTTAAATTGTGCATGACTAGTTGCGGGTCTAGTCCTGGCATATCTTTGTATGACCATGCAAAAACTTCCTTCTTTTCTTTAAGAAGGGCAATGTAATCGGCTTGCTCTTCGGGGGAAAGGCTTACCCTGACTTGAGAATCCTTGGATTCATTGGATCTATGCCGATGTCTACGTCAGTCGTCTCTTCGACTGACATGTGAGATCCGTCCTCCAACTGATGTGGAGTTGGGATTAAATGGATATCATCAGTTGAGTTAAGATCTGCGTTTGGGACCTCGGGTCCCTCTTCACTTGAAAAATATCTTGAGTTGTCCTTGGGGTAAAATGAAGCATTTCACCGAAAGGCCAGTACTACGATGGTGACAATGGTGAATTGACGCGATCCCGATCAATGGCATCCATGTTTAGATGCAATGACCGTGATGGATCGGTCGGATTGCGGATGGGTGTGGTCAAATCAATGGAGATCATGTGGATGGAATGAATTTGGTCTCCGGAACCACGGGTGTGATGACTTGATTCTTTCAGGATGTTCCCTATACTCTGGATCTGGCTCTACGGGAACAGGCACGAATGGATCCTCTCTAGGTGCAAATTCATCTCTATGTGCGAAAAGGAAGGCGGGGTCTTCCCTTGGTACTGTTGTCCTGATGGGATCTTGAGGTGGACGATGCTCATCTTGAATTTGGAGCCATAGGCCTAACACTTGGTCCCACCTCGTTGGGTCTAAGTGCCATTCATGTCCTAACCGTATACCCATTTGTCCCATTAGATCTTCATGGGTTAGAGCGCGGTGATGTCGTCGCGCATGTCTGAGATAGTCCATCTCAGTCTCGTCTTCTGAATCGCTTTCATAGATCCAAAATTGTTCATCCTCTTCAGCATCTGTTGCTTGCGACATTGAGGACTCTTCCTGTTCCAGTGAATTAATCTGGTCCCATTGCGGTTGTTCCACTCTTAGTGGAGGGACCTGATTCTTTTGAGACTGTGTTATTTCATCTGGAACCTCTAAGGGGAACAGTTTCAGAAAAATGTCTGGAAGCCGTTGTTGTTCTCTTTGATGACTGCTCTCTGAACTTTCACCTCTCTCTAGCAAAGGAGAGGGATTATTGCTATTTCCAGGGGTGTTTGTAGACCATGGGAGATAATCCCCCAATGTGTATTCTATGTTTGGATTGGCGTACGGGTCTTGTGCCAATCCCCCTATTGCCTATTTCTAGGCCTTGCATGTTTTCAACCAAGATGTCTAATGGCAGGGGATGGTTGAATCCTACCCCTGACTTGTCATATGGCATATGATACCTTGGTTGGCAAAGGATCCGCATCCCTTGCTCATATCTGCCTAGCCCATACCCATGCCAATTGCATTGTTCGAGATATTTTAGGGCAAATTCGGGTTCGACAGATAATTGATGTTTTCGACAAAAGGTTCTTCATCTGTTTCCTTTTGTTCGCATGGTTTAGAACCATGATCAAGGCCCCCATACACAAAATTCGTTTGGTTCGGTGGGTAGCCTAGAGGGACGATTGTTCCAATGGGAAGGCGAGGTCTTCCCATGTCTTGTATTGACTCCAGTGTGGGGGTTGCCACAACATTTTGCACTATGTACTCTCCCGAGGCCTGTCTTGGCCATCTCAACGATGATTGTTGATGATTGGGTAGGAGGAAGCGGTAGTCCTTCCTGAGTCCATTCCATGTTTGGTTGTTCGGGAATCTTGGTTTCCGTTGCGTTGGGCGCTTCCTCTGTTGATATTGCTGAGATCGTGGGCAACCCCTCTTCTAGAGGCTTAACCTCCTCCATGATTTGCTTTCCCTTGTCCTTCTGTTGGGCCACGATAGGTGGCGTTGATGATGAAGGAGCCGATGATGAAGTCTCACCTGGCTGGGATTTTGCCTTATTTGCCACCAGTGGTGCCTGCGGTATCGGACCCTTATTTAATTGAAAATCCAAATGCGTTGATGGGAGGGTCGATTGAGGTATGAATTGTACTGCATTGCAATACTTGAAGGGCTCTAAGTCCATTGGGACTACATGTATTTGCCCTTCATAGGCATACTTCAAGCATTGGTGTGCGATCGAGGGGACACACTTCATGTCCCTGATCCAAGGCCGCCCTAGCAGTATGTTATAAGCCATTTCGCCTTCCAACACATGGCACGAGTGTGGGTATTGACTTTTGTCCTACCCGTATAGGCAGAACAACCGTGTCGACTGTCGAGCAAATTGCATCGTTAAAAGCTCGCAGTGTGTACGTGGAAGCTGTGATGTGAGAGGCTGGCAGTTTTAAATGCTTTAACGCTGCGGTGGTTATGATGTTACTGGACGAGCCAGTATCTATCAGCACTCTCTTGTACGGGATCCCGTTGACCCACGCGATAACGTGCAGGGGTGGAACCGGCATGTCATTCGATATTGTTTTGACCTAATTTTCTTTGAATGTGATGACGGGCTCCGTACATTGTTTCACATGTCCCACGAAGGCGTTGAAAGAATTAGCTTCGTGGGGTTGTACTTCAATGGCTTTTAAGATGTCCATAAGAGCTTCTCTATGTGGAGCTGATTGTTGAATAAGCTCGTAGATGGACAGCCTAGGCGACGTGGTCCGCAAACTCTGCGTGAGTTTGGTTCGTATCGTGACCTCAGGTCTAGGCGGAGGTAACTGCGTTGGGCGTTGTTGAGGCTGCGATGTCGACGGAACTTCCCTCGCAGGTACCTCGGGGGCAACTGCTGGGTATTTTCTGTTCCTTGTTACAATGCTAATCATTCCCACAAATCCTTGTGCGGGAAGATCTTGTCGCACCTCGTTTATTTGGAGCGGTTTTGTCTGCGCCTCGTGGGCAGGCAAGGGGTCCTTGAATACCCCCATTTGTTGGTTGTTAGGTGCGATGGGGTTGTCCACGACCAATGTTCGATTGTCGATCAAATCCTGGACTAGTTCTTTGAATTTCCAGCACCCATTTAGGTCATGTCCTCTGCGTCTATGAAATCTGCAATACAATTCCTCCCTATACCCCCTAGGCTTGGGAACGTTAGGGTCAAAAATTTGGATTTCTGGCAGAGTAACTAGATTTGCCGCTGACAAGCGGTCAAATAAGGAGTCCCTAGACTCCGCATACGGGGTGAATTGTCGCCTAGGGCGACGCTGCTGATACTTGTTCTGTCTCCTGTTATCTCTTTCGTAAGCAGGAGGCACTGCACAGTAGTTAGCCTTTTGAGGCTGCGTTTCTTGCACAGGCGCTGGGACATTTATCGCAACTTGGTTGATTGCAGCGTGTTGTGGTTGCGTTGTCCCAGTTTTAGTGGTTTTATTCCACTCTTTCTTCTTAGGCTTGGCAATTGCGCCTTCGCCTATCTTAATCTCTTCTATGACTCTGGCTTGCGCCAAAGCTTCTTCTAAGTTGTCGTATTGTCGCAGCAACAATAGACCAGAGATTGATTTTAAACAACTTTTCATGAACATTTGCGTGAGGTCCGACATGGGAGGACGGTAGGGTAACTTAGAAAGCAAAGCTCTCCATCGGTTCCCGTACGCTGCCATTGTTTCCTCCTCAAATTGTTTAAGGCTAGCAAGATCACTAAGTGATGCCTTCTTCCTTGTGTTGAAGGCGAAACGTTCAAGAAACGCATCTACTAGTTGATCTAAGCTGCTTATGCTGTGTTTGGGCAGTTGTGTGAACCAATCCGAGGCGGGGCCTGCGAATGTGGTTATGAATGTTCTAAGCAATAATGCGTCATTATCTTGAATGCCGAAGCATTGGCTTAGAAACCGTGTAACATGTTCCTGTGCGTCCTCTTCACCTTTAAAAACTGCCAATTGAGGCAACTTGAAGTGTTCGGGGTAAAGAGGTGTAGGCACTGAGGGATGCACCGGATTATTGCGGAGTAGACGTAATGTGGGTTTTTGATGCCCGGTGGCTTTTGTCTCCACCGACTCTAAACGCTCCAATAGCGCTTGGTATGCATCGGAAGATTTTATTTCTTCCTCTCTTGTTCGCTCTTGTTGCAAGTTACGGTAAACTGGAGGCCTATGGAGGGGTGGCCGAATGGCATCCTTCCTGCCTTGATGGGGAGTTTCGATATACTCCTCTTACGGTTCATACTCCTCGTAAAATTCTTGAGGAGTCTCAGGGGGAAACCTATGACCCTGATCAAGTTCTTGCTGAAGGTACCCATCATTGTTTCGGGGAGTTGCCTCCCTCTCGAATCTATGGGGTCTTGGAGGCGAGCTTGACGAGGTCGTGGAGACCTGTCTTGCGCCAACGGATTACGCCTCTCATATTGTTCAGCTCTTTGGATGCGAGGGGTTGGCCCCCTCTCAGGTATTTCATAGCGTAACTCATCCGCTTCGCGTTGCATGCGTTCTTTATCCAAGCGGTATTGATACTCTATCTCTTGTCGACTTTGTTTAAGCCGCATGATTTGGGCTTGACGGGTGGTATATCTGGCGACAGCCGGATCAATTTGTTCTACCCTATTTTGTTCAGAAGGTTCAAATGTTCCTCCTATGGGTTTACCTCGATTTTGATGCTCTAAAATCTCAAGGGGTCGCTTCCCTCTGTCGAGGTAGGCAGTATGTGCTCGAGGTTCTGGCCTCAAGGGGTGATCATGATATCCTGCTGGTGCGGAAATGCAAGGTTCCCGCATTGTTTGTTGCTCTCGAGGAATGCGATGGTTTTCCTCATACTCCCTTTCACGAGTGTAAATGGGATGGGCGGAGTTAGGTCGCCCTATGTAAGGAGCCCTGCGCTCCGGATTTGGTCTCTCTGTTCTGATGATAGGTAAAGAAGGGACGCCATATCCACGTTGCCCCTCTAAATGAACAGTGTGCCTGTTTAGCGCTTCATCGCGCGGTGGCCACTCATGCCTACCTTCAAGAGGTGATTCTCTATTTATGTCAAGGTCTACATGTAAGGCATCTTCCCGAAAGGGGCTGCTTTGAATAGGCATACCCCACCGAGGATTCTGAATTGGATTCTTTTGTAGGTTTGACCTATAAGGCGGTATGACCAAATCCTCAGGACTGAAGTGAAGGCAACTTGCGCCTGCTTTTTGTGTACCTTTCGGAGCTTCTGCCCTTGATTGGGCTTGACTGCGGGTGTACACCATTGCGGTGCTTCTATGCTATCTAAATAAGTTTTTATCTCGTTTTTATGATTTTCTTTTTTTTTTGTCTACACTAAGCAGAATTAAACACACACATTCACAAGACCGTGATTATCTCTTTTAAGGATTCTTGGTGTGCCCTAAACTGGTTTAGTGCATTTTGATGTTTTGTTTTGTTTTTGTAGATTTTGTAGAACGTTTAAATGCATCATGTAGGCTCTTATAACTCCAAAAAGGTCGCCCCTTCAATATACCAGCCAGGCCGATATACCAACCTCTCTATATACCCGCCCTTACGAGAGGGAGACTATAGGTACGTGAGAGCAGAAGGTACGTGGTACGTAGGCGGTACGGAAAGGGGATTGTCCTGTTAATGGCACCTACCATAGAAAACTTATCCTCGCGTGCATGGGAATCACCCCAGCTACGCTCGGTCTGTCTTCGTCGGGATTTACGCCTAACAACGAGTTGACAATCGGGAAATGGATGCAAATCAAGCCAAGGTGGTGATTAAATCCACCAATGGTCTTGATCAAGGGCTGAGGTCTTACGACCAGCTCCTTGGTTTAAAGTTGTTTCGTGATGTGTGTGGGATTCGTTTTATCCAACAAAATGAAACTAGCATACATGACTTTTCCTAATGCAATGCAAGATTAAATGAAAACAATTAACGAAACAGAAACAGAAACAGAAAAATATAACAGAGATCATGAAAATCCCTACCTCTTCTCTGCCTGCTCCTGTTGTCTCTGAATTTCTGCTCTGAAAATCCGCAGACAGGAATTCGTCCCTCTGGGAGACAAATTGCAGAACAGAATTCGTCCCACCCGAGACGAATTTGAATTCGTCTCAGGGTCAGACGAATTGCAGAAAAGGATTCGTCCTGTCAGAGACGAATAGCAGTCTGCAACAAAAAAGATGTACCTGTCAAGCACAAACACAAAACTTTGATCAGTTTCTGTGATTTCAAAAACCAGGGAACAGAGTCCCACCGTGATCGCCACTGAAAGCACGAGATTCCGGTCAAAGGAAACACCAAGTGCGATTGCATTCAAAATTAAGCACGCTTAAGTCCTAGAAATATAAATTGCATGAAACGGAAAAGAGACACATTGGAAGAGACGCAATCAGATAAAGAAAAACATAGCCCTTTCATTAATTTCCTTTGATCTCTGTTACAATAATGCCTCCTCCCTTTTCAGGGGCTAGGAGCGCAAATAGGGTTTGATTACAATCGTTGAATGATTCCTCCTTCCGCGTGCCCACGATTGCAATGGGCGGGCCAAGATGATGCCGCCGTTGATGTCGATGAGTTCTTCGCCTCTGTTGCTTCTCCTGCGAACAAAGAAATGATCAAGACGTTAGTAGCACTCTTGCAAATGAAAAGCATTCTCTCTCTAAAACTAACAAAATATGCATACGAATATTTGCCTGAAACAGTGAAAACAGTGAATCCAAATTGCTTCAAAACTCGACAGAAGGTAAGAAAAGTTACCAGAAGGCCACTGCCACTGAGGCAGCTGGCCAATCCACCTTAAACTGGAATTCGTCCCTGGGCAGGACGAATTCTGACTGTAATTCGTCCCTGGGTGGGACGAATTCTTTTGAGTAGGAGAAACCGACCTGCTGTTGCTCCAATGTCGGATCCCGGGACCTGCAAAACTCCTGCAAATAGGGGGTTAGGTAATTGGGGCCATTTTGGGACGACCCAGATGGTCGGATTTTCCCAATTTGGCCTCCACCCTCGGGAATTTGACCTTGACACCTGCAAGTTAGCGAAACGACAAAGCAATACAAAACACCCTAAAATATGACCAAAAGCTACAAAATTGCAATTATAGACTAATCAGACCTAGTAACACAGAATGCAATCTAAAAAATAATCTAAAGTGCTCAAAAACTAAAATTAGGACTTGGGAGGTGCGGGGGTGCCCAAGTGGGCCTCCCACCGTTGGCCCTCGATTTTGGAGCCAATCCACCGAGGATGGGCCCAAAACCTTTTAGGATTGGGGGGTCGGCGAATTGGTAGGTTCAGATGTCCATGCGTCGGATTTGAGTAAGGTTCGAGCTTCCAAAGGCCACCCAACAACCTCCCTTGCAAAAGAGATTGATGGATGTAGGAAGGTGAACAAAGGGGGATGCAAGTGAGTCTTCAATTCGGAAGCACTTCGTTGCTTGAACACTCCTTCAACCTGTATATTTTGGGTGAGAAAAGTCCCACCTTTTATAGACCCAAGGGGTCTCTTTTGGGAGGGAAGCACAAAAGCCAAGTGTTGGCCATAGGCGCCATGTGGCAATCTTGTCTTCCCATGAGGGAGGGGAGTCCTTCCATTGACTTGAACTTTGATAAATGCTTCTTGTAACAGTCCTCTAACGGCCCCTCTGTCCACTTACACATGCGTGCAAGGTAGGAGCCCTTAACTGACTATTCTGGGCTGCCACTTGGCACCATTTGCCTTTTTGCCCGTTAAGCTTAGAATTCGTCCCACCCGGGGACGGATTCAGAATTCGTCTGGGGTGGGACGGATTCTATTTTGAATTCGTCCCTCGGGTGAGGCGAATCTTGGGCAAAGTGTCCAAGTGTGCCAAATTGCTTCTTGACCTTACAAAATTGCTATGAAAGTGGTTAAGACCACTGTTTAACCTCTGAGGGCTGCCCTGGGGGCTGTGTTAGTCAAAGCGATCAGTATTTGCAGTCACATAATCGGATTGGTGCTGTTTTGGTGTCTACACACGCATATAATAAAACAGCCCGCAAGCGTACATTAACCAGAGATTGTCTGGTATTTTCTCCACTCTGTTCCTCCCGCGTTCTCCGGTCCACCGTCCCGATTAAAACAAAATAATGGGTTTTTATAGAGGTCCCGACCCTCTCAAACTTCAATTTCCCGCCTAAACGGATTCAACCACCCGATTAATTAAAATTTTGAAAATGGGTTCACCAACCCGAAATTAATTCCCACACGGTCTCTGTCACTGCAGAATCCGTTAGAAATCCCTGCATGGCCCATTCTTCTTGTCTTCTGTGCTTCTTGGTCATCCCCCGCTTTAACTTCTGCTTTTGCCACGTGTCAAATTCGAACAGCCCTCGAAAACACTGTTCCTGCCATCTTTTTCTCTTCCTCCCGCGCCATTTTATCTCTCCGTCGCGATATCACGACATGTCGCGATATCACGACGTTTCTGGCTCGTGCTTTTCTGCCATTTTGGTCGCGATATCGCTACCATTTTTCTTCCGCACCCGCTTCTCCAATTTGCGTCACGATTTCGCGACGTCGCGATATCGCGACGTCGCAATATCGCAACCGTTTTGTCGCTCTCTCCTCTGCTCTGAAACCTGTCGCGATTTCGTGACATGTAGCAAAATTGCGGGTCGCGATTTCGCGACATGTCACGAAATCGTGCCCCCTTCTGCACCTTCGTCCCTCTCCGGCAAACTATCACGATTTCGTGACACATCGTGAAATCACGGCCCCTTCTGCTGCACTTCCTCCTTGCCAATTTCTGTCGTGATTTCGTGACACGTCCCGAAATCGCGACGGTTTTCTGTCTTTGTCACTTTTTCTTCCTGTGCCGACTCTTCAGCACTATTTTTCCCGACACTTGACACCTCGGTTGCTGGTGCCATCGGATGCTCCTGCATCAGACACCAGGGGTAAGTGAAGAAGTGATCTTCACTTCTACTGGGTCCAGTTGCTGCCTCCCGCAACACTTCCGGACTCATCTCTGCCTTTACAGTCTGCTCTAACCCCGGCTCCGGGTCCACACTTCTATCTTCCACCGGACAGATTTCCTCATTGCTGCAATCTTCTGCTGCAGCCGGCTTCCACTCTTCCTCTTGCACAGAAAAATTTGTGCCCTCTTCTGGGTAGGTCCCGGTACCGCTGTACTCCTCGTTCATCTTCTCTTTCTTCTTTCTCCGTCGCTCTTCCCGCCTTCTTTGCCGCTCTTCCTTCTCTCGTAATTTCATTACGGACCATTCCTTTTGCAAGGCCTTTAATTGTCATTGCAAAGCCATGTATTCTTCTTCCATAACCACATCTTCCTCCTTGTCCCGTCTCCTTTGGGAATGCATTATTCTTGCTTGCTTTTCTCACAAACGTTAACTGATCCCGATGTAGCTGCCTCACGTCCGACGGTCTGCTAACACGCCCGGGAATCTCAACTCTCTCTCAAACCCTTCTGCAGGTCCTGGTGCAACTGCCTCACCTTCGGTGGACCTGCTGCACACTCAGGAACTATTGCTCTAATACCACTGACGGGGACGGGAGCACCGATCTCTAACCAATTCAACTTTTCATTAAAATTTCGTAGAAAATATTTACACGCATACAATAAAACAGCCCGCAGGCGTACATTAACCAGAGATTGTCTGGTATTTTCTCCACTCTGTTCCTCCCGCGTTCTCCGGTCCACCGTCCCGATTAAAACAAAATAATGGGTTTTTATAGAGGTCCCGACCCTCTCAAACTTCAATTTCTCGCCTAAACGGATTCAACCACCCGATTAATTAAAATTTTGAAAATGGGTTCACCAACCCGAAATTAATTCCCGCACGGTCTCTGTCACTGCAGAATCCATCAGAAATCCCTGTGTGGCCCATCCTTCTCGTCTTCTATGCTTCTTGGTCATCCCTCGCTTTAACTTCTACTTCTTCCATGTGTCAAATTCGAACAGTCCTCGAAAACACCGTTCTCGCCATATTTTTCTCTTCCTCCCACGCCATTTTCTCTCTCCGTCACGATATCACGACATGTCGCGATATCGTGACGTTTCTGGCTCCTTGTGCTTTTCTGCCATTTTGGTCACGATATCGCGACATGTCGCGATATCGCGACCATTTTTCCTCCGCACCCGCTTCTCCAATTTGCGTCGCAATTTCGCGACGTCGCGATATCGCGACGTCGTGATTTCATGACCGTTTTGTTGCTCTCTCCTCTGCTCCGAAACCTGTCATGATTTCGTGACATGTAGCAAAATTGCGGGTCACGATTTTGCGACATGTCGCGAAATCGCGCCCCCTTCTGCGCCTTCGTCCCTCTCTGGAAAACTATCACGATTTCGTGACACGTCGTGAAATCGCGACCCCTTCTGCTGCACTTCCTTGCCAATTTCTGTTCGGGGTAAGTGAAAAAGTGATCTTCACTTCTGCTGGGTCCGGTTGCTGCCTCCCGCAACACTTCTGGACTCATCTCTACCTTTACAGTCTGCTCTAACCCCGGCTCCAGGTCCACACTTCTATCTTCCACCGGACAGATTTCCTCATTGCTGCAATCTTCTACTGCAGCCGACTTCCACTCTTCCTCTTGCACAAAAAAATCTGTGCCCTCTTCTGGGCAGGTCCCGGTACCGCTGTACTCCTCGTTCATCTTCTCTTTCTTCTTTCTCCATCGCTCTTCCCTCCTTCTTTGCTGCTCTTCCTTCTCTCGTAATTTCATTACGGACCATTCCTTTTGCAAGGCCTTTAATTGTCGTTGCAAAGCCATGTATTCTTCTTTCGTAACCACATCTTCCTCCTTGTCCCGTCTCCTTCGGGAATGCATTATTCTTGCTTGCTTTTCTCACAAATGTTAACTGATCCCGGTGTAGCTGCCTCACGTCCGACGGTCTGCTAACACGCCCGGGAATCTCAACTCTCTCTCAAACCCTTCCGCAGGTCCTGGTGCAACTGCCTCACCTTCGACGGATCTGCTGCACACTCAGGAACTACTGCTCTGATACCACTGACGGGGACGGGAACACCGATCTCTAACCAATTCAACTTTTCATTAAAATTTCGTAGAAAATATTTACACGCATACAATAAAACAGCCCGCAGGCGTACATTAACCAGAGATTGTCTGGTATTTTCTCCACTTTGTTCCTCCCGCGTTCTCTGTCCACCATCCCGATTAAAAAAAAATAATGGGTTTTTATAGAGGTCTCGACCCTCTCAAACTTCAATTTCCCGCCTAAACGGATTCAACCACCCGATTAATTAAAATTTTGAAAATGGGTTCACCAACCCGAAATTAATTCCCGCACGGTCTCTGTCACTGTAGAATCCGTCAAAAATCCCTACGTGGCCCATCCTTCTCATCTTCTGTGCTTCTTGGTCATCCCCCGCTTTAACTTCTACTTCTGCCACGTGTCAAATTCGAACAGTCCTCGAAAACACCGTTCCCGCCATCTTTTTCTCTTCCTCCCGTGCCATTTTCTCTCTCCATCGCGATATCGCGACATGTCGCGATATCGCGATGTTTCTGGCTCCTTGTGCTTTTCTGCCATTTTGGTCATGATATCGCGACATGTCGTGATATCGCGACCATTTTTCCTCCACACCCACTTCTCCAATTTGCGTCGTGATTTCGCGACGTCGCGATATCGCGACCGTTTTGTCGCTCTCTCCTCTGCTTCAAAACCTGTCACGATTTCGTGACATGTAGCAAAATCATGGGTTGCAATTTTGCTACATGTCATGAAATCGCGCCCCCTTCTGCGCCTTCGTCCCTCTCCGACAAACTGTCACGATTTCGTGACACGTCGCGAAATCGCGGCCCCTTCTGCTGCACTTCCTCCTTGCCAATTTCTGTCGTGATTTCGTGACACGTCGCGAAATCACGATGATTTTCTGTCTTTGCCACTTTTTCTTCCTGTGCCGACTCTTCAGCACTATTTTTCCTGACACTTGACACCTCGGTTGCTGGTGCCACCGGATGCTCCTCCATCATATCAAGACTACTGGTTCTAGGGATGGGTGAGATGAGGTATCAAAATATGGAACCTATATTTGTTCAGAAGGATGGGAGGTGTCATAACTAAACTTAGTAGAGTATCCTGAAGGGGTAGGAGTGTAGGCAATGGGTCTTGATCCGTAGGTGGGAAGAAGACTAGCTGTTGGGGCCTAAAATGGAGGAGGAGGAGGTATCCTAAATATTAATGTATACGAAGGTTGAGTGAAGTATTGGGTAGGGTACATTCTAGACACCTGATATGTAGGCAGGAATGATGTAGAGGAAGGAGGGTAAGCCTCTAGAGTAGAATCTTGGGAAGCTAGAGAGAGGAAAGCATCCACTCCCGATTGGTTGGGAATTATTGTTTGTTGTTTTTGGTATTGCATGGTTTGGATTTGAAGAGGTGGTTGTGATAGGTCCTCAAAAATTGTAAAAAATGGTTGTCGATATGATGATGGTGGGAACTCTTGAGAAGAGTATGGATGTGGCATCTGAGAAGGTGCTTGTTGCTCCTGCAAGGGAGGTTATTGTTGCATGGTTTGGAAGTATGACATCTTGGTACTTGTGGTAGAGGTGGAAGGGTCTGATATCATCCCTATAGTAGATATGAACAACGCAACCTCAGGGTGAGTATGATTCAATAGGGAAGAGTCATTCTCAAAGAGGGATTAAGATAAACTCTAGAAGAAAGGGCATGCAAAGGTGGTGGATGTAGGTGGAGTATACTCATATATGGTAAATAAAGGATTAGATTGTCCTAAAGTAGTGTAAATTACATGATCATAGAACATGGCAGATGGATTAGGTGATGATATAGGAAAAAGAAGTGGATAGTCTTCTATGAGTGAAGTAGTGTGGGCTTCACTTGAATTGGATGTCTCACCATGAGTCATTGTGTGTGGATAGCATGGATCAAAATCTGTGAGTGGATCATGTGTGTATG
This sequence comes from Wollemia nobilis, assembly GCA_028583015.1. Taxonomy (NCBI): domain Eukaryota; kingdom Viridiplantae; phylum Streptophyta; class Pinopsida; order Araucariales; family Araucariaceae; genus Wollemia; species Wollemia nobilis. Next base: position 115,680 of record JAQPPZ010015059.1, read on the forward strand.
TGGACTTCCCCTTTGTGATCGAAGGAGGAGGGATGACCTGACTAGAAGGGGCACTAGGTGCCTCCTCTATAGGGTGTGCTTGCTTGCATGCACGACTACAAGTAACAACTGGCATGATGATGTGTGAAGGGGGTTGGAGGTAACCCTATGAGGTATGGACTCAAACTAAGGTGATAAGCTATGTGGAGCTGAATTAAAAAGTGTTGCATGGTGTGATGTGCTAAAACTAGTTTGTGATCATGCAAACAATGCTAAACTGAAATCAATTCTAAATGCAAGAAATAAAGTGTGTTGTTCATTTTAGTGTGTTTTTATGTTGATACTTCCTAGGTAGAATCATAGGTAGTGGAGTGAATGCTCTATAAGATCGAGTGTCATCAGTAGCAAACCTCCTGCAACACCCAAAGATGCACATAATAGAACAATATCATGATGTGCGAATGGTGACCTATATGGAAGGTGTGTTAAAATGATAGTCTAAAGGGGGGGAATTCAATTTGCTAGAATGAGCTTGTTATATCCTCTTGCAATAAGAGGTGGCACTATCTAATATGTGCTAGGCATGGTCAACAACCCCATGTTTTTTCTTCACCCTCGAGTGGGCTTAGTCAAGAATAACTATTATTGTGTCCATGAATTATGTAAGCCTTGTGGACGAAGGCATCGAATCGTATCCCACTTTTAAGGTAACTTGTGGTGATGAAATCCAGGAGCCCATTATCAAAAGTGGGGTTTTTTGGTGATGAAATCCATAAAACCTCTCGTATGGCTACTAAGTGTCTAATGAGATGAGATGGTGGAGGGTACTACTCCTACCACACCAGTATCGAGCGATGGATTGGGGATGAAGTCCAGTATCACCACTTATTTTTGAACCACGTGTGTGTGTGGGTTTGAGTTTGCTAACGATGATATATAAAGTGATAAATCTAACTAAATGCTCTTTTGAAATAAAATTCTAGCTCTATGTGTGCTTTTTGGAAGCAAAGGGCTAAAGTAAAATGTGTTTTGTAAAAGAAATCTAATCCTAAGTGCCTTTTAGAAAAGAAACTAAGACTTATTCTATGAAAGCATTTAAGCAAGCAATGTAACACATGTGAGAAAAGGGGTTTATGGAACCCTAATTTCAAAGCATGAAAGAAATGTAAGAAGGATTTATACAAAGATAAATAGGTAATCTTAAACTAAATATGTAGAAAGAAATGTAACAATTGATATTTACCCATGAAATTTGTGAATGAAATGGGGAAATCTTAATTTAATGATCATAAAAGGAATATGAAATTTGTATTTACAAAAAGGGAATATGAAATTTAAATTAATGAAAGGTACAAAAATAAATTTGAAAAATCCTAATTCTTAAATTTATGAAAGGAATTTAACTTCAATTTTTGTACAAACAAGGAATTCAAAATTTCTTCAAAGGAAATGTGCAAAAGGGATTTGCAAAACCCTAATTCTAAATCTAATTTTTAGAATTAAAATCTGAAATGCATTTGGAAGGAAATTGATGTAATGGAACAAGAAAGAAATGCACAACTTATGCAACATGCGATTTGCAAAAAGAAATCAAACATTTCTTGAAAATAAAGGAAGTTGAACTTTTTGGTTTTGTGCAGGTTTTTGCAACTAAAGTCAACATTCAAAGCATGATGGATGTGTAAGGAAAGGAAATTTACTAACCAATGCATTTATTAGTAAATATTTCTTGGCACATAAATGTTAGAACAGAGAAATTTTTGAGGAATACCTAAATTCTAATGCTATAGGTGGTCTGGTTTGCTTCTCTGTTTCTCACCCCTACAAATTTGGGGGGTTTTGAGTCTTCTAGGATCAATTCGTAGGCCAGGTGTGAATTGGATATGAATTTGTAGGCTGGGGGGCAAATCATATTTAGAGGCCTGAAATCCCCATTCTAAAGGTTTGAAGGGGTTTTCAGGGCTTAATGGGTCTTTGGTAAGTTTGGATTTGTACCTGCAACAACACAAAAATAGGAGATTGCATTAGATTTGCGTTAAAAGCTATTCCAACATAATTTTGTGTGGGGTTCCCACTGGGTGTGCCAGAATGAAATGGGTAAAAGCTGCTATTTTATCAAACATAAATACAAAGTAAATGTACAAGTCCAAAAAATTGCTCTTTATTCATTTGAAATGGAATTCATAGGTTACAATAAGGATTGTAAGGAATCCTTTCATAATGAACATCAAATAAACTGATAGCTTCTCTTGGGTTCCTTGACGTAGGTGGGCTTCTTGCATATGTGGGCCACCGCTATTGTTGATGTGGATGCTTTATCACCTGTTTGTGACCTAAAAAATAGGGTTAGAGTGTTTGGGGGCTTACCTTGGTCAGGCCCCGTATTGATGAAAGAAAATGAAAATAGGAAATGAAATTGAACTAAAATTCTATAAAAACTATGGGAAACATCATAATATTGTCAAATAAGGCTTACTTGACACATTTGGAGTGATTTGAGACCCGTAGACCCAATTCATAGGCCAAGGGGTGAATTGGTGGCAGATTTGCAGGTTGGGGGGCGAATTCAGCTATGAGTGGTTTTTGCTGGAGATCCTTGCATGGATGGGCTCCTCATGTGTTGTACTATTATTTTTTAGGTTTATATTTTTGTTTTCATGCTTTTGTATGCATTTTGGTAGAGTTTTTGTGCTTTGGCTAAAAGGAGAGAGAGAGGTAGAATGAGGATTTAGGTCCACTATTTATAGATAAACCTAAGGTGTAGGGGGTGTGGTTAGGAGAACTAAACCCTAAGATCAGGTTTTAGGATGGTTATGTTAGGGTTTTTGAGGTGTCATCCTCACATTCCCTTATGAAATATCTCATCCTCACACGTGTGAGGAGAGATTAGGGTAAACTAGGATTAGTCAACTCTAGGGCTAGATTAGGGTTAGGTTAGGGTTTTTTAAGAAATATCCTAACCATCATGGTGCACACACTTGTGGGAGGGAATAATTATGACTAATTATGATTTAGGAACCTAATAAACCTTTTTAATCCAAAAAGTGCACTTTAAGTGAAGTCACTTTAAAATTTGAATTTGAATTAACTTTAATTAAGACATTTTGGGAACTAATAGCCCCGTGGGGTCCTAATTAAGTCTAGGAAGGGCTTAAGTGGCCTTGGGTGATTGATGAGTGATCCTTTTATGGATGCAAAGTGGTTATGATATGAATTGAGTAGTTTAATAGGGTTTTGTACCTATAAACTAGTGAAGTAGCCTATGTAAATCTATAATATGCTACGCTAATCTAGAGCGATCTATGCTAGTATACGCATGTCTATAGTAGTCTACGCATATTTACACATGTCTACGATAGCCTAGAGGTGTCTAGGATGGCCTATGTAAAACTATAAGTGTCCAAAAGGATCTACAAGTACGTAGAGGTAGCTATGTGCGACTTTTAGGTGTCTACACATAGAACTACTCAAACTATATACAAGCTTCTTTGTATGATGTTTGAAATACATATATTCTTCAATTGGTATATTTACATGGATATTTTTCTCCATAATATATCCTTAAAAATATGATTATTTAATGCTTGACTATTGCTATTTTCACATATCCAGAAGATACATATTTTTCTATTCCATGCATAAGATAAATCCTCTCATATCTTTTGTCTTCTCATGTTGCCAATTGTATACATGAATTTTGACTCTTTATTTACTCTTCCAAATTTTATTCTATGACACTTGCACACTCTATTACATGACACTTGTGCACATTCTCACTCTTTATACTTGCACACATAATTATACGATGCTTGTCCACATCCTATATATGAACACATACATAAAAGAGAAATATAAATCACACTCCTAAAATATAGAGTCACACCCTAATATATTACATATTTACATTTGTACCCTCAAGGTACTAGGGGGTACATTATGCCCCCTGTATTATATTATTTAGTTATTGAAGACTTTAATATTCAATTTATGATCCTTGCATGTGTTCTTATTTTCTATCTTTAGCATTGTTTAAAATTCTGGTATTTTCTATTAGGATCCTATCCTAACGCCATTTTGTAATTCTCATTTACATATGTAATGACCCACTTCCAATGTGGGGGATCCCATTATGATATTATTTTGTAATAATTTGTAATGTATGTAACAACTATGGTGCCTAGCCAAGTGTTACCATCTCATGTAACCATTTTTAGTAATATTGTAACCGATGGTAGATAGGAGATTCTAGCTCGAGTGGCATTTTGCATGTAAGCCAACTCTTGAGCCTTTAGGTAGGGTTTCATGAAGTTTTTCTTTAAAATATATGAATCTATGTACGAATTAATCATTTTGTAAGCTAATGAAGTATTGAAGGAGGTTTCCCCCTCGAAGAGGCCTATGATTCTGTGTTATAGGAAGATTGTTCCATTTCTGCATTTGATTTCTACATAGTGTTATTGAGTTATTTTATGTATTTGAGTTATTTTTTAGTATTTTGTGTGAGTGTGCTTATTTTTAATAGTGATATCCTAACAAGTGGTATCATAGCGCTTTCTAGGACCGAGTTCTATTGCAACTAAGATAATTTTTGCCATCCATTCCACCTATTAGGTATAATTTTCTATGTGTTTTTTGTTTCTATTTTTTCCTTTATTAAAAATCCAAAAAAAAATATAGTTTGTTTTTTCGGCCAAAAAACCAACAAACACAACAAAAAAATACAGTCTATTTTTTAGTAGTTGTGTAGGTTAGAAAACCTATGCCAAGGATTTTAAAATATCATGAAGGAGATATCATTATTGGCTAAGCTAGATAGCTCTTAAAGCATCTAGTGAAGTGAGGAGTGATTAGACTCCAATACACAGGCCTTAGACAACACTCGTGCATAAACTTAAACTCCCACGCATCTTTGGGTGTATCGGGAGACAATCTAGGTTTAAACAAAAATTTATCTAATAGGAAGCTTTTCGGCCTTGTATTATCCATAGTCCATGGAATATAGTATCCTGAATGATCATCCTCCCATACTATCCGAGAGGCAGATAGTGTGCTCAAGGGTATGTGTGGAATCCTCCTTGGGTAGTGGCCTAAAATATTGGTCCAAGCACTATTATTCATCACTACGGTATAACAGAGGGCCTATGGGTATTACATACTCCCTTACTTAGCGTACCCTGGTTCTAAAAAACATAACTTCAAACTACAAATCAACACCATATATGTTCTATTATCCTGCATTCACAACCCCAAAAGTGAGCATACGGAGAAGGCATTCCTTATCACAGAAAACAAACTTGCATGCACCAAAAGTCAGGATAGATTTTGCAAGTATCTAAAACAGTCGTGGTCAGAGACAAAATAGTTAGGACAGTGATAGAAATAGTCTGGTTAGTAATAGTGATAGTCAAGTCAACAGTAACAACACTTTGTAACAGTCCAAAATTATAGACCTCCAATTTCAAAAATAGTACTATCAGTGTCAGATAATCCCCAGGGTCAGTAATAGGAACCGTGTCAGTAAACATTGTACAGGTGATATAGGAAGAGACAAGATAGTGACAGGATGGTGAGGGGGTAGACTACAGGTAAGTGAAAATTGATCTCGAACACCAACTTTGAATCGTAAGTCCAAATTAGAAATCGACAACACCAATAGACTCAACACAGTAGAAAAAAAAAAATTATTAGAACAGGGATATCTCTTCACACAGAGCTCATATTGACTCAAAAATTTAGCAAATAATTTTACACTCTATTCTAGAAAAAAATTTCCTTGGCAGCCCTTGGTCAAATTTTGCACCAATTTTCCAAAAATAGCAATTTTTTATTTTTCTTGCTAAGGCCATAACTTTTCAACGATCAATCAAATTGATCCAAAATTTTGAGAATAGAAGCTAATTTTTATTCTGCACCAAATACCCTCAAGGACTCACTAGTGAAATTTTAAGTCCAAGTGGAAGAAATTACCTTGACATCGACTTGCAACCAACCAGGAGATCACAAAAAGTCAAGAAATTCAGTATATCTCATCATTAAGTGCTCAAATCAAGCAGCCAACGAAGTGGACCCTATCTTAAAATCAGTGTTGCAATCCATTTCCCAAATTAAATTTTGGACCCTTACTAAAAATAGTAACTCATGAAACCCCACATCTATTTTTAGTAATTGAGTAAATGAGGGCCCACAATTGCGAGTGGCACTCATAGATAAAAGGAGTTAGAACTTACCACAATATTGGCCAATATGCAAAAATTCCTTGACTACTTGCCCACTACAAAACACACCATAAGAGAAGAGATTCGAGAGCTCCGAACGAATTAGGATACCACTAGAATCTGCTTAGAAAAATAACTTACAAATGTGGAGACACAATTGCAGGGTACTCTCACATCTGAACACCAAGCTAAAAATTATAAATGAGGTTGAAGAAGGGAAATCGAAGACCGAAGAAGGGGAACCGAAGACACTCAATATGATCATGATCCGACCTTCAAAATGCCTAAATTGGATTTCCCAAAGTTTAGTGGAAAGGATGTCGATGGGTGGTTATTTTGGGTTGATCAATTCTTTAGACTCCATAGTGTCCCTATATATCACTGGGTTCAGATGGATTCCTTCAACTTAGAATCTGAAGCCTTACATTGGTTCCAATGGCTAAATGAGGTTGAAGAAGCGAAATCAAATATCGAAGAAGGGGAACCAAAGACACTCAATATGACCATGATCCGACCTTCAAAATGCCTAAATTGGATTTCCCAAATTTTAGTGGAAAGGATGTCGATGGGTGGTTATTTTGGGTTGATAAATTCTTTAGAATCCACAATGTCCCTATATATCATTGGGTTCAGATGGCTTCCTTCAACTTAGAATCTGAAGCCTTACATTGGTTCCAATGGCTACGAGCCACTACCCCTAATCTATCTTGGGAGGACTTTGAGTCCCAACTAATCACCTGATTTGTCCCTAGTAACTATGAAGACTTTATAGTAGAATTGATAAAGCTAAAAAAAACTACCATAGTTCATGATTACCAGACACAATTTGAGAAATTGGCCAATAATGAGGTATTTTTTATGAGTTGTTTTGTTAGTGGGTTGAAAGATGATCTTTAGGCTGAATTCAAGATGTTTAAACCATAAACCATGATGGAGGATATCATTTTAGCTCGATTGGCTGAATCTAAACACTTAGATCAATGACGGCCACTGTGATTTTCTCAAGCTCAAACTCCCTTTCCTCCTTGATTCCAAAATAATACTAATAATAAACCTCCTACTCCTAAGTGACTAACTACAGATGAAATGGATGCGCGTCGTGCCCAAGGGCTATGTTATAATTGTGATGAAAAAATTGTGAAGGGGCATAGATGTGCAAATAATATATTGTTCTTAATAGATGCATAGGAACCCGATAGCAGTGACCATAGTGATGAAGAGAGTGATACAGCTGACGCACCAACTCAACAGGAAGAGGAAACCCAAGAACCTCAAGCAAAAATTTCCGTCCATGCTCTTGTCGGGGTTAACACTCCACAAACCATGAAATTTATGGATTTTTTCAAAGGTCAACGCCTTACTATTCTTATTGATTCAGGCATTACATATAACTTTATTGATCCTCAAGTTGCTAAGCAGGCCAATTGCTATATACACACATGTAATTTATTTGAATTCATGGTGGGAAATGGAGGCACTTTACATTGTAAAGATAAATGTCATAATGTTAAAATAAATATGGGGGGTTATTAACTCAAGCAAGACATGTTTGCCCTCCAATTGGGAGGATGTGATATTATGTTGGGATCCCAATGGTTGAGCACCTTGGGCACTATCTCCTAGAACTTTACAGAACTATGGATGTAGTTTTCACAACATGGACAAACACACACCCTCCATGGTGCCAAAATAGACCCTTCCCAAATTATCAATTCCAATCATATGGAGAAATTATTGAAAAATTCATCCTGTGAGGTCATTACACAAATATTTTCAATTCAACCAAGCACTTGTACAGTGGATCAAATTCCAACAGATTTACAACTTGTTCTAACCAAGCACAATGGCATTTGTTTAGAACCAACTACCCTACCACCTCATCACTCATATGACCATGCTATTACACTACTACTAGGTAATGCACCACCCAACATAATACCATATCAGTATCCTCATGCTCTCAAAAAATTGAGAATATGATACAAGAATTGCTCAAATATGGTGTCATTCGACCTAGTACTTGCCCTTACTCTTCTCTAGTTTTACTAGTTTGCAATAAATATGACTCATGGTAATTGTGTATAGACTACCATGAGCTCAAAAAAATGACCATCAAGGATAAATTTCTCATTTTATTAGTGGATGAATACATGGAGCTATGTACTTATCCAAGGTAGACCTTCATTCTAGCTACCATAAAATCATGCTCAAGGATGAGGATATTTCTAAAACCGTATTTCGTACTCATGAAGGTCACTATGAGTTCTTGGTAATGTCATTTTGTCTGACAAAATATCCTTCCATATTTCAGATCCTTATCAACAACATCTTTTGCCCTCTCCTATGGAAGTTCATCCTAGTTTTCTTTGATGATATCTTGGTTTATAGTCGCTCGTGGGATGAACACCTTATCCATGTAGATCAGACATTACAATTTTTTGCACAACATCAAATTTTTACTAAGTGGTCCAAGTATTCCTTTGGTCTGAATAAAGTGGAGTATCTAGGACACATTGTCTCTAAATATGGCATCAAGGTCGACCCCAAGAATATTCAAGTAGTTCAGGACTAGCCAAAACCTCACACTCTCAAGAGACTTCAGGGATTCTTAGGGCTTACAGGTTACTACCACAATTTTTTTATAATTATGGTAAAATAGAAGCCCCCCTCACATCCATGATAAAGGACTATTTTACTTGTATAGGGCCTACTAACCAAACCTTCCTTTAATTGAAACATGTTATGAACACAACACCAGTTTTAGCCATGTCAAATTTTTCTAAGCCTTTCATCAATGAAAGTTATGCTTCCGATCGTGGCATCGGGGCAATGTTGATGCAGGAAGGGAGACCCTTGGCTTTCAATAGTAAGACACTCTCTGATCATAACTTGGGAAAATCTATATATGCCAAGGAGATGTTGGCTATATTACATACTATAACCCATTGGTGACCATATCTCATTGGGCACCATTTATCCATTAAAATAGACCATCATAGTCTCAAATACATCTTGGAATGACGAGTTTCTACCCTAGAACAAAAAAAATGGGTTTATAAACTCATGGAATATGATTACGATATCACTTATAAGAAGGACAAAGAGAATATTTTGGTTGATGCTCTCTCTTGCCAATTTGAGGCCCTTAGTATGTTATATGTCATTTCACAACCGGTTTCTCAATGGATAGATTCCTTACAACATGAGGTACTTCAAGATGTAAAATTGCAAGCTTTGGTGGTATCACTCCATGATGATCCTACTTCATTCCCAGGATACAATTGGGATGGCCATGACCTGCGTTATTTCCAATGCCTTGTTCTCTCTCGCACGCCTCCACTCTGTGAGCTTTTCATGAAGGAACTACATACTGCTCCCTCTGCAAGCCATTCAAGATTTCTTAAAACATATGAACGCCTCAAGAACATATTCCTTTGAAAAGGTATGAAACATTATATATATGATTTTATAGCAGCTTGTGATACCTGCCAATGGATGAAAGGTGAAACAGTATGTTCTTCGTGTACTCTTCAACCCTTGCCCATTCCAGATCAAGTTTGGACTGATATTTCCATGGATTTTATAGAAGGGTTACCTAAATATGGTAATAAGTCTGTTATTCTCATGGTAGTGGATCGCCTTTTGAAGTATACTCATTTTTGTTCCCTTGGCCATCCTTACACAACCTCCACCATTGCCCAAATATTTCTTGATTCTATTTTTTACCTTCATGGTATGCCCACCTCCATTGTTTTCGATCGAGACCCAACCTTCACTAGTCATTTCTAGCAAGAATTGTTTAAGTTGCAGGGAACTCAGCTCAAAATGAGTTCAGCCTACCACCCATAAATGGATGGTCAAGCTAAGATTGTCAACAAATTTTTGGAGACGTATCTTTGTTGCTTTGCATCATATCATCCTACTCAATGGGCGAAGCAACTTCCTTTGGTCTAATAGTGGTACAACACTTCCTATAATATAGCAACCAAACACACCCATTTTGAGGTTGTTTATGGGTGCCCTCCACTCACGCCTTCTTCATACATCCTAGGCAACTCCAAGGTCTAGGTAGTCAACACTACTCTTAGCCAACATACCAATGTTCTCTACTAGCTAAAGAAAATTTTGGACATGCCCCAAAATCTGATAAGACAACAAGATGACCAACATCATTCTAAGTGTAGCTTTTATGTGGGTGATATGTTCTTCCTTCGCTTGCAGCCATACAAACAATCATATCTACAACTCTATCGATTCCAAAACCTTGCTACAAAATACTATAGACCCTAACAAGTTTTTCAACAAATTGGTTCCACTACTTACAAATTGGCTCTTCCACCCACCTCCAAGATCCATCCTATTTTCCATGTTTCCTCTCTCAAAAAAGTTGTGGGAACATGGGTACAAGTTCAATCAACATTACCAAAATTGGATGAAGAAGGGTCCATATTACTCGAACCTGAATAATTGTTGGATCATCAAACCCGCACTCTCCGCAACCGTACCATAACATAAGTTCTTGTTCAATGGCATGGGCTCTAGACAGAAGATGCTACATGGGAGTCTCTCCATCAGCTTCGATACCAATTCCCTTATTTTTAGCTTTGAGGATGAAGCTTTCCAAAGGGGAAGGACATGTTAGGATCCTATCCTAATGCCATTTTGTAATTCTCATTTACTTATGTTATGACCCACTTCCAACATGGTGGATCCCATTATGATATTATTTTGTAATAATTTGTAATGTATGTGGCAAGTATGGTGCCTAGCCAAGTGGCACCATCTCATGTAACCATTTTTATCAAGATTGTAACTGATGGTAGGTAGGAGATTCTAGCTCGAGTGACATTTTGCATGTAAGCCAACTCTTGATCCCAAGGTTATGCGTAAGGGGTCATCCCCAAAATATATTTATAAAAATTTGGTGTATCAGTTTCAAAATCTAGGTGAATAGTGTCCATACACCTGTAGAAGGTTAATTATTATTAGGGATAATGTTCGAAATTTAAACTTAAAATTGTCAAATTATTATAAAATTGGGGTGAATCAACCCCCCAAAAAATTGCACCTAGAAATTTTTGGCTAATGGGCCTTGGTCAAGGGTCCCAAATATTAGCCAATTCCAAATTTCAAAAATCCTAATTTTAGCCAATTGGCTATAAATAGCCACTATGCATAACCCTGTTTGAGCCTTTAGGTAGGGTTGCATGAATTTTTTTTTTTAAATATATGAATTCATGTACGAATTAATCCTTTTGCAAGATAATGAAATATTGAAGGAGGTTTCCCCCTCGAAGAGGCCTACAATTCTGTGTTATTGTGAGATTTTTCCATTTATGCATTTGATTTCTATAGTGTTATTGACTTATTTGATGTATTTGAGTTAATTTTTAGTATTTTGTGTGAGTATGCTAATTTTTAATAGTGAGATCCTAACATTTTCCTATCTTCTTGTTTCCTACATTTTCTTTAGCTATCTCTCTTTTGCTCTTTCAAATATTCTTTTATTTATTTTCTCTATTTTTCTTTGTCTTGGTCTTGACCATGCTTTGCTTTTCCTTGGATTTTTTTCTAGTTTCTAACATCTTGTTCTCTACCACATTTATTTTATCACCTATATCACCAGTGCCATTAGAAAAATTTTCATTTTTTTCATTTTTATACTTTTCATAATTATCTTCAACTAGAATTATTACTATAAGAGCTCTAATTTTATTTCTTTCTGTAGCCTCTTTTATTTCTTGAATCTCTTTAATTTCTTGCACTAAATTTCCCTTTTGATTTTCTTCTCTTGATTGTAGTTATTTTTACTAACCATATTGGTACTAAAGATGGAATTGCCTTGGATGGAAGTTCTAGAAAGATCTATTCATTTGAATTATTTTATTTATTTTATTTTCTTGATTCATATTCATTTGATTGCCTTGACTCAAAGAATTATATCTACAAAAATTTGTAGTATGACTCATTTTATGCATATGTGATACAATCTTTGTTTCCATCTAGATTGACACCTTGATGACGTATTAGTGTTGATACATTTTGCTTATATATGAAAACTTTATTAGTCATTTCATCCTTGACTAGATTTTCCACTTCATATTCTTGAAGAACATTAACTAATTCATCAAAGGTTGTTTCCTTATTTAGCACTTGAATTGAAGTAACTAAATGTTTATAACTCTCTAGAAGTGCTCTTAATGTAACTTGGACAAGAAACTTGTCTTCCACTTTTTCTCCTAGAGTTAATAGCTTATCCTTTATATCTGATACTTTTTAAAACAAAGAGTTATATACTCTCTCTCCACTATTAACCTTCAACAAATACAATATAGATTATAGATTCAAGATAGTTGCTTTGTTTTTTCCTTCAAATATTTTACATAATTTTCCCCAAGCATCTATTGAAGTCTCTACTCCACTTAAGTATGGTTGTATTTCATAAATAATCCCAAATGTAATCAACATAAGGGTTTTTGTATCACTTTATTTATATTTCTATATTTCTCTTTATATTCAGTATGCTTTTTCTTTTTTCCGTTCACTATTTCCCAAAGTTTTTTTACAATGAGAATTAATCTCATTTTATTTTTCCATGAAGAAAAATTAGGTCCTTTCAAAAGTTGGGATTCTAAAAGAAATATCTTGTTATTTGACATAATGGAACTCATTAAATTTTTTAGATTTCAAATTCTATCAATTCTTTTAATTCCTTTGAAACAAAAGTCCTTATGGATTCCTAATTTCAAATAATCAAATTTTGCAAATCAATAAATTTAAATTTAGCAAAACAACTTTCTTTTTTAATTTTTCAATTTTCAAAAATTCTTTTGGAGGAGAAAACCGTATCTCTCCGAACTTTAAATAAATAATTTTTTTTATTATTTCTAATTGCAAATATCAAATTTTAAATATAATATTTGGGCATAGAAATCCTTATGGCTCCCAAATTAATAATAAAAAAAAAATCCCTAAGTCTTATCTCTTCAACTTAAATGACTTAAGTATTTATTTAGTGCCCAATATCAAACAAAAATGATGTAAGATAATATTTCTTACCTTAATATCCATTATTCCAACTGATAATGTGTTGTCCACTTTGCTTTTGAATCTCATGCCTTATGTGCCTCAATTTGCGCATTACGTTTTGAATAAAGGGTGTTTTCTTTTTGCATCCTTAGTAATGTGCTCAAGCATATGAAACATCTATGTTGTGACTAAAATTCTCAAATGAACTAGTATCTTAGATGATTATGCTTTTGAGCTCAACTCAAACATTCTCATGAACTAAATTTTCTTTTAGGTAGATGTATGGCTTGTCTATCATATGTAATGTCTTTGTTCTCTCAAGAAAATGTAAACTTTGAAAACCTCAATTATTACGTGGCTATCTACTTCCTCTAGTCTAAATTTTTCTCTAGATTGAATCTCACTATTGGTGCTATCTTGGAAAAAGTTCTCCAATTTAATATTTGGTGGATTTTGACCACTCTTCCTTATATGTTTTCACTTATTTTAGAAAAATTATTAATATATTTTCAATAATTTTTTATAGTGTTGATTTTTGATTGGATACATCTCTCATATGTCTCTCTTTAACACTAGTATAAAATGGAGTCCTTGTCTTCACTAGTCTCATATCCAAATGGATAGACTCTTGAACAGTCTCCATTCTAATTTAGGTTACTCCTCCTTGGGATGCTTGCAATGACTCCCTATTTTCCTTTATCTACTACTTATTATCTGGTGGCTTTCACCACTTTATCTTATCTTTCTTCTTCAAAAAGATATATCTTCTTTGTCTAATGTCGACAAAGATTATCGATGCAATCGTCAGCTTTGGATGAATCAGACGTAATGGTCCTTGGTGGATCTTCAATTATATACTCTCCATATGTAGTCAAAGACTTCTTCTATAGTCTTCAAATCTGCTATTATTTCTTATTAATATCTAAAAATAAAATATTAATTCCTACCAACATTAATCTTAAATCTTATAATTTTTAGTATAATCTCAATCCCAAAAAATTGAATACCATTCAATAGAATAATTAATGATTTTGATTCAAACTCAAAATATAATATGAGACTAAAAAATCCCTTCAACTTTTAAAGCCATTTCCTTTAAATATTTAATTTTAAATTCACACCAAATTCTGATGCTAGCAATAGAGACTACTCAAAGTAGCTTTGAATATGACTCTTTCAAAAAGGGATAGAGTATATTGGTGACTCTGATAACATTGTTGGTCTTTCAACCAAATTATCATAGGTCCCAATGTTTAGGAACAAATATAATATACAAATATTTGAGCATTCAATAAATGTATTCAATACTAATAAATAAACATTCATATAAAATATCAATAATATGAAGTAAAATGGCCAATACCATTCATGTAATAAAATGAAGAAACTTACAATAAAATTTCTCAAATTGTATACAATCTTCTTTGTATGATGCTTGAATTACATATATTCTTCAATTTACATATGTACATGGAGTTTTATCTCTATAATATAGTCATACAAATATGACTCTTCAATACTTGACTATTGCTCTCCTTACATATCCGGGAGATGCATCCTTTACTATTTCATGCATAAGATAAATCTTCTCATGTCTTTTGGCTTCTCATATTGCCACTTGTATACATGACTCTTGACTCTCTATTTACTCTTGCATACTTTATTCTATGACACTTGCACACTTTACTATATGACATATTTCACACTCCTACATCTATACACATGCACACTCTATTACATGACACTCGTGCACATTCTCTCTCTTCACACTTCCACACATATTTACATGAAACTTGTGCACATCCTACACATGAACACATAAATAAAGGATAAATATAAATCACACTCCTAAACTATAGACTCATACCCTAATCAATTACATATCTACATTTAAACTATAAAGGTACCGTAGGGGTACATTAGCATGCACTAAATAATGTAATATTTTCTAATGGTAGTATCATGACAAAGTAGAAAATATCTCTGCACCCACAATAGCCCATAAGGTATGGAGAGTGGATACTAATGGGTCAAGGATTATAAATTTTGTTACATATTTTAAGGGAAGAAAATATCCCGAATTCCTTTAAAATTTATGTTATAACTGAACCATTTTTATAGTTCGGTGTCAATTTCATAGAAAATATCATCTTATTGTCAAATGTGGACCATGAATGGATCCTCACCATTAAATATTACTTCATCAAGTAGGTCAAATTAGTCCTATTTAAATCAACTAATTAAGAGATAGTAATTTAATTTCTTAAGGATATCATCACTAGGATCAAAGCCCTTATGGTCATCATCATAGATAATGCCTCCTATTTCATTATTTTTTTATTATATATAATATTCTATAGCATTTTCAATATAAAATATAAAAATGAGCAATGACCTAATGATTTTACTAAAATAAAGAGGTAATATAAGGGATACATGGATGTAGATGTCAAGCATTTAGTGCAAAAAGATTATCATTTGTATGAGACTTTTATTTTGGTCAAATCTTACTTCTTCAGCTGAAGATAAATCCTATGAAACAGTTTACCATATAATTTTTTGAAGTTGTTTGGTTAAAAAAATGATCCATAAGGACTAAAGTTAACAAAAATACTTATAAAATTAAATTAGATTAAAAATTTGTTTATAAGGATCATGATTTGATGCTATAAAATATATTTTATATTTGAAACATAATAAAAAAAATTAGAAAAAATTACACCCTCTTCAAAATTCAAATAATTAGTTTACATTCTAATGCCATAATAATTCTATATATTAGTAACACTTCACATTATATAGATCCAAATGATGAAGTAACTATTAACTAATCAATGCACTTGTCCTTCTTAATATACTATCTTGGCTTACATCATATGACCATAACCTCCACTCCTTATGAGAAGATTTATCATTAAATCATATGACTCTTCTAGGAGGGTGTTTTGTGATTAAAGAAATTTTGTAATATTTATGGGACATTTTGGCTTTGAGTTCTCATCCTAAAGACTCAAAATCAAACCATGTTGAGGTGTGTGTTTTTGTAAGAAAAAAAAGCTATGTTTGTAAATCAATTACCTTAGTATATGCACTAGCTTCTTATGTTAAATAAACATTCATTCACTAAACAAAGGAAAATTTAGTAAAAGTCATAAAAATGAAGCATAATTAATTTAATTTTTGCACATTTCACATAAAAATGTAAAGGTTCAAATCTCATGGCCTATGTACTTGCATTCCATGTTCTAATCTAATGATCAATTTTATGTGTTGTATGACTCAATCTCAACCCTTGCATAGATTTTGTAATTAAGTTTAAATATTTTAAAAGTAGGTTAAAAAAAAAATTTAATAAATAATAATAGTATTTAATATTTGATTAAAATTAAATATAAATATAATATTTGAGATGACAAAGGTTGTCCCATCCTGGCTTATACCGAAAAACTTGGAGTCCAATATAACAAGAAGCTCGAGTAGCTTTTCGAGACATCCAAATGGCTATTGAGCTCAATATCCAATAGTCGAGGGAGACTCATTAAACACTATAAATTATTTTAAATATGTCTCGCATCCACCTTGGAATGTACAACCAATCATCGAAGAGTCCATTGTCCATTTAAGGGTGATTAACAACAGGTGTATTCAACACGTGTATAATGAAGGCAATCGGGTGGTAGATACAATGGCAAACTTTGGGTTAACTATCCAATCCCTGGTGACATGGCAGGGCAACCTTCCCCAATGCATCATTGATTCTTGTAGTGAACTTGTAGTTACTAATGTTGAATAGTGCTACGATGTTAAGGATCACGATGGCTAACAATGTGAGGCGAATTGTGAGACCTTATTACACTAATATGCCAAGGTGGCACATTGGCACTTACAAAAGGACAAACTATAAAACCTCATACTTTTTGTTTGTGCCCATGGACGATATTGTAATAATCTAGACTGATTTTTTAGCATATGGACCATGCGTTTGACCCAATTTTAGCTTGTTATATAAGGAGTTGAACCTTCACGAGATCCTCCTTACAACTTGTATATAAGTTTTTAGGTCCCTTATAAAACCCCTTACTAATAAAAAAAAATAAGTATTATTATAATAATAAATGGTAACTAAAATTATATATAAATATTATACTTTTAAAATAAATATTTATTATTATTAAATTATTTTTAAAAAATAATTAATTATATTTATAAAATTACAATCTCTTTCCAATTGTAGTATCTCAGCTTTTTTTTTTATTATTAAAAATTATTTAGAAAACCTTAATTCAACAAACCAAATCCTTTTAAAAACGATTAGCTTTATTCTAAAAATTTTAAAGCAAGTATATTGCCATTATTATCCGTGTGACATAAGAATATTCAATAGTTAGAACCAAGTCCTTTTTAAAAACTTTGTAGGTTTTATCCTAAAAATTTTATCAAGTCCTTTTCAAAGACTTTGTAAGCCTTATCCTAAAAAATTTACCAAGTCTTATCCTAAAATTTTTAAGGCAGTTAAATTCTCATTATTATTTTTGAGTTATAATAATATTTTTTATACAAGTTCATGTATACATTACATCCCAAAATAGTTTAAACTTAAATCTTCCCAAAAAAATCCAAAATCCTAACCACGGTATCACTGTTCCATAATAACATTCAATTGTTGGTAAACATATTTTTCAACCCAACTCAGTATTGTACTTTGACACTGAATTACAATAAAGACATTACGATATTTGAGGGCACGTCTCCATAAGCGAGTGTCGGCAAGGCATCTTCACATGCAACGAAAGAATGACCAAGAGTTTTGTAGCTTGAAATTTCTTTATCTTTAATTTTCGCCATAAATATGAAGTTGGCCCCTTCTGCTATCTAAAAATTATTATGAACCATTCATTGTAATCAAGATGGCGGTGAAAGTCATTCCTTTGCTTATTTAAGCCTGCCATCTCCGATTCATGTTCCAATGCATGGAGTTATTTACTCAAACACAAATATATTGCTCTTTGCTGAGTATGTCAGGATTTGCAGGCTTTCTTCCTCCTCAGTATTTAGGGATCATGAGTTCTTCTACTCTGTGGGTTTCCCTTGTAGTGTTCATGGCCACAACAATCCTAATGTTAATGCATCTACGCTCCCGGCATTCCCGGCGTGGACTGCCTCCCAGTAATCGGGAACCTCCACATGTTGGGTTCCTTACCCCATCGATCCCTCTCCAACCTGGCTAAGAAATATGGACCCTTAATGTACCTGCGATTAGGTTGTGTTGATACAATAGTCGTCAGCTCTCCACACATGGCTGCCCAAGTCCTCCAAAAGCAAGGAGGGGTCTTCATAAACCGTCCCAAAACCCTGGCGACTGAAATCATAGCCTACAACTCTTGCAGCATCGCTTTCTGCCCGGCCGACCAGTACTGGAGAGAGGCCAGAAAAATGGCGGTTTCTCTCATGTTTACTCCCAAGAGACTGGAGTTCTTCCGAAGTGTAAGGAGGGAAGAGGCCTTGGAGTTCGTGAAAAGCATATGGGAAACATCGCGAGACCAGTCGAAGGCCATCTCCATCAATCCCTACGTTGTGAATTTTGCTGTGAACAATATATCGAGGATGGCCTTCGGCAAAAGGTACGTGGAGAGCTCCCACGAGTTCAAGAAGTTGTTATTCGATGTTTTTGAGTTGTCTGGGGCATTTAACATTGGAGACTATATCCCTTGGCTCGAGTGGCTGGATGTGCAAGGGTACCACAAGAGAATGGTAGATGCTCGCAAGGGACTCGATGATTTGATGGAGAGAATTGTGAAAGATCACATAGAGGAGAATCTCAAGAGCCCAAAGGATGAAAGTAAGAAAGACTTTTTGGTCGTGCTGCTCACGGCGGCGCAAAACCTGGACTCCAAAGTTCAGTTCACTATGGACAATATCAAGTCCATTGGAACGGTAAAGCTTGAACATGCTTTCTTTTTAAATGACATTCATGCTCTGTTTGTATAGTTCATAATGTTCCTCGTAATCTCATACCACCTCAAAAGGTCTATTTGTCGTCTTTCTTTCTTTACCGGGGCAAACTTTTCTCTTCGTATTTCTTTTTACATTTCGATTTTCAAGGTTTCAACAATTAAATGAACTTTTATTTTAAAAGTTCGTTGGTTTTCTGTCTTTCATTTGTTTCCTAAACCTTTTTCTCATCTAATATTTTCATTATATATTTTTTATTTAGTTTTTTTAAGTATATTATAACTAGTTTAGATATAAAAGGATATATATCTAAAAACGTCGAGAGTTATCAATTTTGAGGCGCTATTTCATTGGTTAGTCGGCTGTTTTAGTTTAAATATTTTAAATGTTTTTGTTAATGTCAGTCTTTTTAATAATAAAAAAAAAAAAATTGTTTACGGGATGACATGTATGACCTCTTTGCCTCCCACCCCTATATGTAAGAACGCCTCTCGGTGTAATTATAAAATATTTATAATATTTTTTATTCTTTTGACATTTTTATATATTCATGGTTGTAAATTATTAGTAAATTTTTATTTTATATTTTTAGGTTTTTTTAAAATATCAGTGTTTTAGATTTAGTTTTATATTTAAGTAGATGACCACAATATTTAATATTTTGTTCAATATACAAAAATTAATTTATAATACTTATAAAAATAAATAGATATGAATTTAAAAATTTTATTCTTGTTATACAATTTATGCATGTTTAACATATTTTTATTAATTCCCAATATATATATATATATATATATATATATATATATATATATATATATAAGGTATTGTAAGATATTTTATTAATTGATGAGTTACTTAATGCTATATTGATTGATTAATATATATGTGTGCAGGATATGTTCAATGGAGGAGTAGACAGTGTGACAGTTATGGTAGAATGGACAATGGCAGAACTAATAATAAACCCCAAAATCATGAATAAGTTGCAACAGGAGATGGATATAGTTGTTGGAAAGGATAAACAAGTTGATGAAGCAGATCTACCAAATCTAAAGTATCTTAAATGCATTATCAAGGAAACATTAAGACTTCATCCTTCTGCTCCTCTTCTTATACCCCGTGAATCTGTTGAAGAGTGTATTATTGATACTTATTGTATTCCTCCTAAGACAAGATGCTTAGTGAATTTTTGGTCCATTGGTCGAGATCCTTTAGTATGGGAAAAGCCACTTGAATTTTTACCTGAAAGATTTGAGAATAGTGACATTAATCCTTATGGGCAATATATGGAGTATATACCAGGAGGTGCTGGAAGGTGCGTTTGTCCAGGTCTATTACTAGGTATAACTATGATCGAACTTATATTAGCCAATCTTGTTCAAAGCTTTAATTGGAATCTTCCTCCACCTTTACAACCAGATACCTTAGACATGTCTGAAACATTTGGACTTACAATACCTAAAAAGGAGCCTCTTTTACTTATTGCTACACCTCGCCTTGATTATCATATTTATGAAATATATTAGAATATTTCATCATATATGAATGAAATGATAAGACTACAATATTTCTAATGGAAAAGTACCTTCTAATGTACCACCTTGGATACATCTTTACATTAGGAAAGTTTATTATATTAGAATGAAAGTATTTACTTTATGCAATTTAATAAATGCACAAGTGTGCAAAGTATTTTGGCACATTAGTGTGCAAAGTATTTTGGCAATGTAAATGTGTATATTTGTCCATATGCATATGTGTCTTAGAATAGGAATATGAAGAATCATAGGAAGAGTGATGGACAAGATTTCTCTTTATAAAGAGTCACAATCCATTATCTATGTGTATATGTGGGTGCAAAAGATATAGAGAGATATAGAGTGATAAAAAGATTGGTTATATACACTTGTAATAGAGAGTGATGAAGTATGATGTATTTGAGGTCTTTATTAAATAAAGATTATATATTCATGAGCATTAATTAGTGGTATTTATATGAGTAATTTTTCAAGTTATTTGTGAGTTTTATATGCTTATTGGTTTTTCATTATCATATATTTCATATTGTAACTTTATCTTAGATTTTATGGTTACTTTATCTTATGTATTTAGCTTCAAAAGCTAATAGAAATATCTAATTCTAAAATTAATGTTTTTGTCTAATACATACATGTATGTGGTATCATTCTAATAAATAATATTGTATCCTTTGATGTTACTTTCATTCAAGTAGTCATTGTTATCCTTTCATGATAATAATATTATAAATGAAATATCTTTGTAGGAAGGAGCATATGTCATTATGGTGAGGTCTTATTTATTTTTAAAAATCCTTATTGCATGTTTGTATAACAAAAACAAATTGATTTACTCTATGTGAATCTTTTACTTGATTTATCCTCATTATAAATTTAATGTATTTTTATGAATTTAAAATTTAAATATAATATGTATCATCATCATTCTATGATAGTAGAATTTATAAATAATGATCCCCTTCTATTAGAATAAAATTATATTATCATGAGGCACTTTACCATGGGAGAATCTAAAGGTGTTGTTTGTGTTGTTAATATACATTAATTTTCATAAACATGTGTCATATCCTATGATTTGCAATGGTTTGTATATTATTCTAATAATTTTTATATGGAGAATTAGTGGAGCTTTTTTTACCACTCCCTATTATAATACAAAACTTATGTTCAAATGTAACACTCCAAATGAACTACACATAATAACCAATTAAAAATATATGAAAAAAGATATGATTGGTCTATTGATTTCATTGAAAAACTCATGATAAAGGTTGTTGTCAAATATTTACTTGAAGTATTTGTTTAAGAAGACATATAGTCCATATTAAAGAACCCATAAGGACAAACAACATAAATCATGAAAGACTACACCATTTTGAAGTGAAATTCACCACTTCAAAAAAAATGATTTACTCTATGTGAATCTTTTACTTATTTTTCTTTATTATAAAATTTAATTTATTTTATGAATTTAAAATTTAAATATAATATGTACCATCATCATTCTATGATAGTAAAATTTATTGATAATGATCCCCTTATATTAGAATATAATTTTATTATCATGAGGTATCTTATCATGGGAGCATATAAAGGTGTTTGTGTTGTTAATATACATTTTTTTCATACTGAACATTTTATTAATGATGCATGTCCTATATATTATGTTTTTGCAATGGCTTGTATATTATGCTAACAAGTTTTAAATGGAGAAATGGAGTGCTTTTTATCATTCCTTAGTATAATATAAAACTTATGTTCAAATGTAACACTCCAAATAAACTACACATAATATCCACTTAAAAATATATGAACAAAGATATGATTGGTCTATTCATTTCATTGAAAAAACTCATGATAGACGTTGTTGTAAAATATTTACTTGAAGTACTTATTTAAGAAGACATTAATCCATATTAAAGAAACCATAAAGATAAACAACATAAGTCACGAAAGACTAAACCACTTTGAAGTGAAATTCACCACTTCAAAATAGATCTCATGCAACCTTTTTTCACATGAGTTCTTAAAGTTGCATAGATTCGTCCATAAAGACTAAAGTAACCAAAAATGTTTATCAAATTAAATCAGATTAAAAAATATTTTAGAAGGATTATGATACGATACTATAAAATATATTTTACATTTGAACTATAATGAAATATTTTTATTTTTTTTTGTTGGAAAATAAGAAAATTACACCCTCTTCAAAATATAAATAATTGATTTACCTTTTATAATAATTGAAATGTATAATAAGTATACATATTAGTAACACTTCATATTAAATATATCCAAGTTATGAAGTAACAATTAACTAATTATATAGATCCAAAATGGTTGAGAAGGATCATGACTAGATACTATAGAACATATTTTATATTTGAAATATAATAAAAATATTTTAGAAAAAATTACACCCTTTTTAAAGTTTAAATAATTGATTTAGCTTCTATAATACTTGAAATACAATAATAAGTCTATATATCAGTAACACTTCACATTATAAACATCCAAATTATCAAGTAATTATTAACTAATGAAAGCACCTATTATTATCAATATACTACCTTGGTTTACATGATATGACTCTAACTTGTACTCTTTATGAGAAGATTTTGCTTTTAAATCATATATCACTCTTGGTACTAGGAAATTATTTTGTGATTAATGGAATTTTAAAGTCATTGTGGGACACCGCAGTGATTTAGCTTTGGGATTTAATCATAGGGACCCAATTTCAAAACACTATGAGGTGTGTGTGAGTGTGTATAGCAAAAAAAAATGATGTCTGTAAATCAATTACCTTCTTATATCCATTATATTTTCATATTAAAATAACTATTCATTCATTAAACAAATGAAAAATTAGTATGAGCCTTAAAAATGATGAATTATTACTTTGCTTTGTGTACATTACAAAAGGAAATGTAAAGATTCAAATTTCATGGCCTATGCACTCGTATATTGTGTTTATGGTTATGCATAAGGGGTAGTACCGAAAAAGTATTTATCAAATCGGGGTGAATCAACGTGAAAACTGTATAAACTTTGGGGCAAATTTTTCAAAATTTTGAAGAAATTTTTTCAAAACATGGCGATTTTTTCTTTTTTTCCCACTAAAATTATCAACAAAATTATCACAAGGCGAGTAGCCGAAGGCGACTGGCATAAGGCGACTGGAGAAGGCGATAAGTAGGTGATAGGTCGAAGGCGACTAGCGAAAGGCGACTGGCAGAAGGCGACTAGGGAAGGCGACTGGTAAGGCGATTAGCGAAGGCGACTAGCAGAAGGTGACTGGTCGAAGGTGACTAGCAGAAGGCAATCGGCGAAGGTGACGCGAAGGTGGTGGTAGCAAGTGATTGATAGAAGGCGACTGGCATCAGGCGACTGGTAGAAGGCGACTGGCAGATGGCGAGTGGCACAAGGCGACTAACAGATGGCGAGTGGCACAAGGCGACCGACAGATGGCGAGTGGCAAAAGGCGACCGCCATAACCCATCAATAAGATGATGCCACGTGTCCTCCCTTCTGCCACGTGTCGTTCATGCGTTAACTCCTGCCATGCAAAAATCTATAAATTCAATTGCAGGGTCATTTTTCCAGAGCAATTTTAAACCTTTTTCTAGCATTTTTAGGGCATTTTCCACAGCGGTTTCCAAGCAATTTCAGAGCATTTTGGTAGCATTTTTAGAGCATTTTGGCAGCATTTTGAGAGCATTTTGGCAGTATTTTTAGAGGGTTTTGGCAGCATTTTGAGAGCATTTTGGTAGCATTTTGATAGCATTTTAGAGCGTTTTAGAAGCATTTTTAGAAGGTTTTTCCAGTATTTTCCTGCTTCTTTTTAGAGATGGCTAGTTGTTCCTCTCCTCTTCCATCAAAAGTGCATTTCAAGTACATCTTCTGCCCCAATATCAAGAGCATTTTCAACACTCCTGATAGAGATTCCCAATGGATTTACACCGTTGGACTTGTTGGTGTGTTGAAGATGCCTCAGTTGAACATTAACGTTCAGTTGATGCAACGGATCATTTCTTGTTACAACCATGACGTGTCCACTATTTTGATGCGTGTGGATAACAAGGAAATTGTTTTTTGGTTAAACCCTCCGATGTGCAACGACTAACAGGGCTGCCATTTTTGGATGTTGTATTGGTGAACAACTAAACTAACCTAACGATGATAAATCGACCCTAGGAACCCTTTACTCTGTTCATCCTGACAATCTAAAAGGTATTATTTGAAAATTTATTTTTTATTTAACATTAAATATTGTTCTGTTGTACTTTCATTTCTCTAAAAATGTTCTCCTTGTTTTATTTTTTGTTTTCTAATAATGTTCTCTTTTTTTAGTTAATTCTTCTAAGTCCAAAAGGGGCTTAAACATTTCGAATGTTGGAGACAAATTTCTATATGCTTGCATTGAATTTTTTAGGCAAGGCTTATTCTATAGGGGCGACCTACAGAAATGCCTTTTTGGGCACTTTATTTATTGCTTCGTTGTATTGATGGCGGTAAATTTGACTGGTGCACGCACATTTCCAACCGCTTGAAGCACGACCTTTTGAGTGCCCAGAAAATTCAATCTTCTGCTTACACAGTGACTACCAACAATTTTATTCTTTGTTTATTTCAGGAAGCTTATTTCAACCTTCAACAGAGCAGTCCTCCCACTGCATTGCACCCCAGTTTGTTGTCTATTGGCATGTCTGATAGTGAGATACAGGTAAAAATATTTGTTGAAATATCATTGTTTTCTTTTTTTTATTCTATCTTTTTATTCTCTAATTTTGTTTTGAAAATAGAAAAGAGCATCTCAGTCTTCAAGTAAGAGGGATGCCGCATTTAGGATTCAGGAAGTATCTGTTGATTCTGACACGCAATCGCAGTCATCACCAATAACTCCCAACAAACGTGTGAGGTCTCATGATGGTCGGATTCAGCATACACCTGTGGTACCTTTTACTGGAGAAACAATTACAGTCGACGTAGAAGAGGTTACCTCCAACCCACAAGGTAACCTTACTCTTCATTGTTCAAAAATGCTTTTTTAAATGATTTATTTTTTTGACGTAAAATTATGTTTTTTTAATGTGTTTTACGTATTTTTCAGACAAAGGGCAAATGGTTGAAACATCAATGGCTGCAGAGTCCGAGTCAGGTATGTATATTTTAAATAAATATTTTTTAATGCTATTGTTATTTACAAAAGATTTATTTTATGTTTTTGTGTGAAATTTAACAGAGGGACCTGCTAGATTCAAAAGGCTAAAAAAAATATGGCTCCACCATCTGACCAGCCACGACCACAACCATAGCCATAGCCACAGCAGGTTCCACTGTCTGTCCACTCAAAGCAAGTTTCGGTCCATCCACATCAGGTTCCACCTATGAGGAACCAATCATGCATGCATGGTAAAATGTTCCTCACACCGCCACATCATCATGCAAGAAGTGCTATAGAGACACAAAATGTGTCATCATCTAATATTTCTATTGTACCGATATTAACCTTGGAGAATTTTTCAAATGTTGAGAGTGCATCTCAAATGCCCTCGGGAACTCTAGATTGTGACTTTCTTTATCAGGGTATGAATCCTAAAAATTACCCTTTAAAGGCAAGTGATATTCTTGAGGATGAAGAGGGCATTGATGGAGAAGAGGATGTCAATGTAGATGCCATCGAAGTTTCCCCCTCCGCCACACAACAAGTCGTCACCCGTACTATTACAGAAGATGATATCCTAAACTTTTTTGAAAATGTGTTATTAGTCGATGCATGTAAAGTTGTAGTTCATAATACTCTTCTTTCGGATATTGATAAATTGAAAGAATGGGAATATCGGGCCAAGGTTTTGATTAAAGCCATCAATGGCCGATATAAGAATTTTTCAAAAAGAAAAGAGTTGTTTTTCAAGATGGAGAATGAGCCCCAAAAGCTCGATGCCTTGCTACATAAAGCTGAATCTGGCACTATGGAGGCCGAGTCTACATACAGAGATGAAATTTTGGCCGTTGTTTTGAATCATTTGGAAAACCTCAATGTAGAAGCCCAAGCATATTTCAATGAATGGGCACTTGATCAGAACAAAGTAGCGGTTGCAAAAACAACACGACTTACAACTGATGTAAGTTCTACATCTAACTAAAAAATATTGTTTTTGTTAAATATGTTTTGTTTATAAATATTTACCTTTTTTTATTTCTGTTTTGTAGTCTAATTTCCAGCACCTAAAGCAACAAGTCAGTGCCATGAAAGTTTTGATCAAGACTGCCAAAATTAGCATTAATAATGCTATTGAATTGAAGAAGAGGTTACAACAGACGGTTAGAGAAAATAATTTCTTGAAGAAGATTATCAGAGATGGGGGCCTGGATGTCGAGGCTAAACTGAAAGAAAATGAGGAGCTGAATGCACCTTTCAAAGAAGATCCAACGAAGGAAGAGAGTGCCTTGTTATCGGGGATCAACACTACAACAGAAAGTTTGGTTAGGGTTGGGGCATTAGAAGAAAAGGATATTGAGGTAGATGTGGGTGGACCTTCAGGAAACATTGAAAAAGAATAGAACTTTGTTGTGTTGGATTTGAAGTGAAACAAAAACTCAATATATCTTTATATTTTTATAAATTATTTAAGACTGATAGAGGCAATTTCTGAAAAATTCATATTATCATTTTGAAATTTTGTTTTTAATTATTGTTATGTTTTAATTTGAAGTGGAATAAATAATGTTTGATATGTTTTGTTTGATATGTTTGATATCCTTTTTGAGAATTGAAATCAATGAATGAGACTATTTTCGAAAAATGTGTTATCTATTGAAAATTTTGTTTTCAATGTTGTTATGTTAGGATTATATGTGTTGATGTATTAAGTAATTTGAAGTGGAAGAAATAATGTTTGATATGTTTTGTAAATTGCAAATGAATGGTATCCTTTTTGAGAATTGAAACAATGAATGAGACTATTTTCGAAAAATGTGTTATCTATTGAAAATTTTGTTTTGAATGTTGTTATGTTAGGATTATATGTGTTGATGTATTAAGTAATTTGAACTGAAAAACATAATGTTTGATATGTTTTGTAAATTGCAAATGAATGGTATCCTTTTTGAGAATTGAAACAATGAATGAGACTATTTCCGAAAAATGTGTTATCTATTGGAAATTTTGTTTTGAATGTTGTTATGTTATGATTATGTGTTGATGTATTAAGTAATTTGAAGTGGAAGAAATAATGTTTGATATGTATTGTAAATTGTGAATGAATGGTATCTTCTTTAAATATTGAATTCAATGAAAGAGACTATGTTTTGATTATTTATGATGATGTAAAAGTTTGTTGTTCTTTATTTGAAGTGGAAGAAATAATGTTTGATATGTGTTATCTCTTGAAAACTTTGTTTTGAATGTTGTTATGTTTTGATTGTTTGTGTTGATATATTAAGTAATATTGAAGTATGTCTTTTATGTTATATGAATTAATTTGAAATGTCAGAAAATGCAGCATAGACAATTACTTTCATGAATAACAAATACTACAAGAAAAACATAAACTTTTAACTAATAGTTCAATAACAAGGCTAATGAAAAATGATATACAAAATATCCAGTAACACATTTCTATAATCCAATAAACAAATCATGTGTAATCAAAGAATATGTGTAACACATGTGTAATCAAATAATACATAATTAAATCAAAATATCCAGTAACACATTTCTATAATCCAATAAACAAATCATGTGTAATCAAAGAATATGTGTAACACATGTGTAATCAAATAATACATAATTAAATCAGAGGGCTATGCTATATAGAGTATCCAATGGCATCCTTTCATTCTGATATGTGAAATCAAATCAAATGATAATATGTGAAATCAAATCAAATAATAATATGTGAACTCAAATCAAATCAAATGAAAATATCCTTTCATTATGATATGTGAAATCAAAACAAATGATAGCATCCTTTCATTCTGATATGTGAAATCAAATCAAATGATAGCATCCTTTCATTCTGATATGTGAAATCAAATCAAATGATAATATGTGAAATCAAATCAAATAATAACATGTGAACTCAAATTAAATCAAATGAAAACATCCTTTCATTCTGATATGTGAAATCAAATCAAATGATAGCATCCTCTCATTCTGATATGTGAAATCAAATCAAATGATAATATGTGAAATAAAATCAAATGAATGCATCCTTGCATCATAATGCTGGAAGTTGGAACAAACTCTTTTCAGATTGTACAAAATGTTCTGCACTCATTCCCAAAATTTTTGTCGTCACAATTTGACCAATGTTACCATCATCCTCATCATTATCAATATTCGTTACACCTCTTCTCTCTGCCAAAGAATTCCAATGTGACAATGCTCTTTCGTAAGGAAACTCCTCCACCTCATAGGCCGACACATATACTCTCAAACAATTCTCCAAATTTTTGTCCAACCTATTTCGAACTTTAGATTTTATATATGATAGTGCACTGAACACCCTTTCATCTTCCATGGATCCCAAAATCATCGTTTGACATAATTCATATAAATGAAAATATTCACTCATAGTATGTTGTAAGACAGTACTTGGTTGTAATATTCTCCACAAACGTGAAATAGAACCTGCTTCATGACGGTTAGAGAGTTGTGAAACTTGAGCAGACATTGTTGTTCCAAAATAGTTTGATTGTTTTGTCAAAATATCTCTGTTGAGAATGCCATTGATTTCAATGCCATTGACTACAACACTTTTACTAAAATGGCCAGCAAGGCTGCCCATGTATTTGAGAAACAAAGAATTTATAATCTGGTATTCATTACAAGGATCCCAAAACATCGGATTTACCACACCCATAGCCTCTAGCAATTCATCTCTTTGAAAACGGTCTCTTATTTCTTTTGTCAATGATTCTGCTATTTGTTTTAGTTTAAGTTTTGTATCATCTACAACTACATGAAATCTGTTGTAGGTTATGGGCATTTGCTCAACTTCATTTGTAGCTATATCCAGTCGCACACCATAACAATATAAAGGTATTTCATTTCCATGGACATTAATACACAGATGATCATTTATATTGAACTTCAGAAAGCTCTGAGGACCATTCACATTTGTTAATGCTCTCCAACTCTCAAACAAGGGATCCATAAAATTTTGACCAGATGCATACATCATATCAATATGCATGCAAATTTGTATTCTCGCCCTGATGAAATCCACAATATAAATCGATCTTTCTTGTGCAATTTTGATCAAAGTATTCATTTTTTCCAACATTGGAAGAATTCCACACAATGTGAGAAGAGTTTCAAAGTCACTCATTCAAAAAAGTAAATATTTAGCCTTATCAACCGCCCTACGATTTGCATACATAAACCCTATCAAGGATTGATATTCTTTGAAAACTCTTAATGTCGGTAGATACATCGAAATCCACCTAGTATCCACATCTTTCAACAATTTTTTACCTTCGGTAACTCCTAGTGCAAACTATTGAAACTCTGAAAATATTTTTGGACTACGTGAAAAATATTCATGAATTTCACGGACAAGCTCTTCCACTCTCGCAACATTTGTAAATGTATCCACAATTTTGTATGCAAGATTCATTCTATGAGCCATGCAATGAATAGGGATCAAATATGGGGCAACCGATGTTTGTAGTCTAACACAAAGACCATTCCTGTGTCCTTGCATTGTAGCAGCACCATCAGCTCCTACACATATTAACTTAGTGGCTATTTCAATTTCATTCATTCCTGCTTCTTCTTTTAAACTAGTTACAACAACATTGTAAATGTTTTCTGCATTACAATTTTCCACCATTTTGCATATTCCAAGTAAATGAGGTTGCCTTGAATGATTTTCCAATGTGTAAACATGCATGCAAATCCAAGATGTATTGTCAATTGCAGTCACCTCATCAATTGAAAGTGAAATGAATTTTACCTTTTTTACTTTCTCTCTAAGGTCATCCTGCTCAACCAATGACAAACATTTTACCATTTCCCAACCACTTCGATCTGACCAATGAGCGTTGGGTAAGTTCTGCACATCAGCTAGTCGAAATAGAGATTTATAATCCATGAAATCAGACATAGGTCTACCCTTCTTAAGAATAGAAAATACAACAACAAACTGCAAACTTTTTGAAGCTAAAGTTAACTTATTCATTTTTCGAAATTGGGCTTGAATTGTTGCACCTTTCTCAACCAATGTTTGCTTTTGTTTCATTTCTTTATCATATTCTTGTGCATATCTCATATGTGTGCACTTTGATGCATCCTTCCACCTATAAGTTTTTTGTGTTGCTCGATCACCTTCTTTTGTTTTGATATAAACCTTTCCACAATGTTTTTCTACTGTATCTTTCTTAAGTTGCAATCTATGCTCCTTTTCGTGTTTCCAACTGCAAATTACGCATCTTAATTCTGTTATATCATCACTACTATTCTCTGGAAGCACTGGCTCAATAAATGGAAATTTTGATATCCAATCAGGCTGAAATGATCTGTTAATTGTCCACCTAGATAACCTTGCACGTTTATTTTTTTTAGATGAAGATTCTTCGGAAGTAGGGACTGCATAAGAACTATCAGTTTCTTTTCTACTTGGCATGTTAGATTCAGGAATCTCTTCATGTTGTTGTTCGATTTGATTGAGATTATCTTCATCTGTGGACTATTCATTAACGTGGATATGTGGAAGTGGAGGAATACCAGGGTTAACAGTGTTTTCTGTAGAGATAATACTAGTGTCAATAGTAGATTCATTATCACTATGGCATTTAAAAGCATACTAGTGTTTTCTACAGATAAAAGTGGACAAAGCCATCAACCAAAAAACACACTTCTTTATGAATGAAGACATTATATTTAAAATTAACAAAGTAAAAAAATTAACTAGGGAGTAAAGTTGTTCATACCTTCAGTTTGTGCAGATGTTGATGGTTGACTGGGTTTTGAAATATTATGAAAGTATTTGAGGATACTCCTTTTATTGGAAGACTGGCCTCCCTTCTTTCCACTGCCTATAGTTGATATTTTACCTGTATGAACAGAAGAATAACATGAACAAAGAACATCATTTTTAAATATGAAAATAACTGGTATAAAAGAGAACTACTACTAGAGACAACAGAATCTGTCCCATGAATATCATTCGTAGGTAGAATAAACCTCCTTATTGAGTGTCCATTAATAAAATGTTAAATGAAATTTAATGGTAAAATAAGCATACCGATAAATTGAGTCACCTTATGCTAGTCGCCTTATGCCAGTCATCTCATTGTTAGTCGCCTTATGCTAGTCACCCTTTGTCAGTCGCCTTATACCAGTTGCCTTCTACTAGTCACCTTCTAATCGTCTTCTACTAGTCACCTTATACCAGTTGCCTTTACCAATCGCCTTCTGCTAGTCGCCTTCTGCCAGTTGCCTTCTACTAGTCGCCTTTGGCCAGTCACCTTTATCCAGTCGCCTTATGCTAGTCGCCTTCTGCCAGTCGTCTTCTGGTTTTGTCAGTACTCTGCTTTGTATCGCTCGCTATCCAAAAAAATGTTGTAATTGTATGGGAGTCGTTGTCAGGGTTAGCTATATATAATGGGGTACAAGGGGCGATTTGGGCGGGATATTTCTTATTTTTAATAAATTTAGGGCGAAAATTGGGCGGTAAACCTTATGACAATGGGGCGAATTTACCCTAAAAAAATTAGATCCCAAAATTTTTGGGCGAACGGGCCGACCTCTATGGTCCCAAAATTCGCAAAATTGACATTTTGGAAATCCGAATATTCGCGCTAAATTGCGAAATTCGCCACTAAGAAAAACCCTGATTGTGTTCTAGTATTGTGGTCAATTTTATGTATTAAATGAATCAATATTAATACTTGCATAAATTTTGTAATTACATTTTAATACTTTAAAAGTAAACCAAAATAAAATAACATAATAACTATAAATATAATAATATATAAAAAATTATTATAATGAGGAGATAAATGAGCAGGAAATAAAAAAAGAAAGAGAGGATGAAGGAAATATGGCCTATCAAAAACTAGACCAAAATCACTTGGTTTTTTAATAAATAACTCCAAAACAAAACACTACCAATCAAGTAGTCTAGAATCCAGGAGAGGAGATAAAGTTATACCAAGAAGGAGAAGAGGAGGAAGTGGTAAGTGAGACTCAATGGGGTGGTGGAGAGGAAGAGTTTTTACCCAATGAACAAGAAGGGGAATCAAAATATATTTGGTCCTCTTCAAAAGAATAAGAAGAAGGCTTCCAAGAGGTAGTGAGTAAATAGAAAATGAAGGAGAGCAAAAGAGGGGCCAAGAATCAACAAATCCAATCTTCAGCAAAGCAACATAATAGGTAGGGAAAAATTTCTAGGCGAATAACCAGAAGCACTAGAAACTTAGCAGATTTTGGAAGTGGGAAAAAGTGAGAAAGACCCATAATTCTAGAGGTGAGGAGTAGGAAAGCATCCCAAGAAGTAGCTAATGGAACACAACAGACATTACAATTTAGTGGAGGGAAAGTACTATAATATCCTAGAAGATGAATATTATATCATGGAATATTCAAGGAATAAACACCCCATCAAAGCAAAGGGTAATGAAGGAATATAGGAAGAAGATAAGAGCTGATATTTTCCTTGTGCAAGAAACCAAAGTAGGTATCAATAATTTTGAAAAAATATATATATATATATATATCTAGAATAAATTTGAAGGAGTTTGTAGAGTAGCTCTAGGAGTGTCAGGGGGGTTTTGGATGCTCTAGGATCCAAGAACAATAGGAAGAAAAATAATCCAAGAAGCATATATGTTTCTCTTAGTCCTATTTATGTGTAAGAAGTCAAATTTTTCTTGGTTGGTCACAAATGTGTATGCTCCTAATTTGGCTATAGATAAAAGGAGGTTATGGAGAGACCTCAATTCCTTAGGTACTATGATGGATTTACCTTGGTAAATTTTGGGATATTTTAACTCTACTCTTTCTCCAAGGGAGAAACAAGGAGGGTCTAACCTTTTCTCTCACAACATGGAGGAGTTTGGTGAGTTTATAGCTTCCTTAGGGTTTATGGACATAGAACTAAAAATACCTAGTCCAGTAGAAGAATTGAAGCATGCTTGATTCAATCAAGAATAGACAGAGCCCTAACTTTAGTAGGTTGGATCTTGAATGCTCATGGTTATAGCTTGAAGACTTTTCCAAGAGTAGCATCAGAGCATAGCCCTTTTTTGCTAGAATTTATTGAAGAAATAAAATTAAAAGGATCTCCTTTTAGATTTAAGGCCGTGTGGTTTAGTCATAAGGATATAAAATATTTGATTAAGGAATGGTGGGCATTAAATGTGTATGGCACAAATATGTTTCAGGTATCAAAGAAACTCAATCATAAAATAAAATTTGAAAAAATGAAATAGAGAAGAATTTGGTAATATATTTCAAAGGAAGTTCTCCATTATGAAAGAGTTATATAAAATTTAAGAGAAATAATAGAATGAGGTAAGATCATAGGAATTAGACAGGATGGAGAAAGGTAGTTTGGCTAAATATCATGATCTACTTGCTAGGGAGGAGATATTTTGGCAGTAAAAATAAAGATCTTTATGGTTGAAGGATGGAGATAGAAATACAAGTTTTTTCATATGTCCACATTGAAACATAGGAGTGTAAATCGGATCAAGAAAATAATTTTGGATACAAGTGAAGTTTTGAAGGAAGAAGAGGATATTGCAATGGCCATAATCTCTTTTTTCTAAAATTTATTTTCCAAAGACATGGAGGAAGATCTAAAAGATACAAAAGATCTCTTATTAAATATCCCTAACTTGATTTCTAAAGAAATGAATGCTAGGATATTGGTCCTTTTTTTCATATGAAGATATCAAGAATACTATATTTGGTATAGAGAAGGATAAAGCACCAAGACCAAAAGGATTCCCAGTAGGCTTATTTCAGAAATATTGGCATATAATGGGGGAAGATATTTCAGATGCATTAAGAGAATTTCAATCTTCTGATTCTTTACTCCAAGAATGGAATACAAATTTTATATTTTTAATACCAAATAAATATGGTGCATCATATCTAAAGTATTTCATATCCATAAGCTTATGCAACACTCTCTACAAAATGCTCACAAAAAAATTTGGCCTAGAGAATCAAAAGTCTGCTACCTTTTCTAATATCTTTGCTTCAAGCAGGGTTTGTTTATGGAAGACAAATATTATATGGAATAATCATATTCATGAGATAATTCATTCAATTGAGAAGAGATGAGATCTATGCATGTTTCTTAAATTATATATGCATAAAGCCTATGATAGAGTCTAATGGAATTTCCTTGATAAGGTTATGCATAAGTTTGGTTTTAGTGGATAATGGAGAAAATGGGTTAATATTTGTATTTCTTCAACCAAATTTTTAGTCATTATAAATAGAAAACCTTGTGGTTTATTTGGGAGTGAAAGAGGTATAAGACAAAGGGACCCTTTATCCAATTACCTTTTTTATTTTAATGGTTGAAGCATTAGGAAGATCAATGCAAGTAGCCACAACTATAGGTAGAATCAAAGGTATCAAACATGCAAGGAGTTCAAAACCAATTTCATGTCAGCAATTTGTGGATGATACTTTCATTATGGGATAATCTACATGTAGAGAGGCAAGAGAAATTAAAAATATTATTCAAAAATATGAAAGACCATCAAACCAATTGATAAACTTCATAAAAAGTAATATATTTTTTGTGAACATAGAGAGATGGTTACAATTACGGATTGCAAAAAAATTTGGCTGTAAAGGGCATCAAACCATTTTTTTTATGAATTTTATTGAGGAGGGACGTTTTTTGCAGGACTACCCAAACTATCAAACTTGTTTCGACCATATTTCACTAATATGGACTCAGATTGAGCTGAAATGTTGAAGGTAGATTCCTGAAAAATCTTAGAACGTCTCCACCAATTTTTAGATCATTTGGAGCAACACAAATCCCAATGCATCCCTATATTTGAACATAATACTTGGCATGCGGTTGTACGAGGGTTTCATCTGGGTTGAGTGCAAGCAGCTCCAGAGGCTGGTTTTTAGGGCCTTAGGGCCCTAGCGGCCAATATTTTTATGGTTTATACTCAATATTTTAGTAGGATATGTTGCAAGGGATCCAATATGGGTTAGAAATGTATTTTTCAATAGATCATACTGTGAACAAGAGTGATAATGGCTTACAATTTTTTGCACAAAATAAAATTAAAAACCATACCTTTCCATGGATTCTAGGACAAGTACTAAAGAGATCACGAAACAAGTTTCAAGCATCTGATAAAAATATGGCTCAAATAAAAAATGAATCTGGTTGTAAGGTGCACCCAAAAAATAAATCTACTATGCAAACCCCTATCAAGGGTAAGAATTTCGAAGATTCAATCCCAAAAATGAATTTTAGGGATGCCCTCCGTGGTGGACAGCCTCAGCCCAATGCTAATATTAATATTAGGGCTTCTCATAAACCTCTAAGAATCTCTAATATTGATCCCAAGAAAATGAAGTCAATATGTCTTAAAGCAGCTGATGAAACTCCTATTGTTAAGTTTGATATGAATAACATTCGGACTGGCATTGAAGATCTGGAAAAAAAAGGACTAGTTTATCGATTCGTGTGTTTTCATCCGAGCCTATTTACTTTCAAAGTCTGGGATGCAAAAATCTAGAAAACTAAAGGTGAGTTACAAATATCTATTTATCCAAATGGTTATTTTCTTTTTTTATTTGCTAATAATGAAGATAGAGAGAAAAATTTTCAAGGGGGTCCCTATTTTTTTGGAAGGGCAAGGCTTTTCATGAAGCCCTGGCATACTAAATTTAAATTCAAAGAAGATATGCCTTCTATAGCTCCCATGTGGGTTAAAATATTTGGCCTCCCTATTGAATTTTGGAATCCTACTATTTTTTCTTCAATTGAAAACTCTTTAGGAACTTTTATGATGACTGTTGATTGTACTCAAAATTTTGAACATATTATTTATGCTCGAATTTGTATTTTAATGGATTTTGGCAAACCCCTACCTAAAAATATCACATTACAATTTGATGAAGATACTTGGGAGAAAGTAGTGGACTATGAGAACATTCCTTTTCGTTGTATAATTTATCATGAATATGGCCATTTGGCTAGTGCTTGCCCAAATAAAATCCTTGATCAAAAGAAATAAGATATAAACTCAACAGGTTTCCAAATGCCTAAGAAGAAGAACACTCATAAAAAACTAGTTCTGAAGGATCAATCAATGTCATCTGCTAATATGTTTGAAATCCTTTCCATAAATGATGTCCCAAGTGAGTAAGGGCAAATAATAGTGAAAACATGAGATTTCGGAAGTTGAAAAGAAACACTAAAGCTATGCAATGCAAAACGAAATGTAACGCTTTAATCCTAGAAATTTGAAATGCATGAAATAGGGAAAAGAGACGAATTGAGATGAAATGAAAGAAGTATAGAAAGCACAGCCCTTTTTATTTATACTCTCTCAATATCGGTTACAAAGACGTCTCCCGCATTTTCAGGGGCTAGGAGCGTTAACATGTTTCGGTTACAATAGTGACTAGTGATCCTCCTTCCGCGTGCCCACATGTAAAATGGGCGGGCCAAAGTGTTGCCACCGCTGGTGTGAATGAATCTTTGATCCTTGCTGCTCCTCCTGCATTCAAAGAAACAACAAAATCATTAGTAGCACCTACGAATAAGACAAAGCATGCGATCCTCAAACCTACAATAAGCGGATGAGAAAATGAATTAAACTATAACTAAAACTTATCCAAATGACATGAAAACTTGGCAAAGACATAGAAACATCACCAAGAAGGCATTGCAAAAGGAACAGTTAGGAAATTCCTCACCGATTTGAATTCGCTCCTGGGTGGGATGGATTCGACTGTAATTCGTTCCGGGTAGGACGAATTCACCTGCAACAAAGCGCCGAAGTGATACTGCCCCAAATGTCGCGTCTAGGGAGCTCCAAAAGACCTGCAAACTTGGGGTTAGCTAATTGGAGGCATTTTGGGAAGACCCAGATGGTC
The DNA here is from genome assembly GCA_028583015.1 of Wollemia nobilis. Taxonomy (NCBI): domain Eukaryota; kingdom Viridiplantae; phylum Streptophyta; class Pinopsida; order Araucariales; family Araucariaceae; genus Wollemia; species Wollemia nobilis. Next base: position 153,500 of record JAQPPZ010015059.1, read on the forward strand.
ATATTTCCCCAATTTGGCCTCCATCAATGGGAATTTGATGCTGCTACCTGCAAGTTAGTGAGGACAACAAAAGCGATAAAACATGATAAGATTTGATCAAAGCATTATGAAATCGGAATTACAAGCTATTTAAGCAGCATAATATGGAATGCAAAATAAAAAAATGACAAAAAGAACAATCTGCCATGAATTCCCAATCGTTCTTAAAAAATAAGATTAGGCTCGCAGAGTGCGGGGCGCCCGAGCGGGCCGCCCACCGTTGGAACCTGATTTCGGCACCAATCCACTTGGGATGGGCCCAAAATCTCTTGTAATGTGTTGTCGGTGAATTGGTAGATCGATGTGGTCAAGTGTCGGGTTTTGGATCCGGATTCACACTTCCAATAACCACCCAATGACCTCCCTTGCGAAAGAGATCAAGGATGTGGAAGAGGTGAATCAAAGGTAAAGCGCGGTATTAATTTGGCAGCACTTCGTTGCTTAAAAATGCTTCCAACCTCGTCCTCTTTGGGGTGAGGAAGCTCACCAATTTATAGACCCAAGGGGTCTCTTTGGATGGGCATGCAGGGGCGCCACTTGGCGGCCATGCCTTCCCAAGAGGGAGGAGATTCCTCCCTGACTTGGGCTTCCATGACTCGCCCTTGTGACAGTCCTCTAACGTTCAATTTGCTCACCTACGCGCGCATGCAAGGCAGGGAGCATTAATTGACTATCCTTGGCTGCCATTTGGCACAATTTCTCTTCTTTCTCATTGAACCTGGAATTCGCCCTACCCAGGAGCGAATTCAGAATTCGTCCCTGGGTGGGGCGAATCCCATTTTGAATTCGTCCCGGGGTGGGACGGATACTGAGCAAAGTGCCTGAATGTGCCAAATTGATTTTTGACCTTCCAAAATTGTTGTAAAAGTGGTTAGGACCACTGTTTAACCTCTGAGGGCTGCCCTGGGGGCTGTGTGTGTCAAAGCGATCAGTGTTTGCAGTCACATAATCGGATTGGTGCTGTTTTGGTGTCTACAGATGCCCCTTTTTGGAAAGCGCTACGGGTGACACAGTGCTGAGCAAAAATAGATAACCAAAGCACTAATGATTAGGATTTCTTGGTAACCTAACCAAATTTTGATGCCCCAAGCATGGAAAGGGCATGCATTCTTGAATCCTTGCTTTTGACGAGCGAAGGCACTCAATTCAAGTGTTAACCTTTTTCGGTGAGGTGTTACTTGACCTTGGACATTGATCGGTCATGAATAGGCAAACGGCGCAACCTTTTGTCCGTGAGAACCTTGAGTTCATGATTCATGAAATGCCAAGTGATTTGATCAGATTGTGATTATTGCTTGTTTACTGGCCCCAAGCAGGAGCGTAATTGTCTTTGTCAATGATTCTTTGAATGCATGCCATTTTCCTTAATTGGGTGTGTGTTTGTTGATTGGTGACTAAGTGTGACTACCCCCTCAAGCGACGAATCGATGAGGGAATGACCTTCATGAGAAAAGCGACGAGTCGCTTGACCCAAGATGACTTGTGCAAGGGTGCCCTTAGATGGTTTAGCATTAAGTGTGTGCAGTTTTTCGACATTTAGACCTATTTTTGGTGGGTGGTAACCCTTTTTGCGACGCTTTTTGGAGCTAAAATTGGCAAAAATCCATCCTCCCGTGGAGCGGTCCGGCTAAGGTAGCCTTCTTAGGGAGTAGGATAGTGACAATTTGTGACCCCAATGTCTTTTTTGCATGCCCGGGATGTCAAGTGCAACAGCACTCTCATCGGGCAAGTTTATTAGCTGTTTTAGTGCATTTTTGTTCAATTTTTGTTATTTTTTGAAATTTTTGCCCTGAATTCATCCCAGGGTGGGACGAATTCTAGCTTAGTATTCATCCTAGGGTGGGACGAGCGCTAACCAGAGTGCTCATCCCAGGGAGGAATGAATATAAGCTCAAAAGGCCTATTTAAAGGCAAAAACTAGGGTTTGGGCTCATTTGCATCCGAATTTTCTTACGATTTGGAGCTCTGGGGAGGAGGAGGTTAATTCTACGAAGTGAAGCACTACCGAATTTCTCCTGACATCATGAGTGCACAAACCGGATCGAGCGGTGGAGCCGAAGCGAGACCAGTAAGTGCTCCCTAGTGTTATTGCTTTTGTTATACGTTTTAAAACTGCAAGTGTTTTGTTTAATTTTCTTTGTGATGATGTTTTCCAAAATTTAAAACTGAAACCCTGAAACTGAGCTAAACATAACCAAGACTGAGTTTACAACTAAATGACAAACGTAGTTAAAACCTAAGTAAAGAATTGTTATTTTGCTTATAACTAAAACCCTAGGATAAACGGAACGTAAAACCCTAGTTCTTAGGTTGAGTTGGTCAGTTTTAAAACGTAGGTTACAACCCTAGGTTTAAACTGTTATTTTAATTTTATTTTGTTTGTGTAGACTTTTTAGACTTAGAATACCGAAATCCTACGACTGACAATAGGACTGACAAAATATTTGTATTTTTGTTAATTAATTAGTTTAGAGTTTAAAAACCCTAGGGCTGACAAATTAATTTTTTTGAGTTTTTGTTTTGTTTTTGAATTTATCAGTTAGGATTAGAAACCCTAGGACTGACAAATAAATTTGTTTGAATTTTTTGTTTTGTTTTTAAATTTATCAGTTAGGATTAGAAACCCTAGGACTGACAAATAAATTTGTTTGAATTTTTTTTTTGTTTTTTTTTTTAAATTTATCAGTTAGGATTAGAAACCCTAGGACTGACAAATGAATTTGTTTGAATTTTTTGTTTTGTTTTTAAATTTATCAGTTAGGATTAGAAACCCTAGGACTGACAAATTAATTTTGTTTGAATTTTTTGTTTTGTTTTTAAATTTATCAGTTAGGATTAGAAACCCTAGGACTGACAAATTAAAATTTTGAATTTTTGGAATTTTTGTTTTGGTTGTACATTGGTAGGCAATGTTGTATATTCATGTTATTGTTGTACAATTTTTTTTTTCATGATTTTAATGTTTTTGAATTGTTTTCTTTTGTAGGTTGTTAAGAGCCGGTACCGTGTACCTACTGCTTTTGCTGAAGCACGGGGGCGCTAACTGTGGCTGACTGGGAGTGGCTTGATGCCCTTGGGCTCAAGCAGGTGGCTCGACTGGAGCCTATGGTCGGGGATCGGGCTTATCTGACGGCCTTGATCAATCTATGGGATCCTCGGACCAACACCTTCCATCTCCCAATAGGGGAGATGACAGTGACCTTGGAGGATGTCTATCGGCTTCTACGGATTCTGATAGATGGACTGCCGATCAGGACATCACCGCGTGATCAACGGACAGCTATACTGATGCGATGCTTCGGGCATGGGGAGGAGCTGGGTGTGGAGGATCCAGTGGAGAGGGCAGAGGGCGACTGCCAGATTGGTGGGATTTTGGTCCGATGGTGGCTGGAGAGGGGGGTGTTGGGAGTGAGGCACGCATTCCTTATGGGCCTCATTTCCAACATGTTGCTGCCTGACTCGTCAGGTGCGAGGTTCCCATGGAACCTGTTGGATTTGGTCTGGCGGTTGGTAGAGTGCCCGACGGAGGCACCGCTAGTCATGAGGTGGGGACAGATGCTACTGGCATAGCTCTATGGGGAGCTGTACGAGGTCCGCTATCGACAGCGGAAGGGGATTAGCTGTAGCTATCTATTGCAGAGTTGGGCTTGGCAGCACATAGCAGTGGAGAGGCCAGCCGGGTTACCGTGGATGACTCGAGCGGAGATGGAGGATAGGGAGATAGGCTATGTAGTTCTGTGGCGATGGTCTGGGGAGCAGGGACAGAGTCGATGGTGGGCAGGTGTCGTAGGGCACTATGCCGATGCCCTCGCTCGGCTTACTCCAGGGGAGGTGTTCTAGCACCCTTATCGGGACTGTCCAGCCTGGTCGAAGGCTGGAGAGTGGCTCCGATGGGTACATAGGGAGCGGTGGCTGATTGGGTGACACGGGACCGAGCATGAGTTCTTCCCCTACAGCCAGGTGACATGATAGTTTGGGGTGCGCCAGGGGTTTCCTGGTGAGCCCGTGGTCTATCGACGTCGGGGGGACGAGAGAACTCTGGACCGACCGGTCATCGCGCCACTAGGCGAGGATTCAGACGCGGTGATCGACGTCCCAGACATGGATGACATCGGGACTACCGTAGAGTACGACCAGTGGTGGGTACTACGATGATGGTGGGGAGAGGGGCCACTGGGAGGCGCGGAGGTGGCAGCGATGGGCGGGGAGGGTGTCGAGGCACCAGGAGATGATTGGGGAGCTCCTCGAGAGGATGCAGACATGGTGGAGGTGGAGGATGAGGATGCGGATTTGGGGGTTCCGGATCAGCCGAAGATGCAGGACATCACGGAGCAGTGGGAGCCAAAGCAGGCTGTTGTTCCAGAGATGCCCATGCCTCAGGCGGATGTGGAGGACATGGAGTCCAGGTTACACGCTGAGAATGCATGGTTGGAGGGGCTATTGCGGAGGCGTGATGAGGAGTTGGGGGATGCGCTACGGGAGAGGGATCTCCTACGCATGCAGCTGGCGGAGCGAGAGAATGCATTGGCTGCTTACCACCGGTAGGATGGGGGTACCGATGCTGCATGGGAGAGGGATCTCCTACGGACGTAGCTGGCGGAGAGGGATAGGGTTTTGGTGCAGTGCGATGATGCAGTAGCTTATTACCATCGACGGGAGGCAGAGTGGGTGCAGCGGGAGATAGATTGGTCTCGACATCGGATGGATATGGAGGGAGAGATTATCCACCTCGGTGGGTGGCTACCTGAGCCCTCGGGAGGTGGATCGTCACGTCGGACGAGGGGCAGTGATACTGAGCAGTCAACATCATCTCATCGCAGGCGACTGGATGAGGGAGGGGGTAGCAGGCATGATGCGGGGGCTAGCAGTAGCCACCCTGAGGGGTCCCATAGGACCCACACCATGGGGGGTAGTTCCCATCGCACCGATCCTACGTGATCATGGTGGTCGATGCCCTAGGCTTGGGGGTTTTTGAGCTTTTGGATTGTGCGGGGTCAGATGACCGATTATTGTAGCCTACGGGCATTTTTGATGATATATACAGATGACTTTATTTTGTTGATGATTTGATTTTATGTATGATGAGTGATGAGTATGGATGTATGCATGTTAATTTATTTTGATGGATGCATATGTTATGATGAATGCAAATGTTTTTTATTTATATGTGATATGCAAAATGTAATGGATGAATTGAATTTGTGTTGTTTGGTTAGGGCACCATAGACTGTTTAGGACTTTGTGGATTTTTGTCTTAGGGGATTGCTGTGGTAAATGACTTTGCATGTATACATGTGGTTTTTTGTATTTTTGATGGTAATGTGAGGATGAAAAGTAGCGCAGTTGGTTTAGAAATGTAGCTAAGGTTTTCTGAGACTCAGACGGTTTTAACTCACTAGCCATGACTGTACTTTATCTTACAAGACTTTTGAACAAGGTATGAATCGGACTTGTCTTTGACCAAGCTATTTCACATCCCTGTGTGTGCAATTGAGTTCATTTATGTGGTATTTGTCAGGATACCGCCAGTGCCAGATAGGCTGTCAACCAAACCTGTACTGAGGATCACCTAATTAGCTCCACTAACTCCTTTGTTGTATTTAGTCAGATTAATCTGCGGTGCTATCTAGGATACCATAAGCTAGCTCATCCACATGCAAACATTGATCTATACACGAGTTAATGTGACAGATATATCGTCATGCGGGAGGTTTACCGCCAGTGACCGATAGGCTATCCACCAAACCGGTACTGAGGTTTGCCTCATGACCTGTCGAAATGCTAAGAGTTCCAGGGATTCAAGTTCGACTCCCTTCTTTTCTTCAATTGTATTGGGATACTTGCTCTTTTGTAGTGATAAAAATCACTGTTTATTTTTATATATTTTTCTTTTGAGCAAGGGATTGGAATTTTGAGTGATAAGAATCACTATTGGATGTGCGTTTTGATGTATGCACTCTGGTGGTGATGTCAAATTTTTGGAGTTTTGACTTTTTGCAAGATTTTGATGTTTGCAACTTTTTGAGAACTGGGGATTCTTGGGGAATTGGGTAGGGAAGATGCTTGTCCTTTTGCCAACTCTCAGCATTCTTGGGGTCATTCGCACAGGGGGATGAGCAAGATAACCGTTTCGCTTATGGTGACCTGGATTGCTGTGCAGGTTTCATCTTTCATTCACACAACTTGGGAATTTTTATGTGTTTTAATTTGTGTTGGGATGCTACGTAACAAGGTGTGATCCAAGTGGAACTCTACCTTCGTAAAATCTGTCTGACTTGGTACAGTATGTGGCTAGAAAGCAAAATGACGACTGAAAGACGAAAACTCTTGATACATTAGAAGACCACTGACTCTGGTGTGGTAAAAAAGTAGTGAATGGAGTTTGTATTGTTTTTTTTTTTTTTGGACTGCTTATAAAATGGAGAAATGTGGAACAAGATGGACTAGCGGAGTAATTACAGTCTATGGTGCCTTTGACCTGTAAGACCACAAATATGCAATGTATGGATGCGATGCTTAATGCAGCTACATATTTTTGTATTTTTGATGGATTGATTTTTGTGAATATGAAGATGAGATGCGAGAAGAGCTTTTTATTGATGAATTTGAGCATGCCTGGAAATGAGATGCAAATTTTTGTTGTTTTTGATGATTTTACTATTTTTGAATTTTCTTATTTTTGACCAAGCGATTGTAGGAATCCTTGGAGCATTTTGGGATTGACCAAGCAATTGTAGGAATCCTTGGAGCATTTTGGGATTGACCAAGCGATTGTAGGAATCCTTGGAGCATTTTGGGATTGACCAAGCGATTGTAGGAATCCTTGGAGCATTTTGGGATTGACCAAGCGATTATAGGAATCCTTGGAGCATTTTGGGATTGACCAAGCGATTGTAGAATCCTTGGAGCATTTTGGTTTGACCAACGATTATAGGAATCCTTGGAGCATTTTGGGATTGACCAAGCGATTGTAGGAATCCTTGGAGCATTTTGGGATTGACCAAGCGATTGTAGGAATCCTTGGAGCATTTTGGGATTGACCAAGCGATTGTAGGAATCCTTGGAGCATTTTGGGATTGACCAAGCGATTATAGGAATCCTTGGAGCATTTTGGGATTGACCAAGCGATTGTAGGAATCCTTGGAGCATTTTGGGATTGACCAAGTGATTGTAGGAATCCTTGGAGCATTTTGGGATTGACCAAGCGATTGTAGGAATCCTTGGAGCATTTTGGGATTGACCAAGCGATTATAGGAATCCTTGGAGCATTTTGGGATTGACCAAGCGATTGTAGGAATCCTTGGAGCATTTTGTTTGGGATATGGCTCTCTTAGATATGGAATGGTCACAAATGACTGATGTTCAAGGGTTCTGGTTCCTTGATTCCGTCAAGAGAGGCTAGCCGGTACGTCCCGGGTCCTATTTTGCTATCAATGACATATGGACCTAACCAATTTGCCGTGAACTTGTCCCTTAGGTGGGACGGCAAACTAGAGTTCTGTTGGTTTTCCTTCAAGACCAAATCACCAACCCGAAAGTCCCTCAGGTGAACTTTCATGTTGTATGCTTTCTTAAGTCGCTCTTGATAGATACGTAAATGCTCGAGAGCATTAACGCGTCGTTCGTCAAGCAACGTAAGCTGGTCTAACCGGGCCTGCCATGCAGCATCATCATCGATGAACTCTTGCATTGATATGCATAGGGAAGGAATTTCCAACTCGAGAGGCATGACTGCCTCGGAGCCATACACGAGCAAAAATGGAGTTGCCCCAGTGGGCATCCGAATGCTAGTGCGATAAGCCCATAGGGCAAGTGGGATCTGGATGTGCCAATCCTTATGACTATCTATGACCGTATTTTTAAGGATGGCAACTAGCATTTTGTTTGACGCCTCTGCTTGCCCATTTGCCTACGGATAATAGGGTGTCAAAAAACTATGCTGAATTTTGTACTTTGTGGTCAAAGCACGCACGTCTTTGTTCTTGAATGACGTCCCATTATCCGAGACTATTTTGGATGGAATACCAAAATGACATATGATGTTATGCAAAATGAACTCCACAATGCGGGGTCCTATCGTAGAGGTAAGCAGAACTACTTCCACCCACTTGGTGAAATACTCTGTGGCCGTTATGATAAACGTGTGATGGCCTGACGACGTAGGGGAGATCTTTCCAATTAGATCGAAGCCCCACTACAAAAATGGCCAAGCGGACTGGACTGTCTGCAAGGCCTGGGAAGGTACGTGCATCAAATTGGCATGATGTTGACACTTCATGCACTTCCTGACATATGTGCAACAATCTCGCTCTAAAGATGGCCAATAATAGCCCATGCAAAGAATGCGCTTTGCGATGGCCATACCACTGAAGTGGCCACCACATGTACCATCGTGCGCTTGGGCGATCGCCCAAGTGGACTCTTGTTGGTCCAAGCAATGAAGGAGGATTCCTTCATAGCTACGACGGTACAAAATGTCTCCTATCAAGACATACTTAGCCGCTTTCTGCTTGAATGCTCATTTTGCGGCATGCATCAATCCAAGCGGGAGATTACCTAACTTGAGGTAGTCTCTAACGGGTAAATACCAGTCCTGCTGATCGGAAGCCTCGATGGTATGAACAACCAATCCCTCTTGAAGTTCATCCCTAGCAAATGCTGAGTGGGAGAGAACTTGTAAGAATAGCATTGTGTTGCTATTAATGGGAGTAGGGGAGAACAAGGACCCCCAGTTGGCATGTTTCAGACGATCGTGGATTCGAGAGAACTTATCCGAGGATGGTTCAATCTGGATCATGTGGATTCCTGGCATCAAGTCAGAGCTTGCACGCTCCATCATGGATTGTGATAGAGTTTTGACTTGAATGGTTGTCATATCACCAGAAAGGTCTTGCGGGATTAGTGACCCCAAGGAGGCCATTGTGTCCACAAAATGATTCGATGACCGAGGGAGTGCCTCGATGTCGTACCACTCAAGTTTTGCCAAGAATTTGTCCACAAGGGCTTTATAAGCCTGCAGAACTGGGCATTTGCATTGGAATACCCCTTTGACTTGATTGACAATTAACAACGAATCACCAAAGATGTTCAGTCATTTGATGTTCATGGTGATTGTTGTCTGAAGACCTATGAGCAAGGCTTCATACTCTGCATTATTGTTGGTGCATGGGAAATTTAATTTAAATGACAGGGGCATTGGAGCGCCCTGCGGTGTGAAGAATACTATTCCCGTGCCACCACCTTGCTCACATTTAGAACCATCAAAAAATAGGGTTATGTCAGCCTGTGACTCAGGCTCATCAAAATCTGGCGATTTTGAGACATGGAAGACCCCATCATCGGGTAGTTCTATGACTAGAGGCTGATCATCTTCGAGAGGAGCCTCTGCTAGTTGATCGGCTATGACCTGTCCTTTGATGGATTTCTGTCCAATAAAATCTATGTCAAATTCTGTCAACAACATGATCCATTTTGCCGTGCGACTACTATGATAAGTACGACTCATCATGTATCGCAATGGATTCTCCTTAGACACAACATACGTAGTGTTGCTCAGCATGTAGTGGCATAGATTTTTGGTAGCAAACACCACTGCCAAGCAGAGTTTCTCGACGTATGCATAGTTAAGTTCATAACTGACCAGGGTGCGGCTAAGATAGTAAGTAGCCTATTCTTTGTGAAGTTCATTCTTCTGGGCCAGCATGGCGCCCAGTGCCACCTCAGTAGCTGAGATGTATAAGTAGAATGACACTCCTGGTCTAGGTGGTGCCAATACTAGCGATGAAGCCAAGTATCGTTTGATGTCGTCAAAGGCTGACTGGCACTCGTCATCCCAATGAAATGCTACCCCCTTGTGCAATAATTTGTTCATGGGTCGGCACTTGTCAGATAGCTGCGCTATGAAGCGCTTAATTGACGTGACCTTTCCCTGTAGGCTTCTGAGCTGCTTGATGGTAGTTGGGGGAACCATTTCAAGGATTGCCTTGACTTTGTTTGGGTCCACTTCGATGCCTCGCTTTGAGACTATGAAACCCAAGAGTTTTCCAGATGTGATGCCAAATACGCACTTCTTGGGATTCAGTCTGACTTTATGCTCCATGAGGCGATCGAGGATCTTGCTTAAGTCATCGAGATGATCTGGGCGCAAAAGAGACTTGGCCAACAAATCATCCATGTAATCTTCCAAAGTTTTATGCATGTAATCATGGAAGATGTACGTCATGGCACGTTGGTAGGTGGCGCCAGACATTTTTAAGGCCAAAAGGCATGACCTTATAACAAAATGTCCCCCAAGGCATTGTGAACGCCATTTTTAGTTGGTCCTCGAGATTGATACGAATTTGATTGTATCCCGAGAAACCATCCATGAGGGATAGCATTTCATGACCTGTTGTAGCATCTACCAACGCGTCGATGCTTGGCAAGGGAAAATCATCCTTAGGACTCGCTTTGTTTAGATCTCGAAAATCAGTGCATATGCGAATCCTCCCATCGGGTTTTTTGATGGGCACCATGTTGGACAGCCATGGCGGATAATCCATGCAGATGACAAACTATGCATCCAATAACTTTTGCAATTCATCTTTGACCATCAAGGCCACTGTTGGGTGCATCTTACGTAGTTTTTGCTTAACTGGCTTGATTGTCGGATCAAGCGTAAGATTATGCGTGACTAGCTACGGATCTAGCCCCGGCATGTCTTTGTATGACCATGCAAAAACCTCCTTCTTCTCTTTGAGAAGGGAAATGTAGTCGGCTTGCTCTTCAGGGGATAAGCTTACCCCTAGCTTGATAATCTATGGATTCATTGGATCCAAGCCGATGTCTACGTCAGTCGTCTCCTCGATCGACATGTGGGATCCGTCCTCCAACTGATGTGGAGTTGGGATCAAATGGATATCATTAGCCGAGTTTAAATCTACATTGGGAACCTCGGGTTCCTCTTCAGACATGAAAGATATCCCGAGTTGTCCTTGGGGTAAAATGAAGCATTTTACCGAAAGGCCGATGACTCGATGGGGATGGAGGTGAATTGACGTGATCCCAGTCAATGGCATCTATGTCTAGATGCAAGGACCATGCTGGATCGGCTGGATTGTGGATGGGTGTGGTTAAGTCAATGGAGATCATGTGGATGAAATGATTTTGGTCTCCATTACCATGGGTGTGATGACTCAAACATTCTGGATGTTCTCTATGCTTCTGGATCTGGCTCTAGAGGTACTGGCATGAATGGATCGGCCCTATGTGCTAATAGGAGGATAGGGTCTGCCCTCGACACTGATATCACCCTAGGGTCTCGGAGTGGAAGGTGCTCTTCATGTACCTGGAGCAGCGGATCCAACACTTGATCCCACCCTGCTGGGTCTACGTACCACTCGTGCCCTGGCACTATGCCCATCTATGCAAATATGTCATTAATCTCCAAGGGGTATCGTTGTTGCATTTGTCGCATGTGGTTGAGATAGGCCATCTCAGTTTCATCTTTCGAATCACTATCAGAGATCCAAAAGCCCTCATTGGCTTCGACAATTGTTTGAGGCATTACAGGCTCATCCTGCTCAAGCAAATTAATCTGGCCCCATTGTGGTTGTTCCACGCTCCGTGGGGGGACCTGATTCTCTTGACGTGGCACTGGCTCGCTTGGAGCCTCTAGAGGGAACATTTACAGGAGGATCTCTTGATAGTTATTCATGGGGATCACTTGTGAGTGATCACTATCGGATTCGAAGGGATCATATGACACTGGTTCATATTTTGATTCATCCTCCGAAGATCCTTCTTGACATTGTTTATACTTTCCTTGAAAGTGAGTTCCCAAACTTTCGCCTCTCTCTAGCAAAGGAGAAGGGTTATTGATGTTAACAAGGGTGGTTGTTGACCATGGGAGGTAATCTCCCAATGTATATGTTGTGTTTGGGTTGGCATAAGGATCTGATGCCAATCCACCCTTGTTGCCTATTCCTAGGCCTTGCATGTTTTCCACCAAGATGTCCAAGGGTAGGGGGTGGTTGAACCCTACTCCCGACTTGTCATAAGGCATTTGGTATCTTGGCTGGCAAAGGACACGCACTCCTTGCTCATACCTGCCTAGCCCGTATCCATGCCAATTGCATTGGCCAAGATATCTCAGAGCAAAGTCCGGGTTAGACAGATAGTTGACATCTTCTTGCAAAAGGCTCTTCATCCTCGTCCTTTTGCATGCATGGCTCAACACCATGGTCAAGGCCCCCATACACAAAATTGGTCTGGTTCGGTGGGTAGCCTAAAGGAACAATTGTCCCAATGGGGAGGCGAGGTCTCCCCATGTCTTGCACGGACTCTAGCATGGTCGTTGCTACGACATTCCACACTAGATACTCCCCTAGGCCCGTACTGGCCATTTCAACAGTAATTGTTGGCGATTGAGAGGGAGGGAATGGAAGCTCTTCCTGAGTCCATTCCATGTTGGGTGGACTAGGAGCCTCAACTTCCATTGTGCTAGGCATCTCTTCGATAGAGATGGTTGATATTGTTGGTAGCGCCTCTTCCAGGGGTTGAGCCTCTTCCAGGATTTGCTTCCCTTTGTCCTTCTGTTTAGCCATGATAGGTGGCATTGGTGGTGAAGGAGCTAACGATGAAGATGCACCTGGCTGGGGTTTTGATGGATTTATCACCAGTGGTGCTTGCGGCATCGGACACTGTCTAGATGGATTTAACTAAAAATCCAAGTGCGTCGATGGGAGGGTCGATTGCGGCATCAACTGCACCGCATTGCAATATTTGAAGGGTTCTAAGTCCGCCGGGACTACATGTACTTCCCCTTCAAATGCATACTTCAAACACCGGTGAGCTATCGAAGGGACACACTTCATGTCCCTGATCCATGGCCGCCCTAGCAATATGTTATACGCCATCTTGCCTTCCAAAATATGGCACAAGGTAGGTATCGTCTTTTGTCCTACCTGGACGGGTAGAACAATTGTGCCGACTATCGAGCATATCGCATCATTGAATGCTCGTAGTGTGTAAGTGGAAGCCATGATGTGAGAGGCCGGACAACTTCAGATGTTTCAATGCTGTTGTAGTAATGATGTTACTGGATGAGCCGAGTGTCTATCAACACCCTCTTATACGGGATCCTGTTGACCCACGCGATAACGTGCAGGGGTGGATCTGCCATGTCATCAGACACTGATTTTACTTCATCTTCTCGGAAGGTGATGACTGGCTCCGTGCATCATTTTACATGTCCCATGAAGTTGTTGAAGGAATTCGCTTCATGGGGCTGCAACTCGATGGCTTTCAAAATCTCCATGAGAGCCTCCCGATGGGGCGTTGATTGTTGTATAAGCTCATATATGGAGAGCCTAGCCGACGTGGTCCACAAACTCTACGTGAGTTTGGTTCGTATCGTGGCCGTGGGTCTAGGCGGAGGTAGCTGCACAGGGTGTTGTTGAGGTTGTGACGTCGATGGAACCTCTCTTGTGGCTGCCTCGGGGGCAACTCCTAGGTATTTCTTGTTCCTAGTCACTATGCTTATCATTCCTACATACCCTTGCATGGGGAAATGTTGTTGCACCTCATTGACCTGAAGGGGTTTTGCCTGTGCCTCATGGGTAGGCAAGGGGTCCTTGAAAACCCCCATCTGCTGGTTGTTTGGTGCTACGGGGTTGTCCACTGCCAATGTCTTATTGTCAATCAGGTCTTGTATCAATCCTTTGAACTTCCAACATGCATTCAGGTCATGTCCCCTTCGCCTGTGGAACCTACAATACAAGTCCTCTCTGTATCCCTTAGGCTTGGGAGCGTTAGGATCTATGGTTTGAATCTCTGGAAGGGTGATCAAGTTCACCGCTGACAAGCGGTCAAATAGGGAGTCCCTAGACTCCGTATAAGGGGTGTACTATCGCTTAGGGTGACGCTACTGATTTTGCTCCTATTTTTTATTTTCTCTTTCATAATTGTTAGGAGGCACTGCCTGATAATTAGCCTTTTGAGGCCGTATTTCCTGTGCAGGCTTAGGGACATTTATGGCAACTTGATTAACCGCAGCGGGTTTTTGTTGCGAAGTCCCTGTCTTTGTGTTCTTGTTCCACTCTTTCTTCTTAGGTTTGGCAATTTTGCCATCCTGTATTTTGATCTCTTCGATAATTTTGGCTTGCGCCAGGGCTTCTTCTAAGGTGGCATATTGTTGCAGCTGCAATAGCACAGAGATCGATCTCAAACAACTTCGTGAGAACATTTGTGTAAGGTCGGACATAGGGGGAAGGTAGGGTAGCTTGGAAAGTAGAGTCCTCCATCGATTCCCGTAGGCCGCCATGGTCTCTTCCTCATATTGCCTGAGGCTGGCCAGGTCACTTAGTGATGCCTTCTTCTTGGTGTTGAAGGTGAAGCATTCAAGGAACGCATCCACTAACTGATCCAAGTTATTGATGTTGTGCTTCGGTAACTGGGTGAACCAATCCGAGGCAGGGCCCGTGAATGTGGTTATAAATGTCCTTAGCAACAGCGCATCATTGTCCTGAATGCCAAAGCATTGGCTCAGGAATCTTGTCACATGCTCTTGGGCATCCTCTTCACCCTTAAAGACTGCCAACTGAGGCAGCTTGAAGTGTTCGGGGTAAGGAGGTGCAGGCACTGACGGATGCACAGGATGACTGCGGAGTTGGCGTAACGTGGGCTTTTGGGGCCTAGAAGCTTTGGTTTCCATAGACTCCAAATGCTCTAACAACGCTTTGTATGCATCAAAAGATTTAATCTCTTCCTCTTTAGTTTGCTCCCATTGTGGGTTGTGGGAGACTTGAGGCCTATGGGGGGGTGGCCGGATAGCAACCCCTCTGCCTTGGTAGGGCATTTCGGCCCGCTCTACTTCTTGTTCATACTCCTCATAAACTTCCTGAGGAGTCTCTGGGTGAGACCTATGACCCTGAGTGGGTCCCCGTGGAGGGTACCCATCGTTGTTTCGGGGAGTGGCCTCCCTCTCAGGTCTATGGGGTCTCGGAGGCAAAACTTGACGAGGTCACGGAGACCTATCCCGCACCAAGGGATTATGCCTCTCATATGGTTCCGCTCTTTGGGTGCGAGGGGTTGGAACCCTCTCAGGTAGGTTATGAAGCAACTCGTCTGTTTGGCACTGAATGCGCTCCTTGCTAAGGCGGTATAGATGCTCTAGCTATTGTTGATCTTGCTCAAGCCACGTGATCTGGGCTTGGCGGGCGGCATGTCTGGCGACTGCCAAGTCAATTTGGTCTACCATCTTGGGCCTAGGAGGCCTGGATGCCTCTCCTATGCATTTGCCTCGATCGTGATGATCCGAGATCTCAATGGGTTGCCTCCCTCTATCGAGGTTGGCGGCATTTACCCGAGGCTTGGCCTCATTGGGTAACCATGGTATCTAGCAGGTGCGGAAGCGCATGGCTCCCATGCTATATATTGCTCTCGAGGAATGTGATGGTCTTCCTCGTACTCCCTTTCGTAGGTGTGAAAGGGGTGGGCGGAGTTAGCTCACCCAGTTTGGAGAGCCCTATGCTCTGGGGTTTGTCTATTGGTTCTAACAGTGATGGGAGGCAAAGGAGGGATGCCATAGTCATGTGGCCTCTCCTCATGGACACTATGCCTCTCTAGCACTTCATCATGCGGTGGCCACTCATATCTAGCTTCTAAGGGAGCTTTTTTGTCTACGTTGAGTGCCACATGTAAATATTCTTCCCGAAAGGGGCTGTGATGAACAGGCGTGTCCCCCAGAGGGGTGTCCCTATAATTCCACCTTGACATGGAATGATGCGGACTCTCTTGGGGGTCAGGCCGCCAAGGCGGTATGGCCAAGTCCTTAGGGCTAAAGCGGAGGTGACTTGTGCCCGCTCCTTGTACACTTTTCGCAGCTTCTACCCTTGATTGGGCTTGGCTATGGGTGTACACCATGGTGGTGCTCTTCTACAAGCTAAGCAGATTTTTATCTCTTTTATGATTTTTTATTTTTATGCTACACTTAAACAGAAAAGAACACACACATACACAAATGGTGATTATCTCGTTTAAAGGTTGAAAGTGTGTCCTAAAACTGGTTTAGTGTGTTTTGTTGTTGTTTTTGAGGTTTTTGTAAAGAACGTTTAAATGCAAAATGAAGGCTCTTATGGCTCCCAAAATTGGTCGCCCCTTCGATATACCATTGCCAGGCCGATATACCAACCTCTCTATATACCCGCCCTTACGTGAGGGAAACTATAGGTACGTGAGAGCAGATGGTACATGGAACATAGGCGGTACGGAAGGGGGATCGCCCTGTTTATGACACCTACCATAGAAGACTTATCCTCGCGTGTTGGGAATCACCCCAGCTACACTCGGTCAGCTTTCGTCAGGATTTACGTCTAGCAATAGTAGCGATCGGGGTGTATGAATGCAAAATTCAAGCCAAGGTGGTGATGAAATCCACCGTTGGTCTTGATCAAGGGCTAGGGTTTTACGACCAGCGCCTTGGTTTTAAAGTGCCACGTGATGTGTGTGGGGTTTATTTTAATAAAATTGAAACAAGCAACAACATCTTTACCTAAGCAAGCAAAATGGACAGAAAATAGAAAACAAAACAAGAAAATGACAGAGAACTATTAAAAATTGTTACCTCTTTTCTGCCCAAATCGGCTGTCTTTGACTCTCGGCCCTAAAACTGCATAGATAGAAATTTGTCTCTGGGTGAGACGAATACTAGAACAGAATTCATCCCAGGCTGAGATGAATTCCAATTCATCCCAGGGTGGGACGAATTCCAGTATCGTATTTTGCCACAAGATGGAATGAACAATAGTCGAAGTTCAAAAAAAGGCACCTGTAAGCAGGAAAACACAAATTTTGATCAGTTTCTTGATCTCAAAAAGTAGGGGACAGAGTCCCACCGTGATCGCCACTGAAAACACGAGATTTCGGAAGTTGAAAAGAAACACTAAAGCTATGCAATGCAAAACGAAATGTAACGCTTTAATCCTAGAAATTTGAAATGCATGAAATAGGGAAAAGAGACGAATTGGAGACGAAATGAAAGAAGTATAGAAAGCACAACCCTCTTTTTATTTATACTCTCTCAATATCGGTTACAAAGACGTCTCCCACATTTTTAGGGGCTAGGAGCATTAACATGTTTCGGTTACAATAGTGACTAGTGATCCTCCTTTCGCGTGCCCACATGTAAAATGGGCGGACCAAAGTGTTTCTACCACTGGTGTGAATGAATCTTTGATCCTTGCTGCTCCTCTTGCATTCAAAGAAACAACAAAATCATTAGTAGCACCTACGAATAAGACAAAGCATGCGATCCTCAAACCTACAATAAGCGGATGAGAAAATGAATTAAACTGTAACTAAAACTTATCCAAATGACATGAAAACTTGGCAAAGACATAGAAACATCACCAAGAAGGCATTGCAAAAGGAACAGTCAAGAAATTCCTCACCGATTTGAATTCGCTCCTGGGCGGGACGGATTCGACTGTAATTCGTTTCGGGGTAGGACGAATTCACCTGCAACAAAGCACCGAAGTGATACTGCCCCAAATGTCGCGTCTAGGGAGCTCCAAAAGACCTACAAACTTGGGGTTAGCTAATTGGAGGCATTTTGGGAAGACCCAGATGGTCATATTTCCCCAATTTGGCCTCCATCAATGGGAATTTGATGTTGCTACCTGCAAGTTAGTGAGGACAACAAAAGCGATAAAACATGATAAGATTTGATCAAAGCATTATGAAATCAGAATTACAAGCTATTTAAGCAGCATAATATGGAATGCAAAATAAAAAAATGACAAAAATAACAATCTACCATGAATTCCCAATCGTTCTTAAAAAATAAGATTAGGCTCGTAGGAGTGCGGGGCGCCCGGGCGGGCCGCCCACCGTTGGAACCTGATTTCGGCACCAATCCACTTGGGATGGGCCCAAAATATCTTGTAATGTGTTGTCGGTGAATTGGTAGATCGATGTGGTCAAGTTTCGGGTTTTGGATCCGGATTCACACTTCCAATAACCACCCAATGACCTCCCTTGCGAAAGAGATCAAGGATGTGGAAGAGGTGAATCAAAGGTAAAGCGCGGTATTAATTTGGTAGCACTTCGTTGCTTAAAAATGCTTCCCACCTCTCCTCTTTGGGGTGAGGAAGCTCACCAATTTATAGACCCAAGGGGTCTCTTTGGATGGGCATGCAGGGGCGCCACTTGGCGGCCATGCCTTCCCAAGAGGGAGGAGATTCCTCCCTGACTTGGGCTTCCATGACTGCCCTTGTGACAGTCCTCTAACGTTCAATTTGCTCACCTACGCGCGCATGCAAGGCAAGGAGCATTAATTGATTGTCCTTGGCTGCCATTTGGCATAATTTCTCTTTTTGCCCGTTGAACCTGGAATTCGCCCTACCCAGGAGCGAATTCAGAATTCGTCCCTGGGTGGGGTGAATCCCATTTTGAATTCGTCCCAGGGTGGGACGGATACTGAGCAAAGTGCCTGAATGTGCCAAATTGATTTTTGACCTTCCAAAATTGCTGTAAAAGTGGTTAGGACCACTGTTTAACCTCTGAGGGCTGCCCTAGGGGCTGTGTGTGTCAAAGCGATCAGTGTTTGCAGTCACATAATCGGATTGGTGTTGTTTTTGTGTCTACAAATAGAAACATAAATATTAGAAACACAATTTAAATATGAAGGGAAAAACTCAGAGATAAACCAACAAATCAAAGGTTTTCAAAAGAAAAAAAAGGGAGAAAATTTACACAAGAAAAACAATCTTTTAAATGTCAAAACTTCAAATAATATAGGTCCCAATATAGACTCTGTTGAACCCTCTAGTAAAATTTTAATTGTGTACGAGCATTATTCAAAGTTAGAAGCTATATCATATTCAATGGGAGTAAGTCAAGAAACATGGAAAAAAACTTAATATGGATTCTAATCAAAAGGTAGGTCGCAAGACCAATCAATATCATATTGTAAAATAAGATGAAAATCTTGTAGAGGAAGGTAATATTAATGCCCTTTCCAATTTTTTTAGCCCTAGTATTAATGAATATCATCACTTGAAATATTAGAGGACTCAAAGAGAGTCTTTCAAAATAAAATAAAATTAGAAGAACAATTCAGATAAATCATCCACATCTTGTTTTGCTTCAAGAAACGAAGATGTCAATGGAGGATATGGACTCAATTTCTAGTAAAATTTGGCCAGCTAGAAAAGTGGTTTCCCTCAGTTCCCAGGGGACTTCTGGTGGCATTGCTTGTCTTTGGGATCCAAAATATGTAGTTATTCACCATATGGTTGGCATATGGGGTATATTATCTATAGTTATTCAAAGTAGACATTCCAACCAAATTATGCTCTGCATTATTGTTTATGCTCTAACTGCTTTGGAGGAAAAAAGAAGATAGTGGAAGGATATAACTCATATTATCTCTCATTTTCCTGAATATTGGATATTTATTGGAGGAGATATCAATACCATCCTCTCTCTGGATGAGAAAATATGGGAAAATAAAAATTTTGACAAAAGCACTAACATCATGAGTGAATATATTTCAAACCTCCATCTTGTGGACATGCAACCAGATAATGACCTTATTACTTGGTCTAACAGAAGGTAAGTCTTATCTTGTATAATGGAGATATTGGATAGGTTTTTGCTCTCTAAAAATTTCTTAATCCATGGTCACATTCCTAAAGTGAAGACTCTTAACAATGCTATTTTGTATCACTGGCCAGTCATGGTGGAAATGTGAAAAACTAATGTGAGTTTCTCTCCTTTTCATTTTCAATTAATGTGGCTCAGAGATAGTTCCTTTAGACCTTGTGTGCAACAATTGTGGAAGGAATGTAAGCCTAGGTATGGGACTAAGATGTTAAGTTTTACCAAAATACTACAGTACATTAAATCTAAAATCAAGACTTAGAACTAGAAGGAGTTTGGGGATGTTCATAAAAAAAATATGAAGTTATTGCTCAACTTGAAATTTTGAATAATAAAATCTATTTAGATGGCCTCACAGAGAATAGAAGTGCAAATGAAATTAAACTCACAAATAAATTAGAGAAATGGTAAAAACGAGAAGAACTCTTATGGAAGCAAAAATCTAGAATTCAATGGCTCAAAGAAGGATATCAAAACACAAATTTCTTCCACAAATATTTCTATATCAAAGATCTTACAACTTTATTTCTTCCCTGAAATCATATTTTGGATATGTTGTCTATACTTGGGATGGCATGAACTCTATTGTTGTCGATTACATTTCCAATATTTTTTTTGCCACTCCTCTTGACTCAGCTTCTCAAAAAATGTTCTTCAAGCAATCCCTTCTCTTATCACTTCTAAGGAGAACTCTATTTTGACTGCTCTGTTACTATCAACGAGCTTCAATAGGTGTTTTTTAAAAGGGAAAGCCCCAGGTCCTCATGTTTTTCCCATTGAGTTCTACGAAGAGTTTTGGGATATCCTTCATGCTGATTTATTAGAGGTGGTGCAAGAAGCTAGGAAATCCAATTAATTTTTAAAGGTTATCAATAAAACTTATAGTACTCTTGTTCCAAAATCTCAAGAGGTTGATCATATCTCATATTTTAGACCTATTGCTTTATGTAATGTTCTTCTCAAAATCATTACTAAGATCATGGTAGAAAGGTTGAAGACTCTTTTGCATAAGATTATTTCCCCTGAACAAGGGGGTTATGTGGAAGGATGTCAAATATTAGATGAGATAGTTCTTGCTCAAGAAGCCATCCATTCCATGGATATTCAAAAATCTCCTTCCATGTTCATTCGGTTAGACTTATCCAAAGATTATGATAGAGTGGATTGCCACTTTCTTATCGAATTTTTTAGGCAATTTGGTTTCTCTAAGGATTGGATGGATTGGATTATGGGATGTATCTCTTCAGTTTCCTACTTATTTCTTATCAATGGTAGGACTTATTAGTTATTCCTAGATTCCAAAGGTATTAGGCAAGGTGACTCGCTATCCCCTTATTTATTCATCATTCTTGTAGAATGCTTGGGTAGGACTATAACCAAAAAGAAGGAAAAAAAACCCTTGAAGGAGTTACCATTGCTCATGCCTCTAGACCTATCTCTCATCATAAATTTTTTGATAACTCTACTCTTTTAGGTAAAGCTACAGTTAATGAACCTTCTAATATTAAGCAAATCATTAGTTATTTTTCTAAGGCTACTTGGCAGTTGATCAATGAAGACAAATCTAAAGTTATTTTCTTTCACTGCTCTACCAGACAGGATTCCATGGTCCTTGATAAATTAATATATAAGAAGTCCTTCCTTATGATCACTTATTTAGGTATTCCCATCAATATTCAAATGCAAAAAAAAATATTGGAGTTGGTTGTTGGACAAAGTCAAGAAGAAAATTGGAAAGTGGACCAACAAGTGGATTTCTTTTGTGGGTAGAACAACACTACTAAGGGTGATTATTCAGTTGCTCAAGTTTATTTTAACTTATGCTATAATAATCCCAACCAATATTCTGACATATTTTCTCAGTTGTGGGCTCAAAATCTCTGGCCCAAGGTCGGGTTCTTTACTTGGTTTTTATTGCATCTTAGGGTGTTTACTGGTGAGTAACTTATGAATCATGGTTTTCATGGTGCTTTTAGATGTGAAATGTGTGGAGAGAATGTAGAAACTCTCAACAATATTTTTATTGAGTGTACTTTAGCCTCTGAGCTATGGAGGAGAATGGCCCCTTTACTTGGCTTACAGTGGTCCAATTTTTTTACTTTTGAACAACTTTGGATGAATTGGCCTAAACAAGAGGGTTTTGATCATTTTATTAGGTAGTTAATTTGGATGGGTTCTACCATTCTTATTTGGAATATCTAGAATGAAAGGAACAACCAAATTTTTAATCAAGATATGAAGGATATTCACTATATTTGGCAAAATACCATGGCCAACTTAGTTGAATCAATCCATCAACTCCTTAATCACCCCCAAAATTTCCACCAAAGATGGGATCAAGTGATGCAAAAATTTAAGATTATATATTCTAAGGGAAAACAACTTAAAGGGAATGTGAGCATTTGTAATATGGAGAGGACAAGAAATTGGTGACCTATTGCTAAGGATTTTGGTAAAGTCAATATCGATGGAGCCTGTAGAGGGAACCCTAGAAAAGCTAGTGTGGGAGGAATTGGTAGACTTTCAGATGGATCCCTAATTTTTACTTTTGCTAAGAATTTGGGCATTCTTTCCAATAACCTTGCTAAGGGGTATGGTATCCTCAGAGGCCTTCAAGAGGCTACTAAGTTTGGATGAGAAAAGATGTTAGTTGATTCTGAATCTCAACTCATGATTAATCTTTTGAAGACTCCTAATAATCATAAGGTTGATTGGAGAATAAAAATAATTATTAATAAGATTCAATTAATCCAAATGGGATTTTTGAAAGTTGATTACAATCATGTGGTCAAAAATCAAAACAAGAGTGCCAGCCTCCTCGATGGTGGGCTTCACAAATAAGGAAAGCTCTTATTTCTATCATTTCTTTGGATGGATCCAGTTCTGAAGGTACCTAGTTTCTTCTTTCTTTATTTTTTCTTCTCTTTGGTTCGGTCAGGGTATTTTAGTTCCCTAGATCAAACTATTCTTTCTTTTGTTTTATCTATTGATTCTTACCTTACTAGTATTTTGGTCTAGAAAGGTCATTGTTATGTTCAATTTTCTTTTTCTTTTTTGTTTAGTTTTTTGAGGGGTGTGTGTTTTTTTTGTTTTTTTTTTGTTTTTGTGTTCTTTGTGTTGTTTTTTTTGTTCTTATGTTTTTGTTGTTCTTGTTCTTGTGTTTATGTTTGTTTGTTTTAATTCATGTTTTTGTGTGTGAGTGCTTTCTATATTTTTGTTTTTGTTTATTGTCTGTTGTTGGTTGTTTTTTATTTTTATTTTTATATTAATTTTTTAGGTTTGGGTTGTTTTTGTTTTTTGTTTTTTTTTTGTTATATTTTTGTAGTATTTTGTTGTTTTATTCATGTTTGTGTTTTGTTATGTTGTTCTTGTATTTTTTCTATGTGGTTCGTGTTGTGTTTTTTTTTTATCTTATTGTGTGTGTGTTTGGTTGTGCTTTATATTTTTGACACACTCAAGGAGCATGTTTTTTATTTTATTTTATTATTTTTATATTTATTTATTTTAAATGTTATTGTATGTTTGTTTGCTCCTTGAGTATGTCAAATGTGGTAGGCCAGGTTCGAGTCTTAGGCAATTTTGGTGGAATGGATACCCCTGCCTCCTTGAGTCTTACCCGAAAGTGGCATCCTTTTTGGGATGTTTTCCACAACAAAAAAAAGGGCATCAAACCAATTTATAAACTTCATCAAAAGTAATATATTTTTTTGAACATAGATAGATGGTTACAATTGAGGGTTGCAAAAAAAATTTGGTTATAGTATTGCTAATCTTCCATCTATTTACCTTGGTATGCCACTTTTTTTAGGGTGCATGAAGGAGGAAATGTGATCTCTAGTGTTGGATAGGATTAAAAGAAAGTTGGTTGGGTGGAAAGGCAACCTCCTTAGCCAAGAAAGAAAAATATAACTACTTCAAGCAACCTTATAGAGCATGCCAATTTATTGTATATATTTATTTAAAATACCCTCCAAGGTTAGAAGGGGGATGGAGAAGATATTTAAAATATTCCTATGGACTGGGGATGAAGACAAGAAAAGAATTCCTTTAGTGTCTTGGGATAGAGTTTGCACTCCAAAGAAACTTGGTGGATTAGGCCTAGAAAAATTATAGATCTTTAACAAATCCTTAATATCAAAAACTGTATGGAGACTTTGCATAGAAGGAAGTTTGTTGTGGCAAAATATTATGAAATTGAAGTACTTAAAAAATCACATTCCCTTTTCTAGAAGTGTAATTTCTCCTAGAGGATCAACCATATGGAATGTAGTGCTAAAAATGAGAAGTTTTTTAAGGAGCAATATAAGATGGCAAGTAGGAGAAGGGAAGGAAGTTTTCTTTTAGGAAGATTATTGGATCCTTCAGGAACCTCTAATAAATAAGCATAATTTTTAGGATTTGTGGGTTCCACTGCTAGCTAAATATGGGTAAAAAGTGAAGGATTACATAGAATGTATTCATGGTAGAAAGAAATGGAAACAACTTTCTTTATATTCAAATGAATTTCATATTCAGCGGGATCTCCTAAATTTAAATAATTTGATTAGAAGCTTCCACATCTCCCAAATAAATAAGGAGGATTCTTTGTTCTAGAACCATTCTCCAAAAGGAATCTTCTCTATCAAATCATCCTATGAAGCTCATATTCTCCCTAGAGGAGGAGCTTATCTATTTAAGAAGGTGTGATCCCATAATTTTTTACCAAAGACTACTTGCTTTATTTGGTTATGTCTTCAGAGTAAGAATTTAACTATAGACAATTTATGCAAAAAAGGGTTCCAAATGAAAAATATATGTTCTTTGTACCAGAAGGATGTTGAGTCATTAGACAATTTTTTCAACCATTGTGAGGGTTCAAAAAAAATCTATGCTATAATGAACTCTCTTTCATTCAAGCGGAACATGCCACAAACCTTTAGAGATTTTTTTAACCAATGGAGATCTCCCTTTGTAAGTAAGAACATGACGAGATTATGGAGCCTAATTATCCCTCACTATATATGGGGTATATGGTGGGAAAGGGATAAATGCATATTTAAGAATGAGATGATGTATGAAGTATATATATGCAAAATAATCAAAGATGTTATTGAAGCAAATTTATCCATTCTCCCAGAGGTTAAATGGTATGACAAAAGAGAAGAAATAATTATTGTTGAAGGATGGAAGGTAAAACAATCCAAACCATGCATAATGGACTCAGCCCAAAAAGAATGAACACAAGATGGATAAAACCAAGATAAGGTTAGATAATACTTAACTTTGATGGGGCAGCCAAAGGAAATCCAGGAAGAGCAAGAGGGGGTGGAGTGATCAAAAATGTTGTAGGTCAAATTTTATGGGCTTATGCAGAGGATTATGGAGTTCAAACCAACCATATGGTAGAAGCTAAAGCTCTTTTTCAAGATTTCAACAGTTATATGAGAGAGGTTATATAAAATTTATTGTCCAAGCGGACTCCCTAAACATTATTAGAGATTTAAAATCAAGATAAACAGAGAATAGTTTATACTTAACATTATAAAGTATACTTCAAAGATCTTAAAAGATATGAGTGATGTTGTAATTGATCATATCTATAGAGAATGTAATCATACTATTGATGTTATGACCAATATGGGGGTGGATAGTGGTGTAAACAGAATTTGGGATGACAATTTTCCACTGCCATTACAAAGAATAGTTGCATTGGAGGCTGAAGGTTAGCCTATTAGATTGAATAATATCATAAATTAATTGAAGTGGGTTGTCAGTTTCTATCAAGATCATTGAGCTAAAATACAATGCTTAATCTGCGTCTAGTCTATTGGAGCAGTATCTTTATAATTATTTTTTTGTTAGTGTATCTTTAACATCATTCATTCTTAGGATGAAAAGTATGTGATATTTTCTATGATCTCTTTTTTTGGTGTGTGTTTTTTATTTTCCAATATAATCAAGACTCTTATAAAAAGGTTAGAACCCCTTTCAAAACTTATTTTTTCACCCAATATAAGAAAAAAAAAAAAACTATTATAATAATAAATATTAACTAAAATTATATATAAATATTATATTTTTTTAAAAAATATATTTATTTTTAATAAATTATTTATAAAAATTAATACCATAATTGCAAAATTATTGTGTAAGAAGTGAAGGTGTATAATTATAAATAACCCAAAACAAATTACAATTATCAAATCATGCGTACAATCTCTTTTTCAATATTGTATCCCCGCTCATTTTGATTTTAAAAAAATACCTCTAATAAAATAGGATGCGGCTAAAAGAACAACAACGTCAACCTAACCACAATCCGGTAAAAGAGGATGCGGCTAAAAGAACAACAACGTCAACCTAACGACAACCTCACTCCCGCACCTCATTATTATCCTTGTGACATAATAACATTCATTTGTTAGGCGGGCATTGAATTTTATTTTTTGTTTACATAATCTTACTCTCGCACAAGCTCAACAAAGTGAATTACAATAAGACATTAAAATATTTGAGAGCACATCTCCATAAGTGAAAGTCGGCGAGTCATCTTGACATACAACTAAAGAATGACGTAGACTTTTGTCTCTTGAAATTTCTTCATCTTTCATTTTAGCCACAAATATGAAGTTGGTCACTCTTACTTTCAAAAAAAAATTATGAACCATTCATTGTAACCAGCCGAAAGATAGCAGTAATGGACATTCCTTTGCTTATTTAAACCTGCCATCTCCCATTTATCTTCCAGTGCATGGAGTTATTTACTCAAACAAAAATATATTACTCTTTGCTGAGTATGTCAGGAATTTCAGGCTTTCTTCCTCCTCAGTATTTAGGGATCGTGAGTTCTTCTACTCCGTGGGTTTCCCTTGTAGTGTTCGTGGCCACAACAATCCTAATGTTAATGCATCTACGGTCCCGGCATTTATGTGTTACTTAATGCTATATTGATTGATTAATATATGTGTAGGATATGTTTAATGGAGGAGTAGACTGTGACAATTGATGTAGAATGGACATTGATACAACTAATAATAAGTTGCAACAAGAGATTGATATAGTTGTTGAAAAGGATAAGCAAGTTTGTGAAGCAAATCCACCTAATCTAAAGTATCTCAAATGCATTATCAAGAAAACATTAAGACTTCATCCTTCTGCTCCTCTTCTAATACCCTATGAATTTATTCAAGAGTGTACTATTGGTACTTAAGGTATTCCTCCTAAGACAATATGATTAGTGAATTTTTTGTCCATTAATAAAGATCTTTTAGTATGGGAAAAACCACTTCAATTTATAGCAAAAACATTTGACAATAGTGACTTAATCCTTATGGAAAATATATGGAGTATATACTTGGAGGTGCTAAAAGATGCAATTATCCAGGTCTAGGCATAACTATTGTTGAACTTATATTATCAAATCTTATAAAGCTTTAATTGGAATCTTACCAGCACCTTTACAACCAAATACCTTAGACATGTCCAAAAAAAATTGGACTTAAAATACATAAAAGGAACCTCTTTTTCTTGTTGCTACACCTCACTTTGATTATCATATTTCACTTTGATTATCATATTTATGAAAGATATTAATATTTGATCATTTATGAATGAAGTGATAAGCCTATGATGTTTCTAGTGGAAACATCTAATTTTAAATATAAATTATCTTGTCCTTAAAGATATATGTGTATGTGGTATCATTCAAATTCTATAACGTCCTTTAATGTTAGTCTTATTCAAGTAGTCATTGTTCTCCTCTCATGATAATAATATTATAAATGAAATATTTTTGTGGGAATATCATGTCACTATGATGAGGCTTACTCTATGTGGATCTTTTACTTGATTTACCCTTATTATAAACTTTAATGTATTTTTTTAATCTAAAATTTAAATATAATATATACCATCTTTATTTTATGATAATAGAATTTATTGCTAATGATCCCATCATATTAGAATATAATTATACTATCATGAGGTACATTACCATGGGAGAATCTAAATATGTTATTTGTATTGTTAATATACATTAATTTTCATATCGAACATATTCTTACTTATGCATGTCCCATTTACTAAGATTTGTATTGTTAATATACATTAATTTTCATATCGAACATATTCTTACTTATGCATGTCCCATTTACTAAGATTTTGCAATGGCTTATCCATTATGCTAATAATTTTTAAATGAAGAAGTAGGTAGAGTTAAAATTAATAATTGAGCAATATCTATTACAATATAAAACCTATGTTCAAATATAACACTTCAATTGTATTACACTATATATCCAATTGAAAATATATGAAGAAATATATGATTAGTTTATCTATATCCTGAAAATATCATAATAGAGGTTAGTTAAAGTATTTTTTTTGAGATACATAGTCCATATTAAAGAACTCATAAGAACAAACAAGATAAATCAGGAAAGGTCAAACCAATTTGAAGTGAAATTTACCACTTAAAAGTGAAAATAACATCTAAGAAAGAGAGGCTCAAAAGTAAAACTAAAATTCAATATAATAACCATAAAAATTTTAATTTATTTATAACATAATTGAGATTCTCATACCACTAGTACTTACATATAATGAAATATGCAATGCATGTTTTTAAATTATATACCTTATTTATTAATAAGTGTAATTATAAATAAATTTTTATTTCTATAACAATGATCTATAAGCACATCAAGATCTATGAATTTATATTTATATAAATTCTATAAAGTTATTAGATCTAGTAACTTGGCGTTTAATGCCTCAATCGTGGATAGAAAAAGTAACCAATTAATCATATATAAAATAAAATAAGCCCATAGTGGAGTGGGCTAATGTAAATTTGGATGAAGTTACCCTTGGTAACCTTGGTCTAACAAGAACAAGGGATTTATAAAAACAAATAAAAATAGCATTATGGTTTGAAGGTAGCATGGAAGAGGCTACAAATAATATAAAGCAACAACCTAAGACCGTGATATTTGAGTCAAACAGAAATAATTTTAATACCATGGTATATGAGTCAAATGGAATGAATTTTAAACCTTATTATCAAATAAATATATTCAAAGGTCCTTATAGATGGCTATGTTCTCAAGGGAATGAAGTAATGGTTTTAAAATAATTTTATGAAAGATATTAAATTGCTTATATTATAAACTTATAGATTAGATCGATATATAATGTAAGAGAAATTAAGGTATTTATCCTTTTGGGTCAAATTTAAAGTTATATAAAGCTTATGTCATGAGCCTGGAAGAGACTAATACCCAAAGCAAAGAGTAAATATGAAGGGGAGAAATGTTATAAGAATAAATAAGAATCACTAATCCATGTCTACGAAGAAAGCTCAAGAGAAAGTATTAGTTTGGAGAGGTATTGTTAGTCTATACCTGAGAGGAAAGTGCTAAAAACACTATCATTTGGAGATTGGTCCAAAGAGAATATTCAAGAGTGCAGAAGAGATGATGTCTAATATCTAGCTTTTAAGAGTATAAAATGTCCAACACTTGAGGAACACAAACATTGGTACACTTGAAATGTATGCACTTAGAAAAGCATTACATACAAAGCAAAAGACATCAAAAATAGAATTATCATCAAAAATAAAAATAGTGCAAAGCCTCTAAGGTATTACAAACATTTCCAACACAATTATTTTACACATGAAATTAATTGGATTTGAAAGGGTTATATAGGTTTAAAAAGGAGGGCATGATTTCTGGGAAAGAAATAATCAAAATTGAATTGGGAGATTAAAAAATTGAATTGAAATGTGAAGGAAATATATTGAACACAGAGAATTAATTATTAAAGAATGAAAGATTAAAAATTGATTGAAGGGAGATTTAAGAAGATTAAGAATAAAATAAAGGGATTTATAAGCTATATAAAATATTGAAGAAAAATATTTTTGGTATGGAGTTAGGGCATTGATGTTCATACTATGGGAAGTGGTGGAAGGTATTATGGTGTGCCATAATAGTAGGCAACACCTACCATGGGAACTAGCAGGAGTAGTCAAAGACATGTAGGATCAGGGAATGAGATTCGCATGGGTACCGTATGTGTTGGTCCAATTATATAGAATATTATACAACATCGTGTATAAGCGATAGATATGGCTTATCTATATGATATTGATCTAGGTGTGGTGCTAGAAGCACATAGTGGTGCGAATATCGAGTGTACTACCAATAATATTACCCAATATAGAGTGATCAATAATATATAGGTGGAGCTGACACTATGAATGTGAGCATAGGTCATACACTAGTATCTTGTCACTATGAGGTGGGTGATACATGAGATATGACAGCACTAGATTATATGGTAACCATGGCATCTACACCCAGGCTAGAGGGAGGACACAGAGGAGCTAGCTTGGATGAGGAATATCTGGTGGCTGATCATAGAGAAGGGTAAGCAAGAGCTATTTAAGTTTGATCAAGTACAATTCTAGTTTGACATTCTATAAGAGATTCTAGATCTAGGAGACTACTAGTTTAGATGGGTGAAGAGGGACCCACCAAGATGCATAGGCTCTCATTATGTGGTTAGGTGGGTAGAGGAGGACCTAGATGATCCACTATACATGGATCCAAGGGTGGAAAATGTTTGAGTGACCCTTAGATACAAGATATGGTATAAGAGCACTATGCCCTTGAGGATGTCTCCACTAGTTCTAGTGTAGAGATGTTAGGTTATGAGTCAATGAGTGTAGTTGGTGCTTCGAGAGGCCACTCAATGTGCCATCGAGTAGAATCAAAAAGATATGGTTCCACTTAGACCACTGTGGGTATATGTTTGGGTGGAGATAGTGACATTTACAAGGGGATCATCATGATCTCTAGATCAATAATAGGTGGAGCCATAGGGGTTGCCCCCACTATGGTAGAGGTAGTACCAAAGGTGACAGGTCCAAGGGAGGAAAAGGGACTATGAGCCATAGTGGCAGTGATGTAGGCAAAGATGGAGTCCATCTATAGTGCACTGGACTAGGCTTAAGCAAAGCGAGATATGATATGGACTAAGGTAGAGCACATCAAATGGGATATGGGCCAATAGACCCAAAAAAATGGGATGGTTGTCATGGTAGGTAACCAATAGAGCGAGGGAGACCACCTACTACTAAAAAAGCTATAAAGGATGAGGGATTCATATGAGGTGGCAGTATAGAGGGTGATCCACTACTAGATGATCTATTACCATGTCATCCTAGCTGATTAGAGGGTTTTAAATCCATATTCTCTATGGTCACGGAGTTGATCGTAGTCACGAGCATGAAATGGTTTATGATCTATGAACATGATGCCTCCACCACCTCCAAGAAGTAGAGCATAGGGGATAGGATTGCATGGTGAGGGTTGTGATTGGGATGACATGTCAAATTTGATTATGGCATGCACCCTTGGGGATGGTCGAGTGTGCCAAGCTCTCTTTTGTGGCACACTGATAGATAAGCACACACTTAGGGTTATCGAGTAATACTAACTAAAATTTATGTGTGTTATGATGTGATTAAAATATGTATGCTTATGTGATTGCTTTATTTATTTATATTTTTATATATTTTTATATGTATGGTGATCATAGGAATAATGGATGGAATGAATGGATCCTAAATGAATGAGATGGAATGGTATGAATATAACTAAATATAATGCATCTAAAATGCAAACCTAAATGAAATGTATGGGTGAATGAAAATAAAGCTCCAAAAAGGACAAAAAGAAAAAGAAAAGAACAAAACCCTGTGAGGATGTATGATCACAAATGACCAACATGGAGGATGCCCCTCACGTATGGTCATGAAGCTATCTTGTGAGGGTTGAAAACATGCAAGGATTGACAATATGGAGATGTACCCACTATGGGTGTAGTGCTCGCTAATATTGATAAAGATAAATATATATACTTTCTAGGATATATGCTTGCAAATGGTCGAATGCAGGCTAACCCTCACTTGTGACCATGAAGTTGATCTCATATCGGGTGTGTTGTGTGTGAATTATGTGCCAAATAAAGTACTACCCGATAGGGGTATGGTGTATGTTAGAAAGTGTGTGGTAAAAGCTATTAGAGAAAAATAAGAACCATATCCCTTGACTTGGAGAGAAGTAAGCAATGCAAAGTTTCAAGATCAAGGGATATAGAATGGTATGAGAGAATGCAATAATGGAAATGCATGAAGGTGATCCATAGGTTAGGGATTTTCTAGGCATCAGAGACCTAGTAGAGTGCAATGCATATGAGATACAACCTAACTAGGTGTCATCACTTGCCATTGTCATAAAATCCCAAAAAATCTATATGATCAAGAAGTCATGCAAAATGAACAAGCAGCAATGCAATTGTAGACAAGCAAAAATGTAAGAAATATAATATCAGGTAAATCATACAAAATATGATAGGCAATCATGCAATATGAACAAGCAAACCAAATGCAAGCTAGATGAAAATGTAACACCATGTACGATTTTTGTTTTTTTGTATTTTTTTAGAAGATGAATTACATTCATTGGTTTTTAAAGTCAGCATAAATTTTGAGTGTCGCATGTTTTAACAAACATGATGATAGTACAAATATATGATCCTTCAAATATAGGACTATGATGGAGGATATATTCATGATTCACATCACAAAGAAAATCTCCCATAGTTCCTTTTATAGGAGAAAGTGTAAACTTTGATTGTACCATCCTTTTTGATAAAAGGGGGAGCAATTCCCAATTTTGCAATATCTCTATAAGATAGAGGAATAGGGTCTCCTCAAGAACAAGGATACTAAACTTGCACAACACAAGGGACAAACCCATCAAAGGAGAAGCTATTCTAGGAGATATCCTTATGAGTTATGTCACAAGGGGTACTCCTTTTAGTATTCTCCTTCTACGTCACACTAGACTCAAGATACCCAGTTGTTACCATATTGTAAAATAAAATATTTGAGGGATAAGAGGGTCCCTCATCCTCATCACTCCACTCTAAGATTTGATGATCTAAATTTTCATTATCAAAGATGATTTTTATTATCAAAGAGTAAAGGTTGGTTTTTATTAGGAATGTAGCCTATGCCACACCTCCCAGACCAAATCTCCATTTCCAATGTTTTTTTAATACCCTTATATCATGGCCCTAAACCTTTAGTTATATATCCTATACTAGATATAATTTGCTTGGGTAGTGGGTAATCATTGGATAGATAACAATAAGCAAAAGAATACTCGATAGGAGAAGGGTTTCTACAATGGATATTTTCTTTGAGGGACATGACTACAAAGATAAAGGTACTTGTAACAATATGTACAACTTCACCCTTCTTACGAGGTAAACCTATAGTTCTTGGTGAAGGTGGTAGCTTGGCAATATCTAGAAGAGGCTCTTGAAGAAATGGACTAAATTGATCCCATGATGAAATATTGATGAAAGATTCCTCAATCACCTTTAGATTTTCAAAATGCTTTGTTATATAAGATGAGGAAACTTATGGGCATAAATTAATATTAGATTGAGCTTGCTCAACCACTTAAAAATATTCAAATGGGTGAGAATCACCCGAAATGATGGCTAATTGATTCTTATATTTGAATTTCAAAAATTGATGAAAAGTAGAAGAGACCATCCTCATCACATGAATCCAAGGGCATATGATAAGCAGAATAAAATATGCAGGGCAAGACTCCACATAGAACAAGGTATCTAAGATATTGGGTCCAACCCTAAGGAGGAGGTATATATCACCACAAGCTTCTTGGGACTCGATGTTGAAAGCTTTGACGATGATATCAAACCTAGTTAAATCTTCCTCTTTTAATCCAAACTTTTGGAAGAATTGATAGGTGTATAAATTGAGAGAAGAACCATTATAAATTAGAATTTTTTTGATCCAATTTCCTCCAATAAACGTAGTAATGTATAGGGAATAATCCCCTTGTAAGTCTAAGGAAGGCATATCATCATTCGAGAATGTGATATAATGTATCCCAAGAGAACTTACAACATTAGCTAAAGCACTAGGGGAAATGTCTTCAGGAATAAATTGTTGTCTTAGAAGTCTCAACAAGGCTTCCCTGTGAATAGGATAAGTTTGTAAAAGTTCTAAGAGAGAGATATTGTTTGGGGTACTAGCTAGCTATTGTTGAATTTCAAAGGAGACTTTAGGTTGTGGCTTCAACACTAAAGGAGGGGTTTCTACCCTCGTGCTACTTTTCTAGGTATTCTTCAAAACTAAGATGGATTTTGAAGGTGGGTTGGATGAAGGACTCATCTCCTTCTAATATTGTTGAGTCAGTTGATTCTATTATTGTTGCCTTGTAGTCATTGCTATCATACCAACCATATTATCATAGGTAGGTGGTACAATCCAATATAACACCTGATTAGTTGCTTGTTGACCATTATTAGGGAGGGGATATTAGAAGATTCTCGTGTCTTGATTAGTTGTGGTTGCTTTTTGAGTAGGAAGTTGATTTTTTGTTGGAGGATTCGATCAAGAACCTTCATCAGTTAGATAGTAAACCACATGTTTCAACCTCTTACATGAATTTATCATGTGCTCCTCCACTCTATGATACTCACAATGTTGACCAGACTTATACCAATCAGTCATGGTATTAGGTTACATTATGGGAGGTAACTCAATCATATTAGCTTCCAAAAGTTGTTGTAGGACCACATTCATAGGCATATTGAGTCTTGTAAAATTCCTTGGTGGGGATTTGTGAGGTTGGTGAAGGACCATCTTTTATAGATTGTTAACAATATTGTTAACATCCCTACAATTTGATATCCCATCACCAACTACATGCTTGTTCTTATACTAATTTTTAGTGGTCCTATCCTCTTTTATATTAAGTTGACATCTTCTGATAAGGGCTTGCTCTACCCTTATTGCTAGATCTATAGCTTGGTAAAAATATGTGATAGTTGTAGTTTCTAATTCATAAGATATTTGCTCTTGTAAGTTACCAATAAATACCTCAAGCATGTCTCGAGGATTTAAGTTGTATCTCAATCATCCAACTAGACTCCTCCAACAAGACAATTTTTTTGAAAAACTTTCATCTTTAGATTGTTTTAACATATATACATATTTCATAGTCATGTTTTTTTTTATATAAGCATTGAATTTTTGAACAAATAATTTAATCGTCTCTTCAAATTTCATCAAAGAATAATTATGTAGTCGATAATATCACTCTAATATCATATCACCAAGGCTCTTATGGAATATTTTTAATAACAATGTCATTGTATATGATATCATGACATTTTGTCCTAAATATTCTTAAATTCTTAATTGGATCTTTTTTTCCCTTATATGTTGGACATTTTGAGTCCCTAAGCTGAAATGTTGTCATTGATGTCAATAGAGCAATAAATGTTAAAAGGATCTATGAAGGGTTTTTTTGAAAACCAAGTCAGGGAAAATAAAAGTTTTTATTTAAAACCATGGATAGCATATTTGATTTGGTTTTTCTTAAAACCCATGTTGGGCTTTTGTTTCATCGAAAAAGGTACCCCGGTGATGGAGTTATTTTAGTTTTAATGTTTGGTTTAAATTTTAATTATTTAAAATTTAAATTCAAATTTAAATGGAAAGTTTCCTGCCGATGTCATCATGCAAATACAATTTTAATATTTTTGTCGATGTCTTCAAAGTGTTATTAAACACTATATAAAGGGGTGGCAATTAAACCAAATAATCATCCTTGCTCTCGTGTGTTAATTACCTTGGAATTCGAAATAGCTTGTGTGAATTATTGAAAAGGAAACAGTGAAGAAAGTGCAACGATTTGGAAATCTAAAACATTGTATGAAGCATGGCGCATTGGTGTATCATTTTACTAAGACTATGGGCAGCGCAAATATCAGGGATCGAATCCCCTTAACAGTAGCGTGTGGGAAGCGCTTTGGCGCTTTGTCCTTTACAGAAGGTGGAGGAAGATTAAAGGCCCTTTTTGCCTTTGCTTTTCCAACAAGCGCTTTGGCTCGGTTTGAATATTTTTTTCTTTTTTTCTTTTTTTAAGCAAAAAACCCCTTGTAGGGTTGGCTTGGTCTGAGAGACCATGAACAGGGGGTTCTATACCGTCAAAGCCACTCGGGATTCATACCCAGCCCTGCCCACACCAACATTATCAATTGGATTTTGGGTACCCAATTTAGCTTTTTGGTAGGGTGGAGATTCGAACCTAAGACCTCCCTTGGAGGATTGCCCTCTCCTCTCCAACTCACCTACAACACCTAGGTAAAACTAATTTATAGTGGAAAACACCCCTTTCGAGGTGCCACTTTCAACAGGTTGGGCATAGGAGGAATGGAACCTTGTCGGCCTCTACTAGCACATAGGACATTCCTAACTATATCATATATCTACAAGATGGATACAAGGGGAATGGAACCTAGGTCGGCCTCTACCAGCACCCAGGGCATTTACCACTGCACCACAACAAGCAGATGCTTAGTTTGAATTTTAGTCGTGGCTAAGACGCTCGCGATGTGTGACAGACAAGGGTTCGAATCCCCTTGAGAGGTATTTACATTTTTGCCTTTAATAATTTTTATTAGCCCTAAAGTTTGTAGTTATAAGGTATTTAATGGGAATTAAATTTTATCATTAGGGCTGTGATCATTATTACAAAAGAATATTTGATTTATGTTTTATTTTTATGGAAATGGAGAATTGATTTTAGGAGAAATAAGAAGTTGTTGTTAAAGTGATTTTGAGAGATTTATTGTGGGTTATTCTTAATAAGGGTTGTTTATTAAAATAGACTTTGGTGGATGTTTTTATGAATTTGAAGTGAAAAGGGTGTAAATTAAGTTATGCTTTTATTGTGATTATTTAAAAGACCACTAACCC
Organism: Wollemia nobilis; assembly: GCA_028583015.1. Taxonomy (NCBI): domain Eukaryota; kingdom Viridiplantae; phylum Streptophyta; class Pinopsida; order Araucariales; family Araucariaceae; genus Wollemia; species Wollemia nobilis. The sequence goes on from JAQPPZ010015059.1 coordinate 190,032, forward strand.
TTATTAATATTGAAAAGGAAAGGTGATTAAGTGTGGCAGATTTTGTGGACAACTTATTGGCATCAAAAAGGTATGGCCACATTCTCCTATTGATTGTTTGTGGTGGTTGATTTCTGAAATATCATTGGAGTGAAAAGGATTAATTGAAGTTTCCTTTGTGAAGATGGTTGGTTGAATGCTTCAAGGTTTTTTTATTTGTGAGTTGTATTTAAACCTTGTTTCATTAGCATTGTTGTTGAAGCCAATTGAGGATGAAATAAACTTGAACATGACCTAGAAAAGAACATGAGTATCATTGTTATGTGAGATTTGAGATAAAGCATTGTTGGAAACATTTTGAGTTGGTTGATACATGCTTGAACTAGGGTTTGTGAGAAAGGTTTGTTCCTTGATGTGATTGGTTGAGTTGAGTTGGTTAAGCCTATTGAAGTGGATGTGTGAAATGGTTGTTCAAGTTCCATAAAACAAACTATTCTATATTCTAATTTGAGTTGAGATTGAGATTGAATAATAGGACATATTGAGTCTCTAACAATTCTCTCTATGCTTCTATTGAGTTGAGATTGGGATTTGAGTATAGAACATATAGAGTCTCTAACAATTCTCTTTATGCTTCTATGAGATTTATTTGAGTTGAGATTGAGATTTAAGAATAGGACATATTGAGTCTCTAAAAATTCTCTTTATGCTTCTATTAAGTTGAGATTGGGATTTGAGTATAGAACATATAGAGTCTCTAACAATTATATTTATGCTTCTATGAGATTGAATTGAGATATTGATTGTACATTGAGTATAGAACATATAGATTCTCTAAAAATTCTCTTTATGATTCTATGAGATTGAACAAGTTTTGTGTGAGCTTGTTAAGCAAATTTGAGACAAGTCTTTAAGAAGGCTTGTGGACTGTTTTGAGGTAAGCTTTTGTGAAAGCTTGCTAAAAGTATTTGAGCAAGTCCAAGAGAGGACTTATTGAGCAGATTTGAGCAAGTCCAAGAGAGGACTTATTAAGCAGATTTGAGCAAGTCCAAGAGAGGACTTATTGAGCATATTTGAGCAAGTCCTAGAGAGGATTTGTTGAGCAGATTTAGACAGGTTTTTGGGTGAACCTGTTGAGCATATTTGAGCAGGTTCTGAGTGAACCTATTGAGAAAAATTATACTAGATTGATTGTACTATGTTTAGTGCAAGAGATTGAGCAGAATTGTGCTAGACCGACTGAACTATGTTTGGTATAGTATTGAGACAGATCTTTGGAGGTGACAGAGTATAGAAGATAGGGTCTAAGTGGATAGAGATCCAGAAACCAGACAATTGAAGATAAGATCTGAGTGAGAAGTCTTCAAGTGGAGAGAGATCCACCAGTCAGTGCAGCATAGAGACAGAGTCTTCTAGAAGATCACTAGCCAGAGCAAAATGGAAAATAGTTCTCCTATGGAAGAGATCCATGAACTTGAGATTAGGGGATCAGCATCTCCTTTGGATAGAAGTCCATAAACATTGTAATTTGGGAAGGATTCCCAAGATATTGATTGAGAAAATTTTAGTAAAATATTTTCTCTATGGAGGTAGCCCACATTGGGTGAACCACATTAAAATGGTGTCTCTTATGTGTGTGATGCTTTGTATGATGTTTATGGTTTCATTAATACTGATGCTTATATTTGGAAAAAAAATTATGTTATACTGTTCACCCCCCTCTCAGTATAAGCACATGTTCTTCATTATAGATAGGCAAAATTGACATTAGAAAATGCTTTGGGTAGGACCTAGAGGTAATGATAGGATATAAGGGTTGGTTGCATATTTCTCTGTAGTTGTAGGTGAAATTAGGTGGTTGAATCATATCCATTCCTAAAACTAATTGTTTTGTCATATTTGTTAAACTTCGTACTTTAGGATTGTTGATGTGCAATACCCTTAGGTTCCCTAGGGGAGGGGTATAGATAGGTTGTTGAAAGGAAACATGGCTTATTTTGGAGGTATTGGCACTGTTATGGTATGGGTTATGATATGTGGTATCTTGTTACAAAGAATAACCAACATTTGGTGGAACAAAAGCATGAGTTTTGATATTAGTTGAATGAGGAGGAAATTGAACATAATCGTGAGATGCACTACTAGTTGGAGGAACATAATTGTGTTCTCATGGGTCCACATAAGTCAATGTGTATTAGTTCCAAATGTTTGCTTGTGTAGTACTCTTTTGTTTTGAATGTGACTCTATTTTGCTTCCCCTTTTGGCATGAAGCACAAATGTTGTTTGCAGGTTTGCTGATGGTGGGAATATCTCTCACTACCATTTTTGAGTTGATTTTTACTAGATTATCAAAACTGATATGATCGAGTCTCTTGTGCCACAACCAATTTTCTTCTTCCTATCCAATAAAATAAGCTCCTTCTAAAGTCTTTGAGAGCATGTACAGGTTGCCAGATGTCCTTGATCCAGTTGCTATCAATTTTCCACTGTTTGTTTTTCTGACTTCACAACCCCTGCTTCTTAAAAACTACTTCATGACCTTTATCACAAATCCGACTTACGCTCAACAAGTTATGTTTCAAACCATCCACAAACAAGACTTCTTTTGACTTAATTTTTTCGTCACTAATTTTAACTGAATCTTTGCCAACTATCTTAGCTCCATCATTATTTCCAAACTTTACTGAACCACCTTCATATTTTTGTAACTTCTCAATTTTTTGTTTGTCACCTGTCATATGACTGGAGCATCCACTATCAAGTATCCATGGTACATATTTATTCTGTGCTTTAAATGTTGTTTGTACAATAAAGGATTCCTTTTCTTCCTTAAGTCGTTCTTTTTCTTTCCACTCCATTTTGATAGTAGTTTTGGGCTCTTATTTTTCCTTTCCCTTATCAATAGCTTGTACGTGTTTTTTGAGAAGTTTTCTATTTTGTCTCATCCTATTTGGTTGAAATTTTCTTCCTTGAAACTAATTTGATGCAAATGTACTTCTACATTTTCTTGCAATGTGCCCAAAATTATGAAAGTTATAACATTCTACTATATAATTCATCAAAGGAGAAAAAACATTTCTACTGGTGAAATTCCTTGGTCTTACATTATATTTGTAGTCTGAGATTTTATGTCCATAGCCATTGCATTTAAAACAGAAACCTGAAAAGGGATAATTGAACCTGGGTGATGGTATTTGCCATGTTGCCGTAGGAGCCATAGGTTTTCTTCTTCTTTGATGTGTGACATTGGTGAATCCATCATTGTCAATTCTCCTTTCATGCCTGGCATTATTGCTTTCTTTTGCATGAGATGTTTTTCCTTGATCAACATGTTTCTTATCTTCATTCTTTATGGATTCTACATTTCTAGCCTTTGATCCATTTGATGATTCTCCTTCGACGAAACCCAGACCAAATTTGATGTCTGTAGGCCTTTGGTCATTTATAATCTTATCCAGCTTCATAGAACTTTCTTCGCGTTTGTGATAGCAACTAATTTTGTGATTCATATCTTCTATCTGTGTTCGTAAACCAACATTCTCTTCTTCTAGTTTGCAGCAATAATATATTTTCATGGTAATTTGTACTTCAAGATCTTTAGATATTTTCTTGTATTCTTCTATCTGTACTTTTAGACTGGTTATGATTTCGTTTGCATCCTCAAGATTTTTTGAAATTTTCTTATTCTTTTTCCTCTCTATTTTCCACTCTTCAAGTGTAGAGATCAACTCACCTTCTAGATCTACTTTAGCCTCAGGGTTTTCACCACATACTTCAGAGTTCACTCCTTCTTCCTTTTTTGATTTTACTTCTTCAAATGCCATGAAAAGAGCTTCACCTGTTTCCTCTTCAGAATCCTCACCGGAGCTGTCTTCTGATGAACTGGCATTCTTGGAGATGAAACTTTTCTTCTTGAAGTTGCCTTTTCTAAAATTTGTTTTCTTCTTCTAGTCACTTCTTTCTTGGTGTGATCCTTCATCATTTTTGTTCTTCTCATTAAGTGGACATTTAGTCACAAAATTCCCAATGCCTCCATAGTTGAAACATTTAAACGGTAGCTTTCCTCTGTATTTTCCTTTTCCCATTTTTAGTTTTCTAACAAAGTTTGCTTCCATTTCATCTAATGTCTCTTCTTCCTCGGACTCTTGTTTTGCATTTTTATTTTTAAGGGCTTTAAAATATGCTTCTCTGTCTATGGGTTTAGATCTTCCTATCCTCATCTCATATGCAGTCAAAGAACCATACATCTCATCTATACTAAAATAATTTAGATTTTTAGCTTCTTCTATCACTGAGACTTTAGAATCAAACCTTTGAGGAAGAGATCTTAATACCTTTTTCATGACGGTAGAGTCTTCGATATCCTCACCGAGTCCTCTGATCACATTAATGATTCCATTAACTCTCAGCATATATGCCTCAATGTTTTCATCATCATTCATATTTAATGCTTCGAACTAAGATCAATGTTTCTATAACTTGGCTTCCTTGATCTTATCGTCTCCTTCATGAATACTCCTCAGTTTGTCCCATATTTCTTTTGTCATTTTACATCTCATGATCTTTACTAGTTCACTGTCTGCTAATCCGCATATGATAGCATTCTTTGCTTTTGAGTTATTTTCAAACAGTTTCTTTTTGTCAGCCTCTTTTGAAGGAGTGATGGGTATTATGTATCCACTAACTACTGAATCCCATATGATGTATCCCAAAGCATAGAGATATGTCTGCATCTTGATTCTCCAGAATGCATAATTAGATCCATCAAAAAATGGTGCTTTGTTTGATGAGAAGCCTTCACCACCTGCCATTGTGTTACTTCCAAGATCACCCTAACCGGTTAAGCTTGTACAAGAACTTAGATCTGATACAAATTGTTAGTCTTACAATGACACTGAGAGGGGGGGTGAATCAGTGTAGCTCTTTAAACTTAAATTTATAGCTCTTAATACCGTAGCAATTAAAACTTATTACTAGATACAGTCGGTATAACAAAAGAGCATCACACAACACAAGATTTAATGAGATTCACCAATGTGGCTACTCCTCAAAAATTGACTGCTTGGACTACCATCCAAATCCAGCCTTTGCAAAGCACCAACTTTACAATTAATTTACTAGCACCCACTGTAAGGAGCACCAACCCCTTATTTATCTACACCAATAGAAAGGAGAACCAACCCCTTATTTATCTGCACCAATAGAAAGGAGCACAAACCCCTTATTTATTTGCACCAACAAAAAGGAGCACCAACCCCTTATTTATCTGCACCAACAGAAAGGAGCACCAACCCCTTATTTATTTTTGCTTTTGCAAGACCCTGACTGGTCTTCTTCACCTTTGCATTCTCTACGCACTCTGATCTCTCTACGTAATCACTTCACACACTCTACTTCGTTACAATCGAACTTCACGATCGTCTTCTCCTTTTTGCACACTCTGATCTCTTTACAAAATTTGCACTTAGCACTATTCAACACGACTTGCTCTCTACGCACAATGACCGTATTTCATGCACATTCAACTTCACTTCAATTCTCCAAACAACCCTCCTTTTATAACAATATTTTTATGATGAAAACCCTAATCTTAGTCGATTGTAAATCCTAATCTTAGTCAACTTTCATAACAACTGTAAACCCTAATTTTAGTCGATTGTCATCGGTCTTCGTTGGCTTCAACTCAAGAAGATGTTCGGTTTATCCATCGCTTGATGATTTCATTTTGGATAGACCCTGTAACCACCATAGTGATGTCGGTCCACTGTCATACTTCTCATTTTAGTCGGGTTCTCCTTCTTGACTTGCACATTTACGACCTATCATGAAATCATGACATTTTTGCCTCTGTAGCTTTTTTTGTTGTTGTTTCTGCAAAAATACATGTCGCGATATCGTGACACTTTCACCTTCGTACACTTTCTCTATTCTTTTATCATGATATCGTGACATTTTTGCCTTCGCAGACTTCATATTTTCTTTTGTCATGATATCACGACATTTCTTCCTTCGTATACTTTGTCTTTGCTTTTGTCATGATATCGTGACACTTCTGCTTCCATAGACTTTGACTTTGCTTTTGTCACGATATCGCGACACTTCTACCTCCGTAGTCTTCAACTTAGCTTTTGTCACAAAATCGTGACACTTCTGCTTTCGTACTTAGCTTCTTTGCTTTTGTCACGAAATCATGACACTTCTGCCTTCGAAGTATTCTTCTCCGCTTTTGTCATGAAATCGTGACACTTCTGCTTCCGTACTTTACTTCTTTGCTTTTGTCATGAAATTGCAACACTTCTACTTCGAAGTCTTGTTTTCTGCTTTTGTCACGAAATCACGACAGTTCTACTTTCGTACGCTTCCTCTCTTTATTTTGTCATGAAAATGCGACATGTCGCGATATCATGACACTTTTCAAACTTACTTTCTCTCTCCTATTTTAGTCGCGAAAATGCGACATGTCACGAAATCGTGACACTTTTCCAACTTACTTTCTCTCTTCTATTTTAGTCGCGAAAATGTGACATGTCATGAAATTGCAACACTTTTCTTACTTGTTCTCTTTCTTAGAACTTGTCGCGAAGTCGCGACACTTTTCCTGCTTTCTCTTTCTCTTCCAACATGTCGCGAAATTGTGACAGTTTTTCCACTTGCCTTTTTCTCTTCCAACATGTCATGAAATCGTGACAGTTTTTCCTGCTTTTTCTCTCTCTTCCAACATGTCACGAAATCACGACAGTTTTTCTTGCCTTGTATATGTCGCAATATCACGACACTTTTCTTAATTGTTTTTTTTTTTTTGATCTTTTGCATATGGGCCACTTCGGTCTTCTTGGAAAATCACTGTACATACTCTGAATAACCTTTGAACTCCTATCTTATGCATCTGAATAGCTTTTGAACTTCTTGTCCACTACATCAACAGATCTATCTGACTGTGTTGACAACAATGACAATATTGTTGTTGCACCTTTCTCAACAATAGAGTGTAAAATAATGAAAATAGACTTACAAATAAACTAAAGTAAATGCAAAACCTGATGAGCTAATAAAGAAAGCAAAGGAGCAATTAAGGTGGAATAAGCACTCCAATAAGGTTGATCTATCTAATCACCAAGACTCCTCCACTTGATCCTTAAGGGCAAACAACACCAAAGTACAAAATAGCAAAACATCAACTTACAATAAATGAGCACTTGTTAGCATAAGAAAATGAGCAAGTTAAGAATTAGAACCTCCAAAGAAATTATTGGAAATCTTAGGAGAAAATAGGGAATCCAATCCTCTATTTATAAGAGGTTTGGAGGGCAAAACGGACGAGAAAATGAAATTTCACTACGGGTAAAGGTCAACCTCAAAAAAAATTTAACAAGGGGAGGGGTTTTATTGAGGAAAATCCCTAGAATGCCAAATTCACCCCTAGCCATTATAGGGTGTGAATCTAGCAAGCCAAATTCATGCCCTATATGCACCGGTTATGAATTTTAAAAAATGAAGGAAACAGGGCAAAAAGAGAAGGCAAAAGGGTCCCAAATTTACACTTAGCAAGTTTTGGTGGCTGACTAGGAATCTAAGGAAGAATTGACTCAATTATTTGTGTCTACAATAATATAAGGGAGACATGGATGTAGATGCCAAGAATTTAGTGCAAGGATATTATCGTTTGCATAAACCTTTTATTTTGGTCATATTTTACCTTCTTCACCTCAAGATAAATTCTATGCAACATTTTTCCATATAAATTCTTTAAGTTGCATAGTTAAAAAAATTGATCGATAAAAACTAAAGTTACCAAAAATACTTATCAAATTAAATCAGATTAAAAAATTATTTAGAAAGATCATGATTTAATGCTATAAAACATATTTTATATTTGAAACATAATAAAATATTTTAGAAAGCATTTCACCCTCTTCAAAATTCAACTAATTTATTTAATTTCTATAATACTTAAAATGCAATAATAAGTACATATACTAGTAACACTTCACATTATATAAATCCAAATGATGAAGTAACTATTAACTAATCAATTATCTTGTCATTATTCAATATACTTATCTTGGCTTACATCATGTGACCCTACCCTGCACTCTTTATGAGAAGATTTCTCATTAAATCGTATGACTCTTTGTACTAGGAGATTGTTTTGTGACTAATAGAAGTTTATACTTTTTATGGGATAGCAGAGTGGTTTGATTTTGCGTTCTCATCTTAAAAACTCAAAATCAAACTACATTCAAGTGTATTTTTGTATAAAAATATATTATGTTTGTAAATCAATTACTGGCTTGTCATGTTAAATAAGCATTCATTCACTAAAAAAAGGAAAAATAGTATAAATCTTAAAAATGAAGCATAAGTACTTTAATTTGTGTATATTTCAAATGGAAATTAAAGGTTCAAAGTTCATGGTCTATGTACTTGCATCTCGTGTTCTAGTCTAGAAGTCAATTTTGTTTGTTAGATGAGTCAATCTCAACCCCTGCATAGATTTTGCAAATGAATTTGAATATTTAAAAAATAGACTAAAAAGCAATATAATAATTAATAATATTTAATATTTGATTAAAATTAAATATAAATATAATAAATCAAACAATAAATGGTAACTAAAATTATATATAAATAAGGTTCGAGGTGTAGATCAATTGGTTCATCCAAACCTCATAAGGGGCAGAGGTCCAAGGTTCAAATATCGGGCCTCGTCGGACTGAATGCTTGTCCCTTTCCTGGTGCTTTCATCAGCGTAAAAGCTTTAAAATGATTGTGGCATGGCGGTTATAGGGGCAAACTACGCGAAGATCTGTGTGACGACTTTCGAGGCGGACAACGCATAATACTTTGGTGACCATAAAAGTTGGACAGCCTGCCCGGATTTGTGACGGCTACCGATTCCACCATGTAAAAAAATAAAAATTATATATAAATACTATGATTTTAAAATATATATTTATTATTATTAAATTATTTTTAAAAATAAAAAATTATATTTACAAAATTACAATTATTAAATTATGCTTACAATATATATTTTTTTAAATGTAGTATCTTAATTCATTTTGATTTAAAATAGACACATTTAATAAAATAAGATATTATTATGTTGAATATTGTAACAGTATATCTTTGAATTCTCATTTAAAAAACCTAAATTCAAACTACTATACAAGAAACCAAATCCTCTTAAAAAACCTTAAGCTTTATCCTAAAAATTTACCTCAAGCAAATTGCCATTATTATCCTTTTGACATAAGAATATTCCATTGTTGAAACCAAGTCCTTATTATGGCAACCAAGTCCTTTTCAAAAAGTATAAGCTTTATTGTAAATCGTTCACCCTATTGCTCCCAAAGGTTTGGTGGATTGGTGCGTGTTAGTGTGGTTGGACACTTATCAAGAAGAGACCCAAGATCAAATCTTGAGGGTGTTATTTAGTAGAGGAAGTAATTTGATTTGAATTCATTGAGTGCACAATAACAACACAAACGATAATGACGATACAAACCCGAAGCCACTAGTGGTGCTCAACAAAAACAAGACGGAATTATAGAAAGCAGCCCCAAAAATTGAACCCTAGTAATGGAAAAGAACTATGAATGTAACCAATTCTTGGAAAAGAACTATAAATGTAACCAATTCTTAAAAAAAAAATTATCACAACCAATTCTAAAAAAAATTACCGCAGTCAAATTGTCATTATTATCCTTGAGGCATAAAAACATTATTTTTCAACTCATATCAGTATTGTAATGTGACAAATTGAATTACAATAAAACAATAAAGACATTAAGATATTTGATGGCATGTCTCCATCCAAGAGTTTTGGAGCTTGAAATCTCTTCATCTTTCATTTTAGCCAAAAATATGAAGTTGGCCCTTTGTACTTTCTAAAAATTATCATGAACCATTCATTGTAACCAGCCGAAAGATGGCGGTGATAGCCATTCCTTTGCTTATTTAAAGCTGTCATCTCCCATTCATCTTCCAATGCATGGAGTTATTTACTCAAACAAAAATATATTACTCTTTGCTGAGTATATCAGGAGTTGGACACTTTCTTCCTCCTCAGTATTTAGGGATCATGAGTTCTTCTACTCTGTAGGTTTTGCTGTGAACAATATATCGAGGATGGCCTTCGGCAAAAGGTACGTGGAGACCTCCCACGAGTTCAAGAAGTTGTTTATCGATGTTTTTGAGTTGTCTCGGGCATTTAACATTGCGGACTATATCCCCTGGCTCAAGTGGCTGGATGTGCAAGGGTACCACAAGAGAATGGTAGATGCTCGCAAGGGACTCGATGATTTGATGGAGAGAATTGTGAAAGATCACATGGAGGAGAATCTCAAGAGCCCAAAGGATGAAAGTAAGAAAGACTTTTTGGACGTACTGCTCACGGCGGCGCAAAACCTGGACTCCAAAATTCAGTTCACTATGGACAATATCAAGTCCATTGGAACAGAAAAGCTTGAGCATGCTTTCATTTTACATTACATTCATTCTTTGTTTGTATAGTTCATAATGTTCCTCGTATTCTCAGAGCATCTCACAAGGTCTATTTCTCTTCGTTCTTCCTCTCCGGGGACAACTTTTCTCGCTGTTGTAGTGGATTTATTTATTTTTGGTAATTAACAGTGAGGGTTTTAAGAGGCTCTCACAACCCGATACAGAAACTTCAGCAAGAGACCAGACATACTTTTGAAGGAGATCGGAAAGACTCAAAGATGAAGAAGCCACCCGAGACAGAAAGCACCAGCACAAAGACCCTCCAAAACAGGGAAATGAAATTTAAAATTTAAAATTTAAAAATCCCGCTCCCACCAAAAAAAAGATAGAAGACACCAGCGGGACTCAAATATGAAACAATAAAGCCCACCCAGACAGAAAGAACCACCACAAAGACCCTTCAAAAGAGGGAAATGAAATTTAAAATAAAAAATTGAAAAGGCCCGCTTCTACCAGAAAAGACAGAAGACACTAGCGGGCCTTAGCAAACTGGACAAGAACCCAAGGCCAAAACCCGGGAAACAAGTACACCAACACGGCTCTCCATCCAACAACCCGTCTACAAAACCCCCAGGAGCCGAACCCATAACCTACGCTGGAGCATCACAAACCCAGAAAACTACCCGGATCAAGAAATGTTCAAGAAAAACAGGAACTCGGGCAAAATCACCAGCCAATACAGGAAAAGCCAAAGCGTAGAAGAAAATAAAGTCTTGAAACTCTTGCTCTGAACAAGGAATGAAACTAGTTGTAGGCACCCGAGAAACTGTTCAAAACCACCTCTTTGTCACTATTAAAAGACCTACAGAAAAACTCACCCAACCACCTATTGAGAGAATTAGAGAAAAACAGGGGATCCACCAAACCAAAACCACTAGTGGATCCTACCATCCAAGCTCCACCATCCAAGAGAATTTATTGGAGTCTACAAGGTTATGCATAAGGGGTTGGAATCGAAATGTACTTGTAAAAAAATAGTGAATCCTAATTGAAATTAAGGTGAATCATGGCGAATCCTAAGCAAATCAAATCAATCATCTTCACACCAAAATTTGAGGCATTTGAAGCCCTAAAAATTGAAGTTATATTTAGGATAAATTTTCACATATTAAATCACCTTACAACTTCATAAAAACACCAACATTAGATCAGGCTCGCAAAGAGCTTTCCAACGAGTACAAATATGCCTATGTTTGGATATATATTGTGGCGAATTGACCTTAAGAAAAACATTGCTCCTAAAACATTTTAGGCGAATAGGACGAAGGGTCCTCATATTCGCCAATTTCCAATTTTGGAAATCCTAATATTTGCGCAATTTGCCAATATTCACCGCTATGCATAACCTTGGTTGGAGAACAACCACACTTAGGGATACCAAAAGTTGCTCTAAAAATCAGCACAGAACCTAAGTGACAAAGAGGAAATACCCCAAACAAGAGAAAGCCTTGAACATCGAGATCAAGCCCTACCACCATAGCTAGATCAGGATTCCCCTCTACCACTAAAAAAATACCTCCTAGAAGAACCCACCAAACCATCAGATGGGAAACAGAGAAAAATAGAGGATCTGCCAAACCAAAATCCAAGAACCCCCTACAAATCCATGAAAAAACCTTCAATAAGAAAAGGTTTGAGGGGTCTTCAACTCCCTTGACCCAAGGAGGGGAGGTTTAAAAATATCTAGTCTCAATTTCAGTTTTCTACCTCCTCTTGACTTAGACCCTTCTACGTAAAGTTGGGGTTGTGCACCATCAACAATAGTCGCATCAGATCTTTTCCTCTGGGTTCTGTCATTGGGTCCTCCCACTTTTTTTTCCACCTCTAAGTCCACACAAAGTTTTCTATAGCTTATTATTTTCAGTCTTGGATACCCCTTCTCCAATATAGGAGATATTAAGGGAGTGGGAGACGTCAGATGCTAGGGTAGGGGGAGCCATTTTTTGCTTATCAACCAAAAACTCTAAAACTAGGCAATCTAAGGTGTTATTCAGGGAGAGCACAGAGCCTACCTCAACTGGAGCTTCAGAGAGCACATGGCCTACCTCAACTGAACCTTCTCCAAGAACAAGACTTTGGTCTTTTTGTTCTAGAGGAGATAGAGACTTTTCATTAGGTAATCCATCCCCTTCATCTATATCCACATAGAGGTTGATAGGGATAAGGGGACTTTCATCTTCTCCTGCAACTTTCACCAGTGATTCCTATGCATCCATGCCCCGAGGCTACTCCTCACTTAAAACCATTTCCTTACCTTTATCCCTACGATTTCCCAAGACCCTTTTTCTATTCACTCATTTATTTGACTGAGGGTTGGGGTCTGGCCTACTAAAACACTGCTCTTGATCATGACACAATTTGCCATAGATTTGGCACTCCCGACCTTTGCTTTCATACACAATTTTCTAGGAGGTCCCAACTTGGACACCAGGATGATAGATTTTGGAAGGTCCTTGTCCGCCTTAGCCAAGACACATAATTTTGCCACAGTCATCCATGAGCCAGACTTAGAGGGGTCAAAAAAGGAGGCAAAACCGCCAATCTTACTAGCAATCGCTTGGAAAATACTCTTGTGCCAAAAATGATTAAGTCGCTCAAGGAGAGAAACATAGATTGGACTCAGGCTCAAGGGTTAAAACTTGGGTCCCATCTTCGAAGAACATGCCATGCTTGCTGAAGAACCATGGTCCGCCCTGGAGAATCCTCACTAAGTCTGCTTCAAAGCTAAGCTTGAAGAGAATGAAACCATTAGGAATAGTTACAACTCCCCTGGGGGACCACCTGGTAATGGCCCACCTTTTTAGAATGTCAAGCTACCTTGAAACTTCTAAATAATATTCCACATTTCTTTCACAAAAATGTTGTATATTAAAATATAAGGGATCCTCCGAACACTGAGGGGTCTCGCCTTTGAATTTCCCCAGGTCCCATTCATAAAAAACATAAACACAAAAAAAAAAAAAAAAAAAAAAACTAGAAAAAGAGAAAAATCTTTGAGAACAGCTAAATCTTTGAATTTTACAATATGAGTGTTTTAAATTTAGTTTTATATTTAAGTAGAAAATATTTAAGATTTTCTTCAATATAGTAATAAAAATTAATTTAAAATACTTACAAAAATAGACAAATATGAATTTAAAATTTGTATTTTAATCCAACATTTTGTAACTATATTTTAAATATGCATGTTTAGCATATTTTTACTATTCCCCGTATATATATATATTATTAATTGATGAGTTACTTAATGTTATAGGATATGTTCAATGGAGGAGTAGATAGTGTGACAGTAGAATGGACAATGATAGAACTAATAATAAACCTTAAAATCATGAATAAGTTGCAACAGGAGATGGATATAGTTGTTGGAAACGATAAACATGTTGATGAAGGGGATCTACCTAATCTAAAGTATTTTAAATACATTACCAAGAAAATATTAAGACTTCATCCCTCTGGGATCTACCTAATCTAAAGTATCTTAAATGCATTATCAAGGAAATATTAATACTTCATCCCTTTACTCCTCTTCTTATACCTCTTCTTTTATACCTCGATAATATGTTGAAGAGTGTATTATTGGTACTATGGCATTCCTCCTAAGACAATATGGGATCCTTTAGTATGTGAAAATCCACTTGAATTTTTACTAGAAATATTTGAGAATAGTGATATTAATCCTTATGGAAAATATATGGAGTATATACTTGGAGCTGCTGGAAGACCCATTTGTTGGGGTCTATTACTAGGCATAACTATGATTGAACTTATATTGTTCAAATATTTAATTTGATTCTTCCACAACCTTTGCAACTAGATACCTTATACATGTCTGAAATATTTGGATTTACAATACCTAAAAAGGATCATTTTTACTTTATTTGAATCTTTTACTTGATTTATCCTTATTATAAACTTTAATGTATTTTATGTAATTAAAATTTAAATATAATATGTACCATCATCATTTTATGATAGTAGAATTTATTGATAATGATATCCTTATATTAGAATATAATTGTATTATCATGAGGTACCTAACCATGGGGACATCTAAAGGTTTTGTTTGTGTTGTTAATATACATTAATTTTCATATATAATATTTTTTAATGATGCATGTCCCATATACTATGATTTTACAATAGCCTGTATATTATACTAATAATTTTTAAATGGAGGAGTGGAGTTTTTTTACCAATCCTTAGTATAATATAAAACTTATGTTCAAATGTAACACTTCAAATTAAGTACACATAATATCCAATTAAAAATATATGAAAAAAGATATAATTGGTCTATTCATTTCATTGAAAAAACCTCAAGACAGAGGTTGTTGTCAAAACTTTACTTAAAGTTTAAGAAAACATTAATCCATATTAAAGAATCCATAAGGACAAACAACACAAATCATGAAAGACTAAACCACTTTGAAGTGAAATTTACCACTTCAAAATATATCCTATGCAAACTTTTTTCAAAATAGAGTTCTTAAAGTTGTATAGTTAAAAAATATCATCCATAAAAACTAAAGTCACCAAAAATGCTTATCAAATTAAATCAGATTAAAAAACATTTAGAAGGATTAGTCAAATATTTTTATTTTTTTGTTGGAAAATATAATGAAATATTTTTAAGAAAATTACATTTTCTTCACAATCTAAGTAATTGATTTACCTTCTATAATACTTGAAATGCATAACAAGTCTACATATTAGTAACACTTCACATTAAATAGATCCAAATTATGAATTAATTACTAACTAATTATATAAATCCAAAATTGTTAAAAAAGATCATGATTCGATACTGTAAAACATATTTTATATTTGAATTATAATAAAAATATTTAAAAAAAAATCACACCCTCTTTAAATTTTAAATAATTTATTTATCTTTTATAATACTTAAAATGTTATAGTAAGTCTATATATTAATAACACTTCACATTATATAGATCCAAATTATTAAGTATCTATTTACTAATCAAAGCACCTGCACTCTTTATGAGAAGATTTTGCATTAAATCATATATGATTCTTTAGAACATTATTTTGTGACTAATGGAAGTTTAGTCTTTGTGGGACACCATAGTGGTTTAGCTTTGGGCTTTAGAACAATATATAGAGGATGGTTTTCAGAAAAAGGTACGTGGATAGCTCCCATGAGTTCAAGAAGTTGTTATTCGATGTTTTTGAGTTGTGTGGGGTATTTAAAATCGGAGACTATATCCCCTGGATCGAGTGGCTGGATGTGCAAGGGTACCACAAGGGAAGGGTACTCCAAATTTCAGTTCACTATGGACAGTATCAAGTCCATTGGAACGGTAAAGCATGAACATACTTTCTTTTTACATGACATTCATTCTCTAAAAAATAGAATTAGAATCAAACTACACATATCTAGCATTCCCTTGTGGTACCCTTTGCATATATATATATATATATATATATATATATATATATATATATATATATAGCATCAAAAATAAAAATAGTGCAAAGTCTCTAAGGTATTAAAAACATTTTCAACTCAATTATTTACACATGAAATTAATTGGAGTTGAAAGGGTTATATAGGTTTAAAAAGGAGGTCATGATCTTTGGGAAAGAAATAATCAAAATTGAATTGGGAGATTGAAAATTTGAATTGAAATGTGAAGTAAATATATTGAATAAAGAGAATTAATTATTAAAGAGTGAAAGATTAAAAATTGATTGAAGAGATATATAAGAAGATAAATAATAAAATAAATTGAATAAGAATAAAATAAATGGAGTTATAAGGAGAATAAAATAATGAAGAAAAATATTGTTGAAAAAAAGAATCAATTAAAATGAGAAACTGAGTGAAATTTTGAAAATTGAAATTAAAAAAAGAAAATAACAACAAAAATAATAAAATAAAATAAAAAACAAACTCCTTGAGTGTGTCAAAACCAAAAGCACAACCAAACACGCACAATAAGATAAAAGAAACCACAACACAAACCACATAGAAAAACACAAGAACCACATAACAAAACACAAACAAGACAAAAACAACAGAACACTACAAAGACATAACCCAAAAAAACATGAAAAATAAACACAACCAAAACCTAAAAAAAAAATAAATAAAATAAAAATAAAAACAACCAACAACGAGACAATAAACAAAAACAAAAAACATAGAAAACACTCACACATAAAAAAATGAAATAACACAAACAAAGAGAAACCCAAGAACAAGAACGAAAAAAACACAAGAACAATAACAATAAACATAAAAAAAAAAAAAAAAAAACAACAAAAACACAAGAACAACAAAAAACAACACAAAGAACACAAAAACAAAACAAAACAAAAGAACCCACCCACCTTAAAAAACTAAACAAAAAAACAAAGAAGACAAAAGAAAAAAAAATGAACAAAACAATGACCTATCTAGACCAGAAGACTATTAATGCAAGAATCAACGGAGGAAACAAAATAAAGAATAGAATGAGCTAGGGAACTAAAAAAACTGAATGAACCAAAGAGAAACAAAAAAAAAACAAGAAGAAACTAGGTACCTTGAAGCTGGAGCCATCCAAAGAAATGATAGAAAGAAGAGCTTCCCTAATTTGAGAAGCCCACCATATAGGAGGGTGGCCATAACAAGTAAGATCACCTTTGTCCAAAGCCCAATTAGCTAAAGCATCAGCACTCTTGTTTTGATCTCCGACCACATGATTGTAATCAACTTTCAAAAATCCCATCTGGATTAACTGAATCTTCTCAATAATTCTTTTTATTCTCCAATCCACCTTATGATTCTTAGAAGGAGTCTTCAAGAGATTAATCATAAGTTGAGAGTCGGACTCAACTAACACCTTTTCCCATCCAACCTTAGTAGCCTCCTGAAGGCCTCTAAGGATACCATACCCCTCGGCAAGGTTATTGGAAAGAATACCCAAATTCTCAGCAAAAGTAAAAACCAGGGAGCCATCCGAAAGTCTACCAATTCCTCCCACACTGGCTTTTCCGGGGTTCCCTCTAGAGGCTCCATCGGTATTGACTTTTCCAAAATCCTTAGGAGGAGGTTGCCAATTTCTAGTCCTATCCATCTTACTAATACTCACATTCCCTTTAAGTTGGTTGCCCTTAGAAGGTTTAATCTTCAATCTTTGCATCACTTGATCCCATCTTTGGTGGGAGTTTTGGGGGTGATTAAGGAGATGATGGACTGATTCAACTAAGTTGGCTATGGTCTTTTGCCAAATATAGTGAATATCCTTCCTATCTTGATTAAAAATTTGGTTGTTCCTTTCATTCCAAATATTCCAAAGAAGAATGGTAGAACCCATCCAAACTAATTGCCTAATAAAATGATCAACACCCTCTTGATTAGGCCAATCCCTCCAAAGTCTGTTCAAAAGTGAAAAAATTGGACCACTTGTAAGCCAAGTAAAGTTGCCATTCTCCTCCATAGCTCGGAGGCTAAAGTACACTCAATAAAAATATGGTTGATATTTTCTACATTCTCTTCACACATTTCACATCTAAAAGGGCCATGAAAACCATGCTTCATAAGTTGCTCACCGATAAGCACCCTACGATGCAATAAAAGCCAATTAAAGAACCTCACCTTAGGCCAGAGCTTTTGAGCCCACAATTGAGAAAATATGTCGGAAGAATGGTTGGGATTATTATGGCATAAGGTCAAATAACCTTGAGCAACTGAATACTCACCCTTAGTAGTGTCGTTCCATCCAAAACAATCTTTTTCATGGGACCAAGAGAGGGATCTCATATGAAGGATGCCTTGGATATCTTGTCTTTGCCTTTATGGGATTTGAATAGGCCAGTCCTCAATAGGGATCCAATATCTACCAACCTTTGAATTACCGATATGGTACCGACAGTAATTAGCCACCTTTATCCAATTAGCTCGGTGAAGCTCCTCCATCCAAGGCCTCCAATCGGGAAGCCGAGTTATCAAAGGCTTGTGACCATCCCAAGAATCTGTCCAAAAATTTGCATGTTGACCATTATGAATGATCCAAAATAATTTTTTCTTTATCAAATCCTCACCAGTCTTAAGAACTGCTAAAATGGGAGAACCTTTGGTAGGAAGTTGATAGCGAACAAGGTCTTCGGGACTTTTGTTCTCGGCATATTTAGCACGGAGATTATTGGCCCAAAGAGCATTGGGGTTATGCAACATCCTCCAATATAATTTAGCAGCTAAAGCTTTGTTGTTATTAATTGAAGACCGGAATCCTAACCCCCCTTCACTCTTAGGAAGACATAAAGTATCCCATTTCACCAAGGCCCATTTTCTTTTCTCCTTAGTACCACTCCAAAGGAAACGATGAGTGATTTGATCCAATTCTCGAAGAACAACCTTTGGGATATTCAAAATGGAAGAAACATAAATAGGAATAGCTTGAAGGACTGATTTTACCAAGGTGATTCTACCCCCAGAAGAAAGCCACTTGTTGGTCCACTTTCCAATTTTCTTCTTGACTTTGTCCAACAACCAATTCCAATATTTATTTTTCTGCCTTTGAATATTTATGGGAATACCTAAATAAGTGATTGGAAGAGAGGTCTTCTTATATCTTAATTTATCCAAGACCATGGCTTCCTGTCTAGCGGAGCAATGAAAGAAAATAACTTTAGATTTGTCTTCATTGATCAAGCGCCCGATAGCCTTAGAAAAACAGCTAATGATTTGCTTAAAATTAGAAGCTTCCTTAAGCGTAGCTTTACCTAAAAGGGTAGAGTCATCCACAAATTGAAGATGAGAGATAGGTCTAGCTCCATGAGCAATGGTAACTCCCTCAAGGGTTTTGTTTTCCCTCTTTTTGGTTATAGTCCTACCCAAGCATTCAACAAGAATGATGAATAAATAAGGGGATAGCGGGTCACCTTGCCTGATACCTCTGGAAGCTGGGAAAGAGTGAGAAGGCCTGCCATTGATAAGAACTAAGTAGGAAACTGAAGAGATACATCCCATAATCCAATCCATCCAATCCTTAGAGAAACCAAATTGCCTCAAAACTTTGATAAGGAAGTGCCAATCCACTCTGTCATAAGCTTTGGATAAGTCTAACCGGATGAACATAGAAGGAGAATTTTGCATATCCATGGAATGGATGGCTTCCTGAGCAAGAACTATCTCATCTACTATTTGACGTCCTTCCACATATCCCCCTTGCTCTGGGGAAATAATCTTATGTAAAAGAGGCTTCAACCTTTCTGCCATGATTTTAGTAATAATTTTGAGAAGAACATTACATAAAGCAATAGGTCTAAAAGCTGAGATATGATCAACCTCTTGAGCTTTTGGAACAAGAGTAATATAAGTTTTATTGATAACCTTCAAAATTTCTTTGGATTTCCTGGCTTCTTCCACCACCTCTAATAAATCAACATGAAGGATATCCCAGAACTCTTGGTAGAACTCAATAGGAAAACCATCGGGACCTGGGGTTTTCCCTTTTTGCATTTTAAAAACTACTTGTTGAAGCTCATTGATAGTAACAGGAGCGAGTCAAAATAGAGTTCTCCTCGGAAGTGATAAGAGAAGGGATTGCTTGAAGAACATTTTGTTGAGAAGAGTGAGTCAAGAGGAGTAGCGACAAAAATATTGGAAAAGTAATCAACAACAATAGAGTTCATGCCATCCCAAGTATAAACAACATCTCCAGAATCTGATTTTAAGGAAGAAATAAAGTTGTGAGATCTTCGAGCTAGAAGAGATTTGTGGAAGAAATTTGTGTTTCGATCTCCTTCTTTGAGCCATTGAATTCTAGATTTTTGCTTCCATAAGATTTCTTCTCTTTTTTCCCATTCCTCTAAGCTGAGTTGTGAGTTTAATTTCATCTGCACTTCTCTTCTCTGTGAGGCCATCTAAATGGATTTTCTTATTCAAATTTTCAATATGAGCAATAACTTCATGTTTTTTTTTATGAACATCCCCAAACTCTTTCCAGTTCCAAGTCTTGATTTTGGATTTAATGTATTGCGGTCTTTTGGCAAAACAGAACATCTTAGTCCCATGCCTAGGTTTACCTTCCTTCCACCATTGTTGCACACGAGGTCTGAAGGAAATGTCTCTAAGCCACATTAATTGAAAACGAAAAGGAGAGAAACTCACATTGGTTTTCCACATTTCCACCATGAGTGGCCAATGATCCGAACCAGCATTATTAAGAGTCTTCACTTTAGGAATGTGACCATGGATTAAGAAATTTTCAGAGAGCAAAAACCTATCCAATCTCTCCATTATACAAGCTAAGCCTTGCCTTCTATTAGACCAAGTCATAAGGCCATTATCCGGTTGGATATCCACAAGATGGAGGTTTGCAATATATTCGCTCATGAGGTCAGTACTTTTGTCCAAATTTCTATTTCCCCCCCTTTTCTCATCTAGAGAGAGGATGGTATTGAAATCTCCTCCGATCAAGATCCAAGCTTTAGGAAAATGAGAGATAATATGAGTAATATCCTTCCATTGTCTTCTTTTTTCCTCCAAAGAAGTTGGGGCATAAACAATAATGCAGAGCATAATCTGGTTGGAATGTCTACTTTGAATAGCTATAGCCAACAAACCCCAACTGCCAACCATATGGTGAATAACTACCTCTTTTGGGTCCCAAAGACAAGCAATGCCACCCGAAGTCCCTTGGGAGCCGAGGGAAACCACTTTCCAGTTGGCCAAATTTTCTTGGCAATTAAGTCCATATCCTCCATTGACATTTTTGTTTCTTGAAGGAAAACAAGATGTGGATGATTTATCTGAATCATTCTTCTAATTTCATTTTGTTTTGAAAGACTCCCTTTGAGTCCTCTAATATTCCAAGTGATGATCTTCATTAATACCAGGGCTAAAAATGTTGGGAAGGGCATTAATCTTACCTTCCTCTACAAGCTTTTCACCTTCTTTTACCATATGATATTGATTGGTCTTGCGACCTACTTTTTGATTAGAATCCATCTTCAATTTTTTTTCCCTGTTTCTTGACTTATTCCAATTGAATCTGAGATGGCTTCTAACCTTGAAGAATGCTCATACACAGCCAAAATTTTACTAGATGGTTCAATGGAGTCTATATTGGGACCTGCATTATTTGAAGTTTTGACATTTGAAATATTGTTTTTCTTGTGTAAATTTTCTCCTTTTTTTCTGTTGAAAACCTTTGATTTGTTGGTTTGTCTCTGAGTTCTTTCCTTCATATTTAAATTGTGTTTCTAAGATTTTAGTTTCCATTATTTCCTCTTCCTCACTTGGGACATCATTTGTGGAAAGGATTTCAAACATATTAGCAAATGACTTTGATTGATCCTTCATTATTGGTTTTTTCGGAGTGTTCTTCTTCTTAGGTATTTGGAAACCTCTTTGAGTTTATATCTTCTTTCTTTTGATCGGGAATTTTATTTGGGCAAGCACTGGCCAAATGACCATATTCATGGCAAATTCTACAACGAAAAGGAATGTTCTCATAGTCCACTACTTGCTCCCAAGTGTCTTCCCCAAATTGTAATGTGATATTTTTAGGTAGGGGTTTGTCAAAATCCATTAAAACACAAATTCGAGCATAAATAATATGTTCAAAATTTTGAGTACAATCAGCGGTCATCATAAAAGTTCCTAAAGAGTTTCCAATTGAAGAAAAAATAGTAGGATTCCAAAATTCAATAGGGAGGCCAAAGAGTCTAACCCACACGGGAGCTATAGAAGGCATCTCTTCTTCGGCTTTAAATTTAGTATGCCGGGGCTTCATGAAAAGCCCTGCCCTTCCAAAAAACCAAGGACCCCCTTGAAAAGTTTTCTCTCTATCTTCATTATTAGCAAATAAAACAAGAAAATAACCATTTGGATAAATAGAGATTTGTAACTCACCTTTAGTTTTCCAGCTTTTTGTAGCCCGAGACTTTGAAAGTAGATAGACTCGGACGAAAACCCACGAACCGACAAATTAGTCCTCTTTTTTCCAAATCTTCAATGCCAGTCTGAATGTTACCCATATCAAGCTTAACAATAGGAGTTCCATCAACTGCTTTAAGACATCCTGACTCCGTTTTCCTGGGATCAATCTTAGGCATTCTTAGAGGTTTATGAGAAGCCCTAGTATTGATATTAGCATTGGGTTGAGGCTGTCCACCACGAAGGGCATCCCTAAAATTCATTTTTGGGACTCGAGTCTTCAAAATTCTTACCCTTGACAGGGGTTTTCACGGTAGAATTATTTTGTGGGTGCACCTTAGCACCAGATTCACTTGAGATATGAGCCATTTTTTGATCAACTGCTTGAAACTTATTTTGTGGTCTCTTTAATCCTTGCCCTAGACATCGTGGAAAGGTATGGTTTTCACTTTTCTTTTGTGCAGCAAATTGGAAGCCGTTGTCACTCAAGTTCACAGTATGATCTGTTGAAAGACAAATTTCTAACCCATCTTGTATCCCCTGCAACATTTCTTGCTAAAATATTGAGCATAAACCACAAAAATATTGGCCGCTAGGGCCCGAAGGCCCTAAAAACCAACCTCTGGAGCTGCTTGCACTCAACCTAGATGAAACCCTCGCATAGCCGCTTGCCAAATATATCGTTCACACATAGGGATGCGCTAGGATCTGTGTTGCTCCAAATGATATGAAAATTGGTGGAGATGTTCTAGGGTTTTTCAGGCATCTACCCTCAAAATTTTAGCTCAATCCGAGTTCGGATGAGTGAGATATGGCCGAAACGAGTTCGGAAGTTTGGGCAGTCCTGCGAAAAACGTCTCTACCATTCAGCTCCAAAATTTTATGATTCAATTGAAGCAAAAAAACCTTTAATTTTTTTAATATATTATACTTTTAAAATATTTATAATATTTTTAGTTATTTTGAAATTTTTGTATAATAATAGTTGTAAAATATTAATATATTTCTATTTAATATTTTAATTTTTTACAATATGAGTGTTTTAAATTTAATTTTATATTTAAGTAGAAAATATTTAAGATTTTCCTCAATATAGTAATAAAAATTAATTTAAAATACTTACAAAAATAGACAAATATGAATTTAAAATTTGTATTTTAATCCAACATTTTGTAACTATATTTTAAATATGCATGTTTAGCATATTTTTACTATTCCCCGTATATATATATTATTAATTGATGAGTTATTTAATGCTATATTGATTCAATATATATATATATATATATATATATATATATATATATATATATATATATATATATATATATATATATATATATATAGTTGTGTGTAGGATATGTTCAATGGAGGAGTAGATAGTGTGACAGTAGAATGGACAATGATAGATCTAATAATAAACCTTAAAATCATGAATAAGTTGCAACAGGAGATGGATATAGTTGTTGGAAAGGAAAAACATGTTGATGAAGGGGATCTACCTAATCTAAAGTATTTTAAATACATTACCAAGGAAATATTAAGACTTCATCCCTCTGCGATCTACCTAATCTAAAGTATCTTAAATGCATTATCAAGGAAATATTAAGACTTCATCCCTTTACTCCTCTTCTTATACCTCTTCTTTTATACCTCGATAATATGTTGAAGAGTGTATTATTGGTACTATGGCATTCCTCCTAAGACAAGATGGGATCCTTTAGTATGTGAAAAGCCACTTGAATTTTTACTAGAAATATTTGAGAATAGTGATATTAATCCTTATGGAAAATATATGGAGTATATACCTGGAGGTGTTGGAAGACCCATTTGTTGGGGTCTATTACTAGGCATAACTATGATTGAACTTATATTGTTCAAATATTTAATTGGATTCTTCCACAACCTTTGCAACCAGATACCTTAGACATGTCTGAAACATTTGGATTTACAATACCTAAAAAGGATCATTTTTACTTTATTTGAATCTTTTACTTGATTTATCCTTATTATAAACTTTAATGTATTTTATGTAATTAAAATTTAAATATAATATGTACCATCATCATTCTATGATAGTAGAATTTATTGATAATGATATCCTTATATTAGAATATAATTGTATTATCATGAGGTACCTTACCATGGGGACATCTAAAGGTTTTGTTTGTGTTGTTAATATACATTAATTTTCATATATAATATTTTTTAATGATGCATGTCCTATATACTATGATTTTACAATAGCCTGTATATTATACTAATAATTTTTAAATGGAGGAGTGGAGTTTTTTTACCAATCCTTAGTATAATATAAAACTTATGTTCAAATGTAACACTTCAAATTAAGTACACATAATATCCAATTAAAAATATATGAAAAAATATATAATTGGTCTATTCATTTCATTGAAAAAAACTCAAGACAGAGGTTGTTGTCAAAAATTTACTTAAAGTTTAAGAAAACATTAATCCATATTAAAGAATCCATAAGGACAAACAACACAAATCATGAAAGACTAAACCACTTTGAAGTGAAATTTACCACTTCAAAATAGATCCTATGCAAACTTTTTTCAAAATAGAGTTCTTAAAGTTGCATAGTTAAAAAATATCATCCATAAAAACTAAAGCCACCAAAAATGCTTATCAAATTAAATCAGATTAAAAAACATTTAGAAGGATTAGTCAAATATTTTTTTTTTTTTTTTTGAAAATATAATGAAATATTTTTAAGAAAATTACATTTTCTTCACAATCTAAGTAATTGATTTACCTTCTATAATACTTGAAATGCATAAAAAGTCTACATATTAGTAACACTTCACATTAAATAGATCCAAATTATGAATTAATTACTAACTAATTATATAAATCCAAAACTGTTAAAAAAGTTCATGATTCGATACTGTAAAACATATTTTATATTTGAATTATAATAAAAATATTTAAAAAAAAATCACACCCTCTTTAAATTTTAAATAATTGATTTATCTTTTATAATACTTAAAATGTTATAGTAAGTCTATATATTAATAACACTTCACATTATATAGATCCAAATTATTAAGTATCTATTTACTAATCAAAGCACTTGCACTCTTTATGAGAAGATTTTGCATTAAATCATATATGATTCTTTAGAACATTATTTTGTGACTAATGGAAGTTTAGTATTTGTGGGACACCATAGTGGTTTAGCTTTGGGCTTTAGAAAAATATAAAGGTGCTTGGAGAGCTCCCATGAGTTCAAGAAGTTGTTATTCGATGTTTCTGAGTTGTGTGGGGCATTTAAAATTGGGGACTATATCCCCTGGATCGAGTGGCTAGATGTGCAAGGGTACCACAAAGGAAAGGTATTCCAAAGTTCAGTTCACTATGGACAGTATCAACTCCATTGGAACAGTAAAGCATGAACATACATTCTTTTTACATGACATTCATTCTGTAAAAAATAGAATTAGAATCCAACTATACATATCTAGAATTCCCTTGTGGTACCCTTGCGCATATATATAAATATATATATATATAAATATATATATAATATAATTAGCATCAAAAATAAAAATAGTGCAAAGCCTCTAGGGTATTAAAAACATTTTCAACTCAATTATTTACACATGAAATTAATTGGAGTTGAAAGGGTTATGTAGGTTTAAAAAGGAGGTTTCAAAAGTTCGGCCATGATTAATTCATGGGACTGTAACAAAAATGCAACTTTTAATCATATTGATGCTATTTTCGTGAATTTATTTGCTTCATACTCTTACACGGTTTTGAATTCTCACCACTATTTATTTTTACATTTTGATTTTAAAGGTTTCAAAAAAGGATTTTTTATTTTAAAAGTTAGTTTATTTTCATATTTCATTTTCTTTTCCAAACTTTTTTCTCATCTAATATTTCCATTATATTTTTTTTATTTAATTTTTTTAATATATTTTTTTTTATTAAAAGAGGGGTAAAAATTTATTAGATCAAAGAAACCTTACAGTAGAGAACAAACAACTAGCAAAAATAGCCAACAAAAACCTCAAACAGACATATCCTCAGTAAGTAAATTATGAAGTTGTCGAGAACAGATCCTAAAGGGAGGTTATCCCAACCCTTAACAGACCAATTCCCCTGAAACTGAGAAGCCCATTTGGCCAAACATGTGAATTTAGAATTCTACCCAAACCTTCAGCCATAATGATAAACAAATAAGGGGACAAAGGGTCACCTTGCCGAAGACCTCTTGAAGCTTGAAACAAAGAAGATGGATGACCATTAACAAGAACTGAATATGAAGGTGAAGTAATGTAGCTCATCACCCAACTTACCCAGTTGGAATGGAAACCAAAAGATAGAAGGATCTTTCTTAAAAAAGACCATTTAACCCTATCATAAGCCTTAGCCATATCCAGTTTCATAAACATAGCTTTCTCCTTAGAAATGCACATAGAGTGAATGGTCTTAGTAGCAATAGTCACCCCATCCAGGATTTGTCTGCCCACCACAAAAGCACCCTATTCATCAGAAATGACCTTTTTAAGCCAAGGCTTAAGACGCTCAGCAATCAACTTTGTTATAATTTTATACACCACATTACAGAGAGCAATAGGTCTGAAATGATCAAGAGAAGTGGCTCCTTCACTCTTAGGAATAAGCATCAGGAAAGTAGAATTTAGAGCACGCAACATTTGATGAGAGTTGAAAGACTCTTGCACTACATAAAGGAGATCCAATTTAACAATTGACCAAAATGCTTGAAAAATTCTATCGAAAAACCATCGAGTCCCGGAGCTTTCCCTTTCTTCATTTGGAAAACAATACCCTCAAGCTCATCAATGGAAATAGGACGCATGAGAGCATTATTCATTTCATCAGTAACCATAGGAGGAATACAACTCAACACACTATTTTCTTCAACCTCTACAGAAGGAGAATCCTCAAAATATAGAGAAGAGAAAAACTTAATAGCCTCATCTAAAATATCCTGATCTGTAGTTAACTGAACCCCCTGAGATGAAGTAAGAGATGAAATGACAGAACTGTGTCTTCTAGCCTTCACTGAATTGAAGAAGAACGCTATATTTCTATCCCCTTCTTGTAACCAATCAATTCGAGCCTTCTGTTTCCAGTAAATTTCTTCTCTAAGTTCCCACTCTGCTACCTCCTTTAGGGCAGCAGATTCCTCTTGGAGATTTCTCTCGGTAAGACCATAATCTCTAATCTATCGTGTAATAATATCCAACTTCTCTAGAGAATCCAATAATATATTATACTTATAAAATATTTATAATATTTTTAGTTATTTTGAAATTTTTGTATAATAATAGTTGTAAAATATTAATATATTTCTATTTAATATTTTAATTTTTTACAATATGAGTGTTTTAAAATTAGTTTTATATTTAAGTAGGAAATATTTAAGATTTTCTTCAATATAGTAATAAAAATTAATTTAAAATACTTACAAAAATAGACAAATATGAATTTAAAATTTGTATTTTAATCCAACATTTTGTAACTATATTTTAAATATGCATTTTTAGCATATTTTTACTATTCCCCATATATATATATTATTAATTGATGAGTTACTTAATGCTATATTGACTGATTAATATATATATGTGTAGGATATGTTCAATGGAGGAGTAGATAGTGTGACAGTAGAATGGACAATGATAGATCTAATAATAAACCTTAAAATCATGAATAAGTTGCAACAGGAGATGGATATAGTTTTTGGAAAGGAAAAACATGTTGATGAAGGGGATCTACCTAATCTAAAGTATTTTAAATACATTACCAAAGAAATATTAAGACTTCATCCCTCTGCGATCTACCTAATCTAAAGTATCTTAAATGCATTATCAAGGAAATATTAAGACTTCATCCCTTTACTCCTCTTCTTATACCTCGATAATATGTTGAAGAGTGTATTATTGGTACTATGGCATTCCTCCTAAGACAAGATGGGATCCTTTAGTATGTGAAAAGCCACTTGAATTTTTACTAGAAATATTTGAGAATAGTGATATTAATCCTTATGGAAAATATATGGAGTATATACCTGGAGGTGTTGGAAGACCCATTTGTTGGGGTCTATTACTAGGCATAACTATGATTGAACTTATATTGTTCAAATATTTAATTGGATTCTTCTACAACCTTTGCAACCAGATACCTTAGACATGTCTGAAACATTTGGATTTACAATACCTAAAAAGGATCATTTTTACTTTATTTGAATCTTTTACTTGATTTATCCTTATTATAAACTTTAATGTATTTTATGTAATTAAAATTTAAATATAATATGTACCATCATCATTCTATGATAGTAGAATTTATTGATAATGATATCCTTATATTAGAATATAATTGTATTATCATGAGGTACCTTACCATGGGGACATCTAAAGGTTTTGTTTGTGTTGTTAATATACATTAATTTTCATATATAATATTTTTTAATGATGCATGTCCTATATACTATGATTTTACAATAGCTTCGTATATTATACTAATAATTTTTAAATGGAGGAGTGGAGTTTTTTTACCAATCCTTAGTATAATATAAAACTTATGTTCAAATGTAACACTTCAAATTAAGTACACATAATATCCAATTAAAAATATATGAAAAAATATATAATTGGTCTATTCATTTCATTGAAAAAAACTCAAGATAGAGGTTGTTGTCAAAATTTTACTTAAAGTTTAAGAAAACATTAATCCATATTAAAGAATCCATAAGGACAAACAACACAAATCATAAAAGACTAAACCACTTTGAAGTGAAATTTACCACTTCAAAATAGATCCTATGCAAACTTTTTTCAAAATAGAGTTCTTAAAGTTGCATAGTTAAAAAATATCATCCATAAAAACTAAAGCCACCAAAAATGCTTATCAAATTAAATCAGATTAAAAAACATTTAGAAGGATTAGTCAAATATTTTTTTTTTTTTTTTTGAAAATATAATGAAATATTTTTAAGAAAATTACATTTTCTTCACAATCTAAGTAATTTATTTACCTTCTATAATACTTGAAATGCATAACAAGTCTACATATTAGTAACACTTCACATTAAATAGATCCAAATTATGAATTAATTATTAACTAATTATATAAATCCAAAACTGTTAAAAATGTTCATCATTCGATACTGTAAAACATATTTTATATTTGAATTATAATAAAAATATTTAAAAAAAAATCACACCCTCTTTAAATTTTAAATAATTGATTTATCTTTTATAATACTTAAAATGTTATAGTAAGTCTATATATTAATAACACTTCACATTATATAGATCCAAATTATTAAGTATCTATTTACTAATCATAGCACCTGCACTCTTTATGAGAAGATTTTGCATTAAATCATATATGATTCTTTAGAACATTATTTTGTGACTAATGGAAGTTTAGTCTTTGTGGGACACCATAGTGGTTTAGCTTTGGGCTTTAGAAAAATATATAGAGGATGGCTTTCAGCAAAAGGTGCGTGGAGAGCTCCCATGAGTTCAAGAAGTTGTTATTCGATGTTTGTGAGTTGTGTGGGGCATTTAAAATCGGGGACTATATTCCCTGGATCGAGTGGCTGGATGTGCAAGGTTACCACAAGGGAAAGGTATTCCAAAGTTCAGTTCACTATGGATAGTATCAAGTCCATTGGAACGGTAAAGCATGAACATACTTTCCTTTTACATGACATTCATTCTGTAAAAAATAGAAGTAGCATCAAACTATACATATCTAGCATTCCTCCTTGGTACCCTTGCATATATATATATATATAATAAAATTAGCATCAAAAATAAAAATAGTGCAAAGCCTCTAAGGTATTAAAAACATTTTCAACTCAATTATTTACACATGAAATTAATTGGAGTTGAAAGGGTTATATAGATTTAAAAAGGAGACCCTTAACTTTGGGAAAGAAATAATCAAATTTGAATTGGGGGATTGAAAATTTGAATTGAAATGTGAAGTAAATATATTGA
Organism: Wollemia nobilis; assembly: GCA_028583015.1. Lineage (NCBI taxonomy): Eukaryota > Viridiplantae > Streptophyta > Pinopsida > Araucariales > Araucariaceae > Wollemia > Wollemia nobilis. The sequence goes on from JAQPPZ010015059.1 coordinate 220,417, forward strand.
ACAAAGAGAATTAATTATTAAAGAGTGAAAGATTAAAAATTGATTGAAGAGATATATAAGAAGATAAATAATAAAATAAATTGAAGAAGAATAAAATAAATGGAGTTATAAGGAGAATAAAATAATGAAGAAAAATATTGTTGAAAAAAAGAATCAATTAAAATGAGAAACTGAGTGAAATTTTGAAAATTGAAACTAAAGAAATTGAAGAAAGAAGAAGCAAATTGAAGAGAAGAAGAATATTGAAAATTTGAGGAATAATAAAAGAATAAAAGTTGAAAAATAAGGTTAAAAATTAAATATTGAAGGGAAATATAATTTTGAAATTGAAGAAAGAGAAAAAAATTGAAGGAAAATAACTTGAAGAAAGAAATTGAAGATTGAAAAATTAAATTGAAGAAAATTTGATGAAGAAAAAAATTATTGAAGAAAGAAGAAATTGAGAAATTGAAGAAATTTTTAAATTTGGGGGGAATAAAAGATTCTACTACAAAGGAAAAATAATTGAAGAAGAAACTTGAAATTTGTAAAATAAAAAAAAATCAATATTTTTCAAAATCCTCACTAAGTCTGCTTCAAAGCTAAGCTTGAAGAGAATGAAACCATTATGAATAGTTACAACTCCCCTGGGGGACCACCTGGTAATGGCCCACCTTTTTAGAATGTCAAGCTACATTGAAACTTCTAAATAATATTCCACATTTCTTTCACAAAAATGTTATATATTAAAATATAAGGGACCCTCCGAACACTGAAGGGTCTCGCCTTTGAATTTCCCTTGGTCCCATTCATCAAAAATAGAAACACAAAAAAAAAAAAACTAGAAAAAGAGAAAAATCTTTGAGAACAGCTTTGTCTTCTTCTACTACAAGATCCATTCCAAAGACACGAAAATACTAGACCACAAAATAAATCCCAAATTCAAAAGTTTGCCATGATTAATTCATGGGACTGTAACAAAAATGCAACTTTTAATCATATTGATGCTATTTTCGTGAATTTATTTGCTTTATACTGGTACGCGGTTTTGAATTCTCACCACTATTTCTTTTTACATTTTTATTTTAAAGGTTTCAAAAAAGGATTTTTTATTTTAAAAGTTAGTTTATTTTCATATTTCATTTTCTTTTCCAAACTTTTTTTCATCTAATATTTCCATTATATTTTTTTTATTTAATTTTTTTAATATATTATACTTATAAAATATTTATAATATTTTTAGTTCTTTTGAAATTTTTGTATAATAATAGTTGTAAAATATTAATATATTTCTATTTAATATTTTAATTTTTTACAATATGAGTGTTTTAAATTTAGTTTTATATTTAAGTAGAAAATATTTAAGATTTTCTTCAATATAGTAATAAAAATTAATTTAAAATACTTACAAAAATAGACAAATATGAATTTAATATTTGCATTTTAATCCAACATTTTGTAACTATATTTTAAATATGCTTGTTTAGCATATTTTTACTATTCCCCGTATATATATATTATTAATTGATGAGTTACTTAATGCTATGTTGACTGATTAATATATATGTGTAGGATATGTTCAATGGAGGAGTAGATAGTGTGACAGTAGAATGGACAATGATAGAACTAATAATAAACCTTAAAATCATGAATAAGTTGCAACAAGAGATGGATATAGTTGTTGGAAAGGATAAACATGTTGATGAAGGGGATCTACCTAATCTAAAGTATTTTAAATACATTACCAAGGAAATATTAAGACTTCATCCCTCTGCGATCTACCTAATCTAAAGTATCTTAAATGCGTTATCAAGGAAATATTAAGACTTCATCCCTTTACTCCTCTTCTTATACCTCTTCTTTTATACCTCGATAATATGTTGAAGAGTGTATTATTGGTACTATGGCATTCCTCCTAAGACAAGATGGGATCCTTTAGTATGTGAAAAGCCACTTGAATTTTTACTAGAAATATTTGAGAATAGTGATATTAATCCTTATGGAAAATATATGGAGTATATACCTAGAGGTGCTGGAAGACCCATTTGTTGGGGTCTATTACTAGGCATAACTATGATTGAACTTATATTGTTCAAATATTTAATTGGATTCTTCCACAACCTTTGCAACCAGATACCTTAGACATGTCTGAAACATTTGAATTTACAATACCTAAAACGGATCATTTTTACTTTATTTGAATCTTTTACTTGATTTATCCTTATTATAAAATTTAATGTATTTTATGTAATTAAAATTTAAATATAATATGTACCATCATCATTCTATGATAGTAGAATTTATTAATAATGATATCCTTATATTAGAATATAATTGTATTATCATGCGGTACCTTACCATGGGGACATCTAAAGGTTTTGTTTGTGTTATTAATATACATTAATTTTCATATATAATATTTTTTTAATGATGCATGTCCTATATATTATGATTTTACAATAGCCTGTATATTATACTAATAATTTTTAAATGGAGGAGTGGAGTTTTTTTACCAATCCTTATTATAGTATAAAACTTATGTTCAAATGTAACACTTCAAATTAAGTACACATAATATCCAATTAAAAATATATGAAAAAAGATATAATTGGTCTATTCATTTCATTGAAAAAAACTCAAGATAGAGGTTGTTGTCAAAACTTTACTTAAAGTTTAAGAAACATTAATCCATATTAAAGAATCCATAAGGACAAACAACACAAATCATGAAAGACTAAACCACTTTGAAGTGAAATTTACCACTTCAAAATAGATCCTATGCAAACTTTTTTCAAAATAGAGTTCTTAAAGTTGCATAGTTAAAAAATATCATCCATAAAACCTAAAGTCACCAAAAATGCTTATCAAATTAAGTCAAATTAAAAAACATTTAGAAGGATTAGTCAAATATTTTTATATTTTTGTTGGAAAATATAATGAAATATTTTTAAGAAAATTACATTTTCTTCACAATCTAAGTAATTGATTTACCTTCTATAATACTTGAAATGCATAACAAGTCTACATATTAGTAACACTTCACATTAAATAGATCCAAATTATGAATTAATTATTAACTAATTATATAAATCCAAAACTGTTAAAAATGTTCATCATTCGATACTGTAAAACATATTTTATATTTGAATTATAATAAAAATATTTAAAAAAAAATCACACCCTCTTTAAATTTTAAATAATTGATTTATATTTTATAATACTTAAAATGTTATAGTAAGTCTATATATTAATAACACTTCACACTATATAGATCCAAATTATTAAGTATCTATTTACTAATCAAAGCACCTGCACTCTTTATGAGAAGATTTTGCATTAAATCATATATGATTCTTTAGAACATTATTTTGTGACTAATGGAAGTTTAGTCTTTGTGGGACACCATAGTGGTTTAGCTTTGGGCAGTAGAAAAATATATAGAGGATGGCTTTCAGCAAAAGGTAAGTGGAGAGCTCCCATGAGTTCAAGAAGTTGTTATTCGATGTTTGTGAGTTGTGTGGGGCATTTAAAATCAGGGACTATATCCCCTGGATCGAGTGGATAGATGTGCAAGGGTACCACAAAGGAAAGGTATTCCAAAGTTCAGTTCACTATGGACAGTATCAAGTCCATTGGAATAGTAAAGCATGAACATGCTTTCTTTTTACATGACATTCATTCTGTAAAAAATAGAATTAGAATCCAACTATACATATCTAGCATTCCCTTGTGGTACCCTTGCGCATATATATAAATATATATATAAATATATATATATATATATATATATATATATATATATATATATATATATATATATATATATATATATATAATAGAATTAGCATCAAAAATAAAAATAGTGCAAAGCCTCTAGGGTATTAAAAACATTTTCAACTCAATTATTTACACATGAAATTAATTGGAGTTGAAAGGGTTATGTAGGTTTAAAAAGGAGGCCATGAACTTTGGGAAAGAAATAATCAAAATTGAATTGGGAGATTGAAAATTTGAATTGAAATGTGAAGTAAATATATTGAACAAAGAGAATTAATTATTAAAGAGTGAAAGATTAAAAATTGATTGAAGAGATATATAAGAAGATAAATAATAAAATAAAATGAAGAATAAAATAAATGGAGTTATAAGGAGAATAAAATAATGAAGAAAAATATTGTTGAAAAAAGAATCAATTAAAATGAGAAACTGAGTGAAATTTTGAAAATTGAAACTAAAGAAATTGAAGAAAGAAGAAGCAAATTGAAGAGAAGAAGAATATTGAAAATTTGAGGAAGAATAAAAGAATAAAAGTTGAAAAATAAGATTAAAAATTAGATATTGAAGGGAAATATAATTTTGAAATTGAAGAAAGAGAAAAAATTGAAGGAAAATAACTTGAAGAAAGAAATTGAAGATTGAAAAATTAAATTGAAGAAAATTTGATGAAGAACAAAATTATTGAAGAAAGAAGAAATTGAGAAATTGGAGAAATTTTTTAATTTGGGAGGAATAAAAGATTCTACTACCAAGGAAAAATAATTGAAGAAGAAACTTGAAATTTGTAAAATAAAAATAAATAAATATTTTTCAAAATCCTCACTAATTCTGCTTCAAAGCTAAGCTTGAAGAGAATGAAACCATTAGGAATAGTTACAACTCCCCTAGGGGACCACCTGGTAATGGCCCACCTTTTTAGAATGTCAAGCTACCTTGAAACTTCTAAATAATATTCCACATTTCTTTCACAAAAATGTTGTATATTAAAATATAAGGGACCCTCCGAACACTGAGGGGTCTCGCCTTTGAATTTTCCCAGGTCCCATTCATCAAAAATAGAAACACAAAAAAAAAAAAACTAGAAAAAGAGAAAAATCTTTGAGAACAGCTAAATCTTCTTCTACTACAAGATCCATTCCAAAGACACGAAAATACTAGACCACAAAATAAATCCCACCTAAACCCAAATTCAAAAGTTCGGCCATGATTAATTCATGGGACTGTAACAAAAATGCAACTTTTAATCATATTGATGCTATTTTCGTGAATTTATTTGCTTCATACTCTTACACGGTTTTGAATTCTCACCACTATTTCTTTTTACATTTTGATTTTAAAGGTTTCAAAAAAGGATTTTTTATTTTAAAAGTTAGTTTATTTTCATATTTCATTTTCTTTTCCAAACTTTTTCTCATCTAATATTTCCATTATATTTTTTTTATTTAATTTTTTTAATATATTTTTTTTTATTAAAAGAGGGGTAAAAATTTATTAGATCAAAGAAACCTTACAGCAGAGAACAAACAACTAGCAAAAATAGCCAACAAAAACCTCAAACAGACATATCCTCAGCAAGTAAATTATGAAGTTGCTGAGAACAGTCTAAAGGGAGGTTATCCCAACCCTTAACAGACCAATTCCCCTGAAACTGAGAATCCCATTTGGCCAAACATGTGAATTTAGAATTCTACCCAAACCTTCAGCCATAATGATAAACAAATAAGGGGACAAAGGGTCACCTTGCCGAAGACCTCTTGAAGCTTGAAACAAAGAAGATGGATGACCATTAACAAGAACTGAATATGAAGGTGAAGTAATGTAGCTCATCACCCAACTTACCCAGTTGGAATAGAAACCAAAAGATAGAAGGATCTTTCTTAAAAAAGACCATTTAACCCTATCATAAGCCTTAGCCATATCCAGTTTCATAAACATATCTTTCTCCTTAGAAATGCACATAGAGTGAATGGTCTTAGTAGCAATAGTCACCCCATCCAGGATTTGTCTGCCCACCACAAAAGCACCCTATTCATTAGAAATGACCTTTTTAAGCCAAGGCTTAAGACGCTCAGCAATCAACTTTGTTATAATTTTATACACCACATTACAGAGAGCAATAGGTCTGAAATGATCAAGAGAAGTGGCTCCTTCACTCTTAGGAATAAGCATCAAGAAAGTAGAATTTAGAGCACGCAACATTTGATGAGAGTTGAAAGACTCTTGCACTACATAAAGGAGATCCAGTTTAACAATTGACCAAAATGCTTGAAAAAATTCTATCGAAAAACCATCAGGTCCCGAAGCTTTCCCTTTCTTCATTTGGAAAACAATACCCTCAAGCTCATCAATGGAAATAGGACGCATGAGAGCATTATTCATTTCATCAGTAACCATAGGAGGAATACAACTCAACACACTATTTTCTTCAACCTCTGCAGATGGAGAATCCTCAGAATACAGAGAAGAGAAAAACTTAACAGCCTCATCTGAAATATCCTGATCTGCAGTTAACTGAACCCCCTGAGATGAAGTAAGAGATGAAATGATAGAACTGTGTCTTCTAGCCTTCACTGAATTGAAGAAGAACGCTGTATTTCTATCCCCTTCTTGTAACCAATCAATTCGAGCCTTCTGTTTCCAGTAAATTTCTTCTCTAAGTTCCCACTCTGCTACCTCCTTTAGGGCAGCGGATTCCTCTTGGAGATTTCTTTCGGTAAGACCATAATCTCTAATCTGTCATGTAATAATATCCAACTTCTCTTGAGCATCCAATAATATATTATACTTATAAAATATTTATAATATTTTTAGTTATTTTGAAATTTTTGTATAATAATAGTTGTAAAATATTAATATATTTCTATTTAATATTTTAATTTTTTACAATATGAGTGTTTTAAATTTAGTTTTATATTTAAGTAGAAAATATTTAAGATTTTCTTCAATATAGTAATAAAAATTAATTTAAAATACTTACAAAAATAGACAAATATGAATTTAAAATTTGTATTTTAATCCAACATTTTGTAACTATATTTTAAATATGCATTTTTAGCATATTTTTACTATTCCCCATATATATATATTATTAATTGATGAGTTACTTAATGCTATATTGACTGATTAATATATATATGTGTAGGATATGTTCAATGGAGGAGTAGATAGTGTGACAGTAGAATGGACAATGATAGATCTAATAATAAACCTTAAAATCATGAATAAGTTGCAACAGGAGATGGATATAGTTGTTGGAAAGGAAAAACATGTTGATGAAGGGGATCTACCTAATCTAAAGTTTTTTAAATACATTACCAAGGAAATATTAAGACTTCATCCCTCTGCGATCTACCTAATCTAAAGTATCTTAAATGCATTATCAAGGAAATATTAAGACTTCATCCCTTTACTCCTCTTCTTATAACTCTTCTTTTATACCTCGATAATATGTTGAAAAGTGTATTATTGGTACTATGGCATTCCTCCTAAGACAAGATGAGATCCTTTAGTATGTGAAAAGCCACTTGAATTTTTACTAGAAATATTTGAGAATAGTGATATTAATCCTTATGGAAAATATATGGAGTATATACCTGGAGGTGCTGGAAGACCCATTTGTTGGGGTCTATTACTAGGCATAACTATGATTGAACTTATATTGTTCGAAGCTTTAATTGGATTCTTCCACAACCTTTGCAACCAGATACCTTAGACATGTCTGAAACATTTGAATTTTCAATACCTAAAAAGGATCATTTTTACTTTATTTGAATTTTTTACTTGATTTATCCTTATTATAAACTTTAATGTATTTTATGTAATTAAAATTTAAATATAATATGTACCATCATCATTCTATGATAGTAGAATTTATTGATAATGATATCTTTATATTAGAATATAATTGTATTATCATGAGGTACCTTACCATGGGGACATCTAAAGGTTTTGTTTGTGTTGTTAATATACATTAATTTTCATATATAATATTTTTTAATGATGCATGTCCTATATACTATGATTTTACAATAGCCTGTATATTATACTAATAATTTTTAAATGGAGGAGTGGAGTTTTTTTACCAATCCTTAGTATAATATAAAACTTATGTTCAAATGTAACACTTCAAATTAAGTACACATAATATCCAATTAAAAATATATGAAAAAAGATATAATTGGTCTATTCATTTCATTGAAAAAAACTCAAGACAGAGGTTGTTGTCAAAACTTTACTTAAATTTTAAGAAAACATTAATCCATATTAAAGAATCCATAAGGACAAACAACACAAATCATGAAAGACTAAACCACTTTGAAGTGAAATTTACCACTTCAAAATAGATCCTATGCAAATTTTTTTCAAAATAGAGTTCTTTAAGTTGCATAGTTAAAAAATATCATCCATAAAAACTAAAGTCACCAAAAATGCTTATCAAATTAAATCAGATTAAAAAACATTTAGAAGGATTAGTCAAATATTTTTTTTTTTTTTTGTTGGAAAATATAATGAAATATTTTTAAGAAAATTACATTTTCTTCACAATCTAAGTAATTGATTTACCTTCTATAATACTTGAAATGCATAACAAGTCTACATATTAGTAACACTTCACATTAAATAGATCCAAATTATGAACTAATTATATAAATCCAAAATTGTTAAAAAATATCATGATTTGATACTGTAAAATATATTTTATATTTGAATTATAATAAAAATATTTAAAAAAAAATCACACCCTCTTTAAATTTTAAATAATTGATTTATCTTTTATAATACTTAAAATGTTATAGTAAGTCTATATATTAATAACACTTCACTTTATATAGATCCAAATTATTAAGTATCTATTTACTAATCAAAGCACCTGCACTCTTTATGAGAAGATTTTGCATGAAATCATATATGATTCTTTAGAACATTATTTTGTGACTAATGGAAGTTTAGTCTTTGTGGGACACCATAGTGGTTTAGCTTTGGGCTTTAGAAAAATATATAGAGGATGGCTTTCAGCAAAAGGTACGTGGAGAGCTCCCATGAGTTCAAGAAGTTGTTATTCGATGTTTCTGAGTTGTGTGGGGCATTTAAAATCGGGGACTCTATCCCCTGGATCGAGTGGCTGGATGTGCAAGGGTACCACAAGGGAAGGGTACTCCAAAGTTCAGTTCACTATGGACAGTATCAAGTCCATTGGAATGGTAAAGTATGAACATGCTTTCTTTTTACATTCTATAAAAAATAGAATTAGAATCAAACTATACATATCTAGCATTCCCTTGTGGTACCCTTGCGTGTATGTATATATATATATATATATATATATATAATAGAATTAGCATCAAAAATAAAAATAGTGCAAAGCCTCTAGGGTATTAGAAACATTTTCAACTCAATTATTTACACATGAAATTAATTGGAGTTGAAAGGGTTATGTAGGTTTAAAAAGGAGGCCATGAACTTTGGGAAAGAAATAATCAAAATTGAATTGGGAGATTGAAAATTTGAATTGAAATGTGAAGTAAATATATTGAACAAAGAGAATTAATTATTAAAGAGTGAAATATTAAAAATTGATTGAAGAGATATATAAGAAGATAAATAATAAAATAAATTGAAGAAGAATAAAATAGATGCAGTTATAAGGAGAATAAAATAATGAACAAAATTATTGTTGAAAAAAGAATGAATTAAAATGAGAAACTGAGTGAAATTTTGAAAATTGAAACTAAAGAAATTGAATAAAGAAGAAGCAAATTGAAGAGAAGAAGAATATTGAAAATTTGAGGAAGAATAAAAGAATAAAAGTTGAAAAATAAGGTTAAAAATTAGATATTGAAGGGAAATATAATTTTGAAATTGAAGAAAGAGAAAAAATTGAAGGAAAATAACTTGAAGAAAGAAATTGAAGATTGAAAAATTAAATTGAAGAAAATTTGATGAAGAACAAAATGATTGAAGAAAGAAGAAATTGAGAAATTGAAGAAATTTTTAAATTTGGGAGGAATAAAATATTCTACTACAAAGGAAAAATAATTGAAGAAGAAACTTGAAATTTGTAAAATAAAAAAATATATATTTTTTTCAAAATCCTCACTAAGTCTGCTTCAAAGCTAAGCTTGAAGAGAATGAAACCATTAGGAATAGTTACAACTCCCCTGGGGGACCACCTGGTAATGGCCCACCTTTTTAGAATGTCAAGCTACCTTGAAACTTCTAAATAATATTCCACATTTATTTCACAAAAATGTTGTATATTAAAATATAAGGGACCCTCCAAACACTGAGGGGTCTCACCTTTGAATTTCCCCAGGTCCCATTCATCAAAAACAGAAACACAAAAAAAAAAAAAAACTAGAAAAAGAGAAAAATCTTTGAGAACAGCTCTGTCTTCTTCTACTACAAGATCCATTCCAAAGACACGAAAATACTAGACCACAAAATAAATCCCAAATTTAAAATTTTGCCATGATTAATTCATGGGACTGTAACAAAAATGCAACTTTTAATCATATTGATGCTATTTTCGTGAATTTATTTGCTTCATACTCGTATGCGGTTTTGAATTCTCACCACTATTTCTTTTTACATTTTGATTTTAAAGGTTTCAAAAAAGGATTTTTTATTTTAAAAGTTAGTTTATTTTCATATTTAATTTTCTTTTCCAAACTTTTTTTCATCTAATATTTTCATTATATTTTTTTTATTTAATTTTTTTATTATTATTATTTGTGTCCTCTTTTAGGTAAGACCCAAGGAGGTAGGGATATCCATTCCGCCAAAAACGCCCAGGACTCGGACCTGGCCTACCACCTTTGACATACTCAAGGAGCAAACAAACACACAAAACCAAATTAAAAAAAGAAAATAACAACAAAAATAATAAAATAAAATAAAAAACAAACTCCTTGAGTGTGTCAAAACCAAAAGCACAACCAAACACGCACAATAAGATAAAAGAAACCACAACACAAACCACATAGAAAAACACAAGAACCACATAACAAAACACAAACAAGACAAAAACAATAGAACACTACAAAGACATAACCCAAAAAAACATGAAAAATAAACACAACCAAAACCTAAAAAAAAAAATAAAATAAAAATAAAAACAACCAACAACGAGACAATAAACAAAAACAAAAAACATAGAAAACACTCACACATAAAAAAATGAAATAACACAAACAAAGAGAAACCCAAGAACAAGAACGAAAAAAACACAAGAACAATAACAATAAACATAAAAAAAAAAAAACAAAACAAAACAACAAAAACACAAGAACAACAAAAAACAACACAAAAACAAAACAAAACAAAAGAACCCACCCACCTTAAAAAACTAAACAAAAAAACAAAGAAGACAAAAGAAAAAAAAATGAACAAAACAATGACCTATCTAGACCAGAAGACTATTAATGCAAGAATCAATAGAGGAAACAAAATAAAGAATAGAATGAGCTAGGGAACTAAAAAAACTGAATGAACCAAAGAGAAACAAAAAAAAAACAAGAAGAAACTAGGTACCTTCAAAACTGGAGCCATCCAAAGAAATGATAGAAAGAAGAGCTTCCCTAATTTGAGAAGCCCACCATATAGGAGGGTGGCCATAACAAGTAAGATCACCTTTGTCCAAAGCCCAATTAGCTAAAGCATCAGCACTCTTGTTTTGATCTCGAACCACATGATTGTAATCAACTTTCAAAAATCCCATCTGGATTAACTGAATTTTCTCAATAATTCTTTTTATTCTCCAATCCACCTTATGATTCTTAGGAGTCTTCAAGATATTAATCATAAGTTGAGAGTCAGACTCAACTAACACCTTTTCCCATCCAACCTTAGTAGCCTCCTAAAGGCCTCTAAGGATACCATACCCCTCAGCAAGGTTATTGGAAAGAATACCCAAATTCTCAACAAAAGTAAAAACCAGGGAGCCATCTGAAAGTCTACCAATTCCTCCCACACTAGCTTTTCTAGGGTTCCCTCTAGAGGCTCCATCGGTATTGACTTTTCCAAAATCCTTAGGAGGAGGTTGCCAATTTCTAGTCCTATCCATCTTACTAATACTCACATTCCCTTTAAGTTGGTTGCCCTTAGAAGGTTTAATCTTCAATCTTTGCATCACTTGATCCCATATTTGGTGGGAGTTTTGGGGGTGATTAAGGAGATGATGGACTAATTCAACTAAGTTGGCTATGGTCTTTTGCCAAATATAGTGAATATCCTTCCTATCTTGATTAAAAATTCGGTTGTTCCTTTCATTCCAAATATTCCAAAGAAGAATGGTAGAACCCATCCAAACTAATTGCCTAATAAAATGATCAACACCCTCTTGATTAGGCCAATCCCTCCAAAGTTGTTCAAAAGTGAAAAAATTGGACCACTGTAAGCCAAGTAAAGTTGCCATTCTCCTCCATAGCTCAGAGGCTAAAGTACACTCAATAAAAATATGGTTGATATTTTCTACATTCTCTTCACACATTTCACATCTAAAAGGGCCATGAAAACCATGCTTCATAAGTTGCTCACCGGTAAGCACCCTACGATGCAATAAAAGCCAATTAAAGAACCTCACCTTAGGCCAGAGCTTTTGAGCCCACAATTGAGAAAATATGTCGGAAGAATGGTTGGGATTATTATGGCATAAGGTCAAATAACCTTGAGCAACTGAATACTCACCCTTAGTAGTGTCGTTCCATCCAAAACAATCTTTTTCATGGGACCAAGAGAGGGATCTCATATGAAGGATGCCTTGGATATATTGTCTTTGCCTTTATGGGATTTGAATAGGCCAGTCCTCAATAGGGATCTAATATCTACCAACCTTTGAATTACTAGTATGGTACCAACAGTAATTAGCCACCTTTATCCAATTAGCTCGGTGAAGCTCCTCCATCCAAGGCCTCCAATCGGGAAACTGAGTTATCAAAGGCTTGTGACCATCCCGAGAATCTGTCCAAAAATTTGCATGTTGACCATTATGAATGATCCAAAATAATTTTTTCTTTATCAAATCCTCACCAGTCTTAAGAACTTCTAAAATGGGAGAACCTTTGGTAGGAAGTTGATAGCGAACAAGGTCTTCAGGACTTTTGTTCTCGGCATATTTAGCACGGAGATTATTGGCCCAAAGAGCATTGGGGTTATGCAACATCCTCCAATATAATTTAGCAGCTAAAGCTTTGTTGTTATTAATTGAAGACCGGAATCCTAACCCCCCTTCACTCTTAGGAAGACATAAAGTATCCCATTTCACCAAGGCCCATTTTCTTTTCTCCTTAGTACCACTCCAAAGGAAATGATGATTGATTTGATCCAATTCTCGAAGAACAGCCTTTGGGATATTCAAAACGGAAGAAACATAAATAGGAATAGCTTGAAGGACTGATTTTACCAAGGTGATTCTACCCCCAAAAGAAAGCCACTTGTTGGTCCACTTTCCAATTTTCTTCTTGACTTTGTCCAACAACCAATTCCAATCTTTATTTTTTTGCCTTTGAATATTTATGGGAATACCTAAATAAGTGATTGGAAGAGAGGTCTTCTTATATATTAATTTATCCAAGACCATGGCTTCTGTCTAGTAGAGCAGTGAAAGAAAATAACTTTAGATTTGTTATCATTGATCAAGCTGCCTGATAGCCTTAGAAAAATAGCTAATGATTTGCTTAAAATTAGAAGCTTCCTTAAGCTGTAGCTTTACCTAAAAGGGTAGAGTCATCCACAAATTGAAGATGAGAGATAGGTCTAGCTCCATGAGCAATGGTAACTCCCTCAAGGGTTTTGTTTTCCCTCTTTTTGGTTATAGTCCTACCCAAGCATTCAGCAAGAATGATGAATAAATAAGGGGATAGCGGGTCACCTTGCCTGATACCTCTGGAAGCTGGGAAATATTGAGAAGGCCTGCCATTGATAAGAACTAAGTAGGAAAATCAAGAGATACATCCCATAATCCAATCCATCCAATCCTTAGAGAAACCAAATTGCCTCAAAACTTTGATAAGGAAGTGCCAATCCACTCTATCATAAGCTTTGGATAAGTCTAACCGGATGAATATAGAAGGAGAATTTTGCATATCCATGGAATGGATGGCTTCCTGAGAAAGAACTATCTCATATACTATTTAACGTCCTTCCACATATCCCCCTTGCTCTGGGGAAATAATCTTATGTAAAAGAAGCTTCAACCTTTCTGCCATGATTTTAGTAATAATTTTGAGAAGAACATTACATAAAGTAATAGGTATAAAAGCTAAGATATGATCAACATCTTGAGCTTTTGGAACAAGATTAATATAAGTTTTATTGATAACCTTCAAAATTTCTTTGGATTTCCTGGCTTCTTCCACCACCTCTAATAAATCAACATGAAGGATATCCCAAAACTCTTGGTAGAACTCAATAGGAAAACCATCAGGACCTAGGGTTTTCCCTTTTTGCATTTTAAAAACTACTTGTTGAAGCTCATTGATAGTAACAGGAGCAGTCAAAATAGAGTTCTCCTCGGAAGTGATAAGAGAAGGGATTGCTTGAAGAACATTTTGTTGAGAAGTTGAGTCAAGAGGAGTAGCAGCAAAAAGATTGGAAAAGTAATCAACAACAATAGAGTTCATGCCATCCCAAGTATAAACAACATCTCCAGAATCTAAATTTAAGGAAGAAATAAAGTTGTGAGATCTTCGATCTAGAAGTGATGCAGGAGCATCCGGAGACAGTAAAGCAATCTTGCATCTTCCAAATTTTTTTTTTCTAAGTTATTTGCACTTTGATCGATTTATTTCAGTATTGAGGAAGGTTTTGTAGAGCAATATTCGGTTTGAGGAAGTTTTTCAAGGCAAGGGGGAGAGGAGTCGCGAAATCACGACCCCAAAAGCTGTAGTGTATCTTTGGCGGGTTTTGTCGCGATATCGCGACATCGCGATATCACGATAGAATTGCAAGGCGGAGGAAGGGAGCTTAAATCGTCGTGATATCGCGATCGTTTTGCAAGGCAGTGGAAAGGAGCTTCAGATGTCATGATATCGCGACGTCATGATATCTCGACGGTCTACAGAGCAAGGCGGAGGAGAAGAGCCTTGTCGCGATATCGCGACAGGTCGGATATTGCGACCTATCGCGATATCGTGGCCAGTCAGAAGCTGCCACGTGGCATATTTCTAAGGCAGCACCAAAGGCTAAGGCAAAGCAAAGATCATAGCAAAAGACTTCGACAAGGTGAAGACAAAGGTGGAGGGTTCGATCGTGGCCGGGTAAAAGCACAACAAAAAAGTAAATGAGCAGATGGCCAGGCAAGGCCAAATCTGACATGTGGGCAGCCACGTGTATCATGGAAGTGTGAAGGGCATGTGTAACAGCTATATTGCAACAAGGAGAAGGCGTGGCAGAATTTACACATGGTCGGCTACATGTAAGAAATCAAAGTTGAAGGTCATAGAGGTTGTTGAGGGAGGTGTCGGCCGCGCATTTCATTCTTATTATTTTTGGCATTGTAGCATTTACAGGTGATGGCTTTATGGACGAAACAGTGTAGAGGATGGTCAGAACAATGCGGCCGATGCGGTATGGGAGGCCATTAATGGAAGCTACCTGGTAGATCGGGCAGATGGCCCATTTAAGACCGAAATTTTGAAAAACCTAGGGAGGGGGAAAATTTGAATTTGAAATTTTTTTTAGGCGGGGCATTAATTTCCTAGAGGATCGGGGCCTCGATAAAAACCCAAAAATTTGTAATGGAAAGGGGATGGTGAGTTCGGGATTGTGGAAGAAGAAGTATGCCTAGAAATTGTAACAGAAGACTGTATTAAGCAATTTTACTGCAAATTAATGAGAAGTTGTTTGTTTGAATCTCGACCTTGCCATCAAGTGGTATCAGAGCGGGAGCTCCTGAGCGTGTGACAGATCGCCGGAGAGAGGCAGTTACACCAGGATCTATGGAAGGATTTGAATCTAAAATATATATATATAATGCCTCCACGAAGAAACCGTGGCGGAGTAGGAAATGTGGTGCCGGTCGAAGACTTTCGAGCCTTGCAGAGACAAGTTCAAGCCCTGCAAGCAGAGTTACGCAGAAGGCACGAGCCCGAAAGGGATGAGGAAAGTGAAGACGAAGTTGAAGAAGAAGACCAATCTGAGGAAGAGGAAGAGGCTGTGGATCCTGCACAAGCCCGATTGTACAAGGCCATCTCTCAGATTGGAAAGCAACCAAAAATGGAGGTTTCTACATACTCAAGAAACCTAAATCCAGAAGAAGTGATTGATTGGATAAATTATTTAGAAGAATATTTCGAGTACGAGGAGGTTGAAGACCCTAATCGGGTCAGATTTGCTAAGACCAAGTTGAAGGGTCATGCCAACATTTGGTGGAGGGGAATACAGTTGGAGAGGAACAGAAGAGGGAAGGAGAGAATAACGAGATGGGATAGAATGGTGGAGAAGCTGAAAAGATAGTTCATCCCGATAGATTACGAGTTGGATCTGCTAAGAAAAATGCAGAGTTTAAGACAGACAAACAAAACTGTCCAAGAGTACACCGAGGAGTTTTACAAGATCTCCATTAGAACTGGGAATTTAGAGGCAAACAAAGAAAAGGTGGCCCATTATATCAATGGGTTGAGACTCGGCATCCAGGAAGAACTGAGCCTAGTTCGGGTAAGCACCATTGAGGATGCTTACCAATTTGCCTTAAAGGTGGAAGAAAAGCTAAATAGGCGGTTTGAAGGCAAGCAAAGAGGAAGGGGCCGTGGTGGAAGAAGCGGGTGGGAGGACCGGTGGAGAAAAGTATAAAGACCCGAAGAAGGCGGGTGAAGCCGGTAGTAACCGAGGATCAAAGGGAAGAGGATGTTTATCAGCCCCGAGATCAGAACAACTACCCAAGAGGACGGGGTGGATCTGGACGAGGATTTGGAAGAGGAGTATTTCGTGGGACATGTTTCCACTGTGGTGAAGAAGGACATTGGGAATTTGAGTGTCCACAACACCGAGAAAGGACGAACAAGAGGCCTGAGGGTCCAGCCAGGGCTGCTATGGTAGAGGAAGATGTTGAGTCTGAGCATTTCGAAGAAGCGGAGAGAGGGGAAGCAATGATTGTAAGAAGAGTCCTGTTGAATGAGGAGAAGGACACAGATCAGAGAAGAAGTTTATTCCACACAAGATGTAAGTGTGCGGGCAAAGTTTGCAATATTATTATTGATAATGGTAGCACGGATAACCTGGTTTCAGAAGAAATGGTTACAAAGCTACAGTTGGAAAGGAAGAAGCACCCGCATCCATACCGGGTCGCATGGTTACAGAAGGACCACAGAGCTTTGGTCAATGAACAGTGCTCCGTTAAATTTAATATTGGAAATTATTGTGATGAGGTCCTGTGCGACATCCTGCCTATGGATGCTTGCCATATGTTGTTGGGGAGGCCCCGGCGATTAGACCGGAGTGCGGTGCATGATGGCCGTGCCAACACCTACTCATTGACAAAGAGTGGTGTACGCCATAAACTAAAGCCCTTAAAGGAAGCGGATGAAAAGGTATGTAACAACTCCAGAATTTGTTTAGTTGAAGGGAGAAAGTTCCTAGATGGGTTGAAGCATGAACATTTATGTTATGCAATAATCCCTAGAGTTAGGGAGAAGGAATGCCAGGATACCCCAGCAGAAGTCCTAGACCTCTTTGGAGGAATTTCCAGATATTGTGTACGATAATGTGCACGAGGGTTTACCCCCGATAAGGAAAATCAGCCACCATATAGATTTGGTACCGGGATCAAGCTTGCCAAATAAAGCTGCACACAATATGACACCTGTAGAAACTAAGGAGTTGAACAGACAAGTCCAGGAGTTCTTGGAGAAAGGATTGATTAGGGAGAGTCTTAGCCCGTGTGCGATGCCTGCAGTACTAGCACCCAAGAAGGATGGAGAGTGGAGAATGTGCACAGACTCTCGGGCAATCAATAAAATCACTATCAAATACAGATTCCCATTGCCAAGGATGGATGATATAATGGACTATTTAAGTGGGGTTGAGTACTTCACGAAGATTGACCTGAAAAGTGGCTATCATCAGATCCGTATCCGAGAGGGAGATGAGTGGAAGACAACCTTCAAGACAAGAGAGGGCTTGTATGAGTGGTTGGTCATGCCATTTGGGTTGTCCAATGCACAAAGTACCTTCATGCGGCTGATGAATGAAGTACTGAAAGAATTTCTGGGAAAGTTTGTCATTGTTTATTTAGATGATATATTGATATTCAGCAGAACCCTGGAGGAACACCTGATGCATATCAGGAGGGTTTTTGAAAAGCTACGGGAAGAGCAGTTATTAATAAATCTGAAAAAGTGTAATTTTGTCAAGAGAGAGTTGGTATACCTGGGGTTTGTAATCTCAGCAGAAGGTCTAAAAATGGACCCCGAGAAGGTGAGAGCCATCATCGAATGGCCTACCCCAAGAAGCACAACAGAAGTAAGATCATTTCATGGTCTAGCCGACTTTTACAGGAAGTTCATAAAGAACTTCGACGGCATTTGTGCACCTCTCACGAAACAATGAGGGGGGATAAAAAAGAGTTCAAGTGGACATTAGGGGCTGAAAGGAGCTTTGATGCATTAAAGAGAAAGGTCACGAGAACAACCTAGTTTGGCACTCCCGGACTTTGACAAGGTATTTCAGGTGGACTGTGATGCCGGTGGCGAGTGCAATAGGGAGTCATCTTGAGTCAAGGATGCAGACCTGTTGCTTATTTCGGTGAGAAGTTAAATGATGCTCGAAAAAAGTATTCAATTTATGACCAAGAATTTTATGCTATAGTTCGAGGCTCCGAAAAAGTGGAGACACTATTTATTGCCAAAGGAGTTTGTTCTATTTCTCGACCATCGGGCTTTACGGTACATTAACGATCAGACAAAGCTGAATCAAAGGCACATGAAATGGGTGGAGTTCCTTCAAAGTTATACCTTTGTGCTTGAAGCACGAAGTGGAAAATCAAACAGAGTTTCAGATGCCTTGAGCAGAAGGCAGACTTTACTGATTAAACTGACAGTGGAAGTAGTGGGATTTGAAGAACTGAAGGGTTTGTACCCTAAAGATCCGGATTTTGTAGAAGCCTGGATGGCTTGCTCGATACCTGTTACTGTGGACAGGACAAAATGGTTGGATTTCTTAATCCAAGACGGAATGTTGTTCAAAGGAAGTAAATTATGCATTCCCAGAAGTTCCATGTGGGAAAACTTAATCAAAGAAAAGCACAGCGGAGGACTGGCTGGGCATTTTGGTCGGGATAAGACCATTGCCCTAGTGGAGGAAAATTACTACTGGCCACAACTTCAGCAAGATGTGTGGAAGTTTGTGCAAGGTTGTAGAATATGCCAGATGGCAAAAGGTGTAAGGCAAAACACAGGATCTGTACCAGCCATTACCTGTACCTGAGAGGCCATGGGAGGACATAAGCATGGATTTTATTCTTGGATTATCGAGAACACAGAGGGGAAATGACTCTGTATTTGTGGTGGTTGACCGATTCTCCAAAATGGCACATTTTATTCCCTGCTAGAAGACAAGTGATGCAGTTCACATTGCAGGGTTATTCTTCAAGGAAGTGGTACGACTTCACGGTCTACCAAGAAGCATAGTTTCTGACAGAGATACAAAGTTTGTTGGGTATTTTTGGAGAACTTTGTGGAAGAAGTTGAAGACAGATCTGAAATTCAGTTCTGCATACCACCCATAGACTGACGGACAGACAGAGGTGGTGAATAGAAGCCTAGGTAATTTGTTGAGATGCTTGATAGTAGATCAACCCAAGGGATGGGATTTAGTTTTACCGCAGGTGGAGTTTGCGTATAACAATTCAGTCAATAAGAGCACCAATAAATCTCCATTCCAGATAATATACGGGAATAGCCCAAGAAATGTGTCTGAACTGAGAAAGTTGGACAAGAGAGAAAAGTGCAGTGCCGAGGCAGAAGAATTTGCGAAACATATGAAAAGTCTGCATGAAGAAGTAAGGAGACAAATTATAAAAATGAATACTCAATATAAGACAAGGGCAGACCAGAAGCGGCGGTTCAAGGAGTTCAAAGTAGGAGATGAGGTCATGGTGCATCTCAGGAAGGAGAGATTTCTTACCAAGACTTATAACAAGTTGAATATGAAGAAATTTGGGCCATGCAGAATACTGGGAAAACGGGAGTCAGGGAATGCATACGAAGTGGAATTGCCAAGTTGGCTTGATATTTCACCTATTTTTAATATTGCAGATCTAGTAGAATATCATGAGGGAGAGAGTACAGAGGTACCAAGTGCAGAAGTATGGCAATTTCCAGCACCTGCTCCAACCACAGACGAGGTCGAAGAAATATTAGACACCCGTGAAGGCAGAAGCACCCGAAACAGACAATACTCTGAATATTTGGTAAAGTGGAAGGGCAGGCCTGTTGAAGATGCAACTTGGTTGTCGAAAATGGAGGTTGACCACCTGGGTCTTTCCCCAACAAAACAGAAGTGAGGATCACTTTTAATCTACCCCGGGTGTCTGATGCAGGAGCATCCGGAGACAGTAAAGCAATCTTGCATCTTCCAATTTTTTTTTTTCTAAGTTATTTGCACTTTGATCGATTTATTTCAGTATTGAGGAAGGTTTTGTAGAGCAATATTCGGTTTGAGGAAGTTTTTCAAGGCAAGGGGGAGAGGGGTCGCGAAATCGCGACATGTAACGATTTCGTGACATGTCACAAAATCGCGACCCCAAAAGCTGTAGTGTATCTTTGGCGGGTTTCGTCGCGATATCGTGACGTCGCGATATCATGACAGAATTGTGAGACAGAGGAAGGAAGCTTAAGTCGTGATATTGCGACGTCGTGATATCATGACGTCGCGATATCGCGACGTCGCGATATCATGACCATTTTGCAAGGCAGTGGAAAGGAGCTTCAGACATCGCGATATCGCGACGGAGACAGTAAAGCAATCTTGCATCTTCCAAATTTTTTTTTTCTAAGTTATTTGCACTTTGATCGATTTATTTCAGTATTGAGGAAGGTTTTGTAGAGCAATATTTGGTTTGAGGAAGTTTTTCAAGGCAAGGGGGAGAGGGGTCACGAAATCGTGACATGTCGCGAAATCGCGACCCTAAAAGCTACAGTGTATCTTTGGCAGGTTTCGTCGCGATATCACGACGTCGCGATATCGTGACGTTGCGATATCATGATAGAATTGCGAGGCAGATGAAGGGAGCTTAAGTCGTCACGATATCGCAACATCACGATATTGCGACCATTTTGCAAGGCAGTGGAAAGGAGCTTTAGACGTCGTGATATCGCGACGTCATGATATCGCGACGTTGCGATATCGTGACGGTCTACAGAGCAAGGCGGAGGAGAAGAGCCCTGTCGCGATATCACGACAGGTCGCGATATCATGACCTGTCGTGATATCATGGCCAGTCAGAAGCTGCCACATGGCATATTTCTAAGGCAGCACCAAAGGCTAAGGCAAAGCAAAGATCATAGCAAAAGACTTCGGCAAGGTGAAGACAAAGGTGGAGGGGTCGATCGCAGCCGAGTAAAAGCACAGCAAAAAAGTAAACGAGTGGATGGCCAGGCAAGGCCAAATCTGACACGTGGGCAACCACGTGTATCATGGAAGTGTGAAGGGCATGTGTAACAGCTATATTGCGACAAGGAGAAGGCGTGGCAAAATTTACACGCAGTCGGCTACATGTAAGAAATCAAAGTTGAAGGTCACGGAGGTTGTTGAGGGAGGTGTCGGCCGTGCATTTCATTCTTATTATTTTTGGCATTGTAGCATTTACAGGTGATGGCTTAACAGTGCAGAGGACGGTCAGAACAATGCGGCCGGTGCAGAGAGGCCATCAATGCTAGTACCATGGTAGATCGGGCAGATTGCCATTTAAGACCAAAATTTTGAAAAACCCAGGGAGGGGGAAATTTTGAATTGAATTTTTTTAGGCGGGGCATTAATTGCCTAGAGGATCGGGGCCTTGATAGAAAAACCCAAAAAATTGTAATGGGAGGGGATGGTGAGTTTGGGATCGTGGAAGAAGAAGTATGCCTGGAAATTGTAACAGAAGACTGTATTAAACAATTTTACTGCAAATTAATGAGAAGTTGTTTGTTTGAATCTCGACCTTGCCATTAAGAAGAGATTTGTGGAAGAAATTTGTGTTTCGATCTCCTTCTTTGAGCCATTGAATTCTAGATTTTTGCTTCCATAAGATTTCTTCTTTTTTTCCCATTCCTCTAACTGAGTTGTGAGTTTAATTTCATCTGCACTTCTCTTCTCTGTGAGGCCATCTAAATGGATTTTCTTATTCAAATTTTCAATATGAGCAATAACTTCATGTTTTTTTTATGAAAATCCCCAAACTCTTTCCAGTTCCAAGTCTTGATTTTGGATTTAATGTATTGTAGTCTTTTGGCAAAACAGAACATCTTAGTCCCATGCCTAGGTTTACCTTCCTTCCACCATTGTTGCACACGATATCTGAAGGAAATGTCTCTAAGCCACATTAATTGAAAACGAAAAGGAGAGAAACTCACATTGGTTTTCCACATTTCCACCATGGTTGGCCAATGATCCGAACCAGCATTATTAAGAGTCTTCACTTTAGGAATGTGACCATGGATTAAGAAATTTTCAGAGAGAAAAAACCTATCCAATCTCTCCATTATACAAGCTAAGCCTTGCCTTCTGTTAGACCAAGTCATAAGGCCATTATCTGGTTGGATATCCACAAGATGGAGGTTTGCAATATATTCGCTCATGAGGTCAGTTCTTTTGTCCAAATTTCTATTTCCCCCCCCCCCATTTTCTCATCTAGAGAGAGGATGGTATTGAAATCTCCTTCGATCAAGATCCAAGCTTTAGGAAAATGAGAGATAATATGAGTAATATCCTTCCACTATCTTCTTTTTTCCTCTAAATAAGTCGGGGCATAAACAGTAATGCAGAGCATAATCTGGTTGGAATGTCTACTTTGAATAGCTATAGCCAACAAACCCCAACTACCAACCATATGGTGAATAACTACCTCTTTTGGCTCCCAAAGACAGGCAATGCCACCCAAAGTCCCTTGGGAACTGAGGGAAACCACTTTTCCAGCTGACCAAATTTTACTGGCAATTAAGTCCATATCCTCCATTGACATTTTTGTTTCTTGAAGGAAAGCAAGATGTGGATGATTTATCTAAATCATTCTTCTAATTTCATTTTGTTTTGAAAGACTCCCTTTGAGTCCTCTAATATTCCAAGTGATGATCTTCATTAATACCAAGGTTAAAAATGTTGGGAAGGGCATGAATCTTACCTTCCTCTACAAGCTTTTCACCTTCTTTTACCATATGATATTGATTGGTCTTGCGACCTACTTTTTTATTAGAATCCATTTTCAATTTTGTTTTCCCTTTTTCTTGACTTATTCCAATTGAATCTGATATGGCTTCTAACCTTGAAGAATGCTCATACAAAGCCAAAATTTTACTAGATGGTTCAATGGAGTCTATATTGGGACCTGCATTATTTGAAGTTTTGACATTTGAAATATTGTTTTTCTTGTGTAAATTTTCTCCTTTTTTTATGTTGAAAACATTTGATTTGTTGGTTTGTCTCTGAGTTATTTCCTTCATATTTAAATTGTGTTTCTAATATTTCAGTTTCCATTATTTCCTCTTCCTCACTTGGGACATCATTTGTGGAAAGGATTTCAAACATATTAGCAAATGACTTTGATTGATCCTTCATTACTGGTTTTTTTTTAGTGCTTTTCTTCTTAGGTATTTGGAAACCTGCTGAGTTTATATCTTCTTTCTTTTGATCAAGAATTTTATTTGGGGAAGCACTGGCCAAATGACCATATTCATGGCAAATTCTACAATGAAAAGGAATGTTCTCATAGTCCACTACTTGCTCCCAAGTGCCTTCCCCAAATTTTAATGTGATATTTTTAGGTAAGGGTTTGTCAAAATCCATTAAAACACAAATTCGAGCATAAATAATATGTTCAAAATTTTGAGTACAATCAACAGTCATCATAAAAGTTCCTAAAGAGTTTCCAATTGAAGAAAAAATAGTAGGATTCCAAAATTCAATAGGGATGCCAAAGAGTCTAACACACACGGGAGCTATATAAGGTATCTCTTCTTCAGCTTTAAATTTAGTATGCCAGGGCTTCATGAAAAGCCCTGCCCTTCCAAAAAACCAAGGACCCCCTTGAAAAGTTTTCTCCCTATCTTCATTAATAAAACAAGAAAATAACCATTTGGATAAATAGAGATTTGTAACTCACCTTTAGTTTTCCAGCTTTTTGCATCCCAGACTTTGAAAGTAGATAGACTTAGATGAAAACCCACGAACCGACAAATTAGTCCTCTTTTTTCCAAATCTTCAATGCCAATCTGAATGTTACCCATATTAAGCTTAACAATAGGAGTTCCATCAGCTGCTTTAAGACATCTTGACTCCGTTTTCTTGGGATCAATCTTAGGCATTCTTAGTGGTTTATGAGAAGCCCTAGTATTGATATTAGCATTGGGCTGAGGCTTTCCACCATGAAGGGCATCCCTAAAATTCATTTTTGGGACTGAGTCTTCAAAATTCTTACCCTTGATAGGGGTTTTCATAGTAGAATTATTTTTTGGGTGCACCTTAGCACAAAATTCACTTGAGATATGAGCCATTTTTTGATCAATTGCTTGAAACTTATTTCGTGGTCTCTTTAATCCTTGCCCTAGACGTCGTGGAAAGGTATGGTTTTCACTTTTTTTTGTGCAACAAATTGGAAGTTGTTGTCACTCAAGTTCACAGTATGATCTGTTGAAAGACAAATTTCTAACCCATCTTGTATCCTCTCAAACATTTCTTGCTAAAATATTGAGCATAAACCATAAAATATTGGTCGCTAGGGCCTGAAGGCCCTAAAAACCAATTTCTGGAGCTGCTTGCACTCAACCCAGATGAAACCCTCGCATAGCCGCTTGCCAAATATATTGTTCACACATAGGGATGTGCTAGGATCTGTGTTGCTCCAAATGATATGAAAATTGGTGGAGATATTCTACCCTCAAAATTTCAGCTCAATTCGAGTTTGGATGAGTGAGATATGGCCTAAATGAGTTCGGAAGTTTGGGCAGACTTGCAAAAAACGTCTCTACCATTCAGCTCCGAAATTTCATGATTCAATTGAAACAAAAAAACCTTTAATTTTTTTAATATATTATACTTATAAAATATTTATAATATTTTTAGTTCTTTTGAAATTTTTGTATAATAATAGTTGTAAAATATTAATATATTTCTATTTAATATTTTAATTTTTTACAATATGAGTGTTTTAAATTTAGTTTTATATTTAAGTAGAAAATATTTAAGATTTTCTTCAATATAGTAATAAAAATTAATTTAAAATACTTACAAAAATAGACAAATATGAATTTAAAATTTGTATTTTAATACAACATTTTGTAACTATATTTTAAATATGCAAGTTTAGCATATTTTTACTATTCCCCGTATATATATATTATTAATTGATGAGTTACTTAATGCTATATCGACTGATTAATATATATATGTGTAGGATATGTTCAATGGAGGAGTAGATAGTGTGACAGTAGAATGGACAATGATAGAACTAATAATAAACCTTAAAATCATGAATAAGTTGCAACAGGAGATGGATATAGTTGTTGGAAAGGATAAACATGTTGATGAAGAGGATATACCTAATCTAAAGTATTTTAAATACATTACCAAGTAAATATTAAGACTTCATCCCTCTGCGATCTACCTAATCTAAAATATCTTAAATGCATTATCAAGGAAATATTAAGACTTTATCCCTTTACTCCTCTTCTTATACCTCTTCTTTTATACCTCGATAATATTTTGAAGAGTGTACTATTTGTACTATGGCATTCCTCCTAAGACAAGATGGGATCCTTTAGTATGTGAAAAGCCACTTGAATTTTTACTAGAAATATTTGAGAATAGTGATATTAATCCTTATGGAAAATATATGGAGTATATACCTGGAGGTGCTAGAAGACCCATTTGTTGGGGTTTATTACTAGGCTTAACTATGATTGAACTTATATTGTTCAAATCTTTAATTGGATTCTTCCACAACCTTTGCAACCAAATACCTTAGACATGTCTGAAACATTTGGATTTACAATACCTAAAATAGATCATTTTTACTTTATTTGAATCTTTTACTTGATTTATCCTTATTATAAACTTTAATGTATTTTATGTAATTAAAATTTAAATATAATATGTACCATCATCATTCTATGATAGTAGAATTTATTGATAATGATATCCTTATATTAGAATATAATTCTATTATCATGAGGTACCTTACCATGGGGACATCTACAGGTTTTGTTTGTGTTGTTAATATACATTAATTTTCATATATAATATTTTTTAATGATGCATGTCCTATATACTATGATTTTACAATAGCCTGTATATTATACTAATAATTTTTAAATCAAGGAGTGAAGTTTTTTTACCAATCCTTAGTATAATATAAAACTTATGTTCAAATGTAACACTTCAAATTAAGTACACATAATATCCAATTAAAAATATATGAAAAAAGATATAATTGATCTATTCATTTCATTGAAAAAAACTCAAGATAGAGGTTGTTGTAAAAACTTTACTTAAAGATTAAGAAACATTAATCCATATTAAAGAATCCATAAGGACAAACAACACAAATCATGAAAGACTAAACCACTTTGAAGTGAAATTTACCACTTCAAAATAGATCCTATGCAAACTTTTTTCAAAATAGAGTTCTTAAAGTTGCATAGTTAAAAAATATCATCCATAAAACCTAAAGTCACCAAAAATGCTTATCAAATTAAGTCAAATTAAAAAACATTTAGAAGGATTAGTCAAATATTTTTATATTTTTGTTGGAAAATATAATGAAATATTTTTAAGAAAATTACATTTTCTTCACAATCTAAGTAATTGATTTACCTTCTATAATACTTGAAATGCATAACAAGTCTACATATTAGTAACACTTCACATTAAATAGATCCAAATTATGAATTAATTATTAACTAATTATATAAATCCAAAACTGTTAAAAAAGATCATGATTCGATACTATAAAACATATTTTATATTTGAATTATAATAAAAATATTTAAAAAAAATCACACCCTCTTTAAATTTTAAATAATTGATTTATCTTTTATAATGCTTAAAATGTTATAGTAAGTCTATATATTATTAACACTTCACATTATATAGATCCAAATTATTAAGTATCTATTTACTAATCAAAGCACCTGCACTCCTTACAAGAAGATTTTTCATTAAATCATATATGATTCTTTAGAACAATATTTTGTGACTAATGGAAGTTTAGTCTTTGTGGGACACCATAGTGGTTTAGCTTTGAGCTTTAGAATAATATATAGAGGATGGCTTTCAGCAAAAGGTAAGTGGAGAGCTCCCATGAGTTCAAGAAGTTGTTATTCGATGTTTGTGAGTTGTCTGGGGCATTTAAAATCGGGGACTATATCCCTTGGATCGAGTGGCTAGATGTGCAAGGGTACCACAAGGGAAGGGTACTCCAAATTTTAGTTCACTATGGACAGTATAAAGTCCATTGGAATGGTAAAGCATGAACATGCTTTCTTTTCACATGACATTCATTCTGTAAAAAATAGAAGTAGCATCAAATTATACATATCTAGCATTCCCTTGTGGTACCCTTGCGCATATATATATAATAGAATTACCATCAAAAATAAAAATAGCGTAAAGCCTCTAAGGTATTAAAAACATTTTCAACTCAATTATTTACACATGAAATTAATTGGAGTTGAAAGGGTTATATAGGTTTAAAAAGGAGACCATGAACTTTGGGAAAGAAATGATCAAAATTGAATTGGGAGATTGAAAATTTGAATTGAAATGTGAAGTAAATATATTGAACAAAGAGAATTAATTATTAAAGAGTGAAAGATTAAAAATTGATTGAAGAGATATATAAGAAGATAAATAATAAAATAAATTGAAGAAGAATAAAATAAATGGAGTTATAAAGAGAATAAAATAATGAAGAAAAATATTGTTGAAAAAAAGAATCAATTAAAATGAGAAACTGAGTGAAATTTTGAAAATTGAAACTAAAGAAATTGAAGAAAGAAGAAGCAAATTGAAGAGAAGAAGAATATTGAAAATTTGAGGAATAATAAAAGAATAAAAGTTGAAAAATAAGGTTAAAAATTAAATATTGAAGGGAAATATAATTTTGAAATTGAAGAAAGAGAAAAAAATTGAAGGAAAATAACTTGAAGAAAGAAATTGAAGATTGAAAAATTAAATTGAAGAAAATTTGATGAAGAAAAAAATTATTGAAGAAAGAAGAAATTGAGAAATTGAAGAAATTTTTAAATTTGGGGGGAATAAAATATTCTACTACAAAGGAAAAATAATTGAAGAAGAAACTTGAAATTTGTAAAATAAAAAAAAATCAATATTTTTCAAAATCCTCACTAAGTCTGCTTCAAAGCTAAGCTTGAAGAGAATGAAACCATTATGAATAGTTACAACTCCCCTGGGGGACCACCTGGTAATGGCCCACCTTTTTAGAATGTCAAGCTACATTGAAACTTCTAAATAATATTCCACATTTCTTTCACAAAAATGTTATATATTAAAATATAAGGGACCCTCCGAACACTGAAGGGTCTCGCCTTTGAATTTCCCTTGGTCCCATTCATCAAAAATAGAAACACAAAAAAAAAAAAACTAGAAAAAGAGAAAAATCTTTGAGAACAGCTTTGTCTTCTTCTACTACAAGATCCATTCCAAAGACACGAAAATACTAGACCACAAAATAAATCCCAAATTCAAAAGTTTGCCATGATTAATTCATGGGACTGTAACAAAAATGCAACTTTTAATCATATTGATGCTATTTTCGTGAATTTATTTGCTTCATACTGGTACGCGGTTTTGAATTCTCACCACTATTTCTTTTTACATTTTTATTTTAAAGGTTTCAAAAAAGGATTTTTTATTTTAAAAGTTAGTTTATTTTCATATTTCATTTTCTTTTCCAAACTTTTTTTCATCTAATATTTCCATTATATTTTTTTTATTTAATTTTTTTAATATATTATACTTATAAAATATTTATAATATTTTTAGTTCTTTTGAAATTTTTGTATAATAATAGTTGTAAAATATTAATATATTTCTATTTAATATTTTAATTTTTTACAATATGAGTGTTTTAAATTTAGTTTTATATTTAAGTAGAAAATATTTAAGATTTTCTTCAATATAGTAATAAAAATTAATTTAAAATACTTACAAAAATAGACAAATATGAATTTAATATTTGCATTTTAATCCAACATTTTGTAACTATATTTTAAATATGCTTGTTTAGCATATTTTTACTATTCCCCGTATATATATATTATTAATTGATGAGTTACTTAATGCTATGTTGACTGATTAATATATATGTGTAGGATATGTTCAATGGAGGAGAAGATAGTGTGACAGTAGAATGGACAATGATAGAACTAATAATAAACCTTAAAATCATGAATAAGTTGCAACAAGAGATGGATATAGTTGTTGGAAAGGATAAACATGTTGATGAAGGGGATCTACCTAATCTAAAGTATTTTAAATACATTACCAAGGAAATATTAAGACTTCATCCCTCTGCGATCTACCTAATCTAAAGTATCTTAAATGCGTTATCAAGGAAATATTAAGACTTCATCCCTGTACTCCTCTTCTTATACCTCTTCTTTTATACCTCGATAATATGTTGAAGAGTGTATTATTGGTACTATGGCATTCCTCCTAAGACAAGATGGGATCCTTTAGTATGTGAAAAGCCACTTGAATTTTTACTAGAAATATTTGAGAATAGTGATATTAATCCTTATGGAAAATATATGGAGTATATACCTAGAGGTCTTTGGAAGACCCATTTGTTGGGGTCTATTACTAGGCATAACTATGATTGAACTTATATTGTTCAAATATTTAATTGGATTCTTCCACAACCTTTGCAACCAGATACCTTAGACATGTCTGAAACATTTGAATTTACAATACCTAAAACGGATCATTTTTACTTTATTTGAATCTTTTACTTGATTTATCCTTATTAAAAACTTTAATGTATTTTATGTAATTAAAATTTAAATATAATATGTACCATCATCATTCTATGATAGTAGAATTTATTGATAATGATATCCTTATATTAGAATATAATTGTATTATCATGCGGTACCTTACCATGGGGACATCTAAAGGTTTTGTTTGTGTTATTAATATACATTAATTTTCATATATAATATTTTTTTAATGATGCATGTCCTATATATTATGATTTTACAATAGCCTGTATATTATACTAATAATTTTTAAATGGAGGAGTGGAGTTTTTTTACCAATCCTTATTATAGTATAAAACTTATGTTCAAATGTAACACTTCAAATTAAGTACACATAATATCCAATTAAAAATATATGAAAAAAGATATAATTGATCTATTCATTTCATTGAAAAAAACTCAAGATAGAGGTTGTTGTCAAAACTTTACTTAAAGTTTAAGAAACATTAATCCATATTAAAGAATCCATAAGGACAAACAACACAAATCATGAAAGACTAAACCACTTTGAAGTGAAATTTACCACTTCAAAATAGATCCTATGCAAACTTTTTTCAAAATAGAGTTCTTAAAGTTGCATAGTTAAAAAATATCATCCATAAAACCTAAAGTCACCAAAAATGCTTATCAAATTAAGTCAAATTAAAAAACATTTAGAAGGATTAGTCAAATATTTTTATATTTTTGTTGGAAAATATAATGAAATATTTTTAAGAAAATTACATTTTCTTCACAATCTAAGTAATTGATTTACCTTCTATAATACTTGAAATGCATAACAAGTCTACATATTAGTAACACTTCACATTAAATAGATCCAAATTATGAATTAATTATTAACTAATTATATAAATCCAAAACTGTTAAAAAAGATCATGATTCGATACTATAAAACATATTTTATATTTGAATTATAATAAAAATATTTAAAAAAAATCACACCCTCTTTAAATTTTAAATAATTGATTTATCTTTTATAATGCTTAAAATGTTATAGTAAGTCTATATATTATTAACACTTCACATTATATAGTTCCAAATTATTAAGTATCTATTTACTAATCAAAGCACCTGCACTCCTTACAAGAAGATTTTTCATTAAATCATATATGATTCTTTAGAACAATATTTTGTGACTAATGGAAGTTTAGTCTTTGTGGGACACCATAGTGGTTTAGCTTTGAGCTTTAGAATAATATATAGAGGATGGCTTTCAGCAAAAGGTAAGTGGAGAGCTCCCATGAGTTCAAGAAGTTGTTATTCGATGTTTGTGAGTTGTCTGGGGCATTTAAAATCGGGGACTATATCCCCTGGATCGAGTGGCTAGATGTGCAAGGGTACCACAAGGGAAGGGTACTCCAAATTTTAGTTCACTATGGACAGTATAAAGTCCATTGGAATGGTAAAGCATGAACATGCTTTCTTTTCACATGACATTCATTCTGTAAAAAATAGAAGTAGCATCAAATTATACATATCTAGCATTCCCTTGTGGTACCCTTGCGCATATATATATATATATAATAGAATTAGCATCAAAAATAAAACTAGTGCAAAGCCTCTAAGGTATTAAAAACATTTTCAACTCAATTATTTACACATGAAATTAATTGGAGTTGAAAGGGTTATATAGGTTTAAAAAGGAGACCATGAACTTTGGGAAAGAAATAATCAAAATTGAATTGGGAGATTGAAAATTTGAATTGAAATGTGAAGTAAATATATTGAACAAAGAGAATTAATTATTAAGGAGTGAAAGATTAAAAATTGATTGAAGAGATATATAAGAAGATAAATAATAAAATAAATTGAAGAAGAATAAAATAAATGGAGTTATAAGGAGAATAAAATAATGAAGAAAAATATTGTTGAAAAAAAGAATCAATTAAAATGAGAAACTGAGTGAAATTTTGAAAATTGAAACTAAAGAAATTGAAGAAAGAAGAAGCAAATTGAAGAGAAGAAGAATATTGAAAATTTGAGGAATAATAAAAGAATAAAAGTTGAAAAATAAGGTTAAAAATTAAATATTGAAGGGAAATATAATTTTGAAATTGATGAAAGAGAAAAAAAATTGAAGGAAAATAACTTGAAGAAAGAAATTGAAGATTGAAAAATTAAATTGAAGAAAATTTGATGAAGAACAAAATTATTGAAGAAAGAAGAAATTGAGAAATTGAAGAAATTTTTAAATTTGGGAGGAATAAAAGATTCTACTACAAAGGAAAAATAATTGAAGAAGAAACTTGAAATTTGTAAAATAAAAAAAATCAATATTTTTCAAAATCCTCACTAAGTCAGCTTCAAAGCTAAGCTTGAAGAGAATGAAACCATTAGGAATAGTTACAACTCCCCTAGGGGACCACCTGGTAATGGCCCACCTTTTTAGAATGTCAAGCTACCTTGAAACTTCTAAATAATATTCCACATTTCTTTCACAAAAATGTTGTATATTAAAATATAAGGGACCCTCTGAACACTGAGGGGTCTCGCCTTTGAATTTCCCCAGGTCCCATTCATCAAAAACAGAAACACAAAAAAAAAAAAAAACTATAAAAAGAGAAAAATATTTGAGAACAGCTTTGTCTTCTTCTACTACAAGATCCATTCCAAAGACACGAAAATACTAGACTACAAAATAAATCCCACCTAAACCCAAATTCAAAAGTTCGGCCAAGATTAATTCATGGGACTGTAAAAAAAATGCAACTTTTAATCATATTGATGCTATTTTCGTGAATTTATTTGCTTCATACTCTTACACGGTTTTGAATTCTCACCATTATTTATTTTTACATTTTGATTTTAAAGGTTTCAAAAAAGGATTTTTTATTTTAAAATTTAGTTTATTTTCATATTTCATTTTCTTTTCCAAACTTTTTTCATCTAATCTTTCCATTATATTTTTTTTTTTTTTTTTTAATATATTATACTTATAAAATATTTATAATATTTTTAGTTCTAAAATATTTTTAGTCAAATATTTTTATTTTTTTGTTGGAAAATATAATAAAATACTTTTAAGAAAATTACATTTTCTTCACAATCTAAGTAATTGATTTACCTTCTATAATACTTGAAATGGATAACAAGTCTACATATTAGTAACACTTCACATTAAATAGATCCAAATTATGAATTAATTATTAACTAATTATATAAATCCAAAACTATTAAAAAATATCATGATTCGATACTGTCAAACAAATTTTATATTTTAATTATAATAAAAATATTTTAAAAAAAATCACACCCTCTTTAAATTTTAAATAATTGATTTATCTTTTATAATGCTTAAAATGTTATAGTAAGTCTATATATTAATAACACTTCACATTATATAGATCCAAATTATTAAGTATCTATTTACTAATCAAAGCACCTGCACTCTTTATGAGAAGATTTTGCATTAAATCATATATGATTCTTTAGAACATTATTTTGTGACTAATGGAAGTTTAGTCTTTGTGGGACACCATAGTGGTTTAGCTTTGGGCTTTAGAACAATATATAGGGGATGGCTTTCAGCAAAAGGTACTTGGAGAGCTCCCATGAGTTCAAGAAGTTGTTATTTGATGTTTGTGAGTTGTCTGGGGCATTTAAAATCGAGGACTATATCCCCTGGATCGAGTGGCTGGATGTGCAAGGGTACCACAAGGGAAGGGTACTCCAAAGTTCAGTTCACTATGGACAGTATCAAGTCCATTGGAATGGTAAAGCATGAACATGCTTTCTTTTCACATGACATTCATTCTATAAAAAATAGAAGTAGCATCAAATTATACATATCTAGCATTCCATTGTGGTACCCTTGCCCATACATATGTATATGTATATATATATATATATATGAATTAGCATCAAAAATAAAAATAGTGTAAAGCCTCTAAGGTATTAAAAACATTTTCAACTCAATTATTTACACATGAAATTAATTGGAGTTGAAAGGGTTATATAGGTTTAAAAAGGAGACCATGAACTTTGGGAAAGAAATAATCAAAATTGAATTGGGAGATTGAAAATTTGAATTGAAATGTGAAGTAAATATATTGAACAAAGAGAATTAATTATTAAAGAGTGAAAGATTAAAAATTGATTGAAGAGATATAAAAAAAGATAAATAATAAAATAAATTGAAGAAGAATAAAATAAATGGAGTTATAAAGAGAATAAAATAATGAAGAAAAATATTGTTGAAAAAAAGAATCAATTAAAATGAGAAACTGAGTGAAATTTTGAAAATTGAAACTAAAGAAACTGAAGAAAGAAGAAGCAAATTGAAGAGAAGAAGAATATTGAAAATTTGAGGAATAATAAAAGAATAAAAGTTGAAAAATAAGGTTAAAAATTAAATATTGACGGGAAATATAATTTTGAAATTGAAGAAAGAGAAAAGAAATTGAAGGAAAATAACTTGAAGAAAGAAATTGAAGATTGAAAAATTAAATTGAAGAAAATTTGATGAAGAACAAAATTATTGAAGAAAGAAGAAATTGAGAAATTGAAGAAATTTTTAAATTTGGGAGGAATAAAAGATTCTACTACAAAGGAAAAATAATTGAAGAAGAAACTTGAAATTTGTAAAATAAACAAAATCAATATTTTTCAAAATCCTCACTAAGTCTGCTTCAAAGCTAAGCTTGAAGAGAATGAAACCATTAGGAATAGTTACAACTCTCCTGGGGGACAACCTGGTAATGGCCCACCTTTTTAGAATGTCAAGCTACCTTGAAACTTCTAAATAATATTCCACATTTCTTTCACAAAAATGTTGTATATTAAAATATAAGGGATCCTCCGAACACTGAGGGGTCTCGCCTTTGAATTTCCCCAGGTCCCATTCATCAAAATCAGAAACACAAAAAAAAAAACAAGAAAAAGAGAAAAATCTTTGAGAACAGCTCTGTCTTCTTCTACTACAAGATCCATTCCAAAGACACGAAAATACTAGACCACAAAATAAATCCCACCTAAACCCAAATTCAAAAGTTCGGCCATGATTAATTCATGGGACTATAACAAAAATGCAACTTTTAATCATATTGATGCTATTTTCATGAATTTATTTGCTTCATACTCTTACACGGTTTTGAATTCTCACCACTATTTCTTTTTACATTTTGATTTTAAAGGTTTCAAAAAAGGATTTTTTATTTTAAAAGTTAGTTTATTTTCATATTTCATTTTCTTTTCCAAACTTTTTTCATCAAATATTTCCATTATATTTTTTTTTTAATTTTTTTAATATATTATACTTATAAAATATTTTTAATATTTTTAATTCTTTTGAAATTTTTGTATAATAATAGTTGTAAAATATTAATATATTTCTATTTAATATTTTAATTTTTTACAATATGAGTGTTTTAAATTTAGTTTTATATTTAAGTAGAAAATATTTAAGATTTTCTTCAATATAGTAATAAAAATTAATTTAAAATACTTACAAAAATAGACAAATATGAATTTAAAATTTGTATTTTAATCCAACATTTTGTAACTATATTTTAAATATGCTTTTTTAGCATATTTTTACTATTCCTCGTATATATATATTATTAATTGATGAGTTACTTAATGCTATATTGACTGATTAATATATATATATGTGTAGGATATGTTCAATGGAAGAGTAGATAGTGTGACAGTATAATGGAGAATGATAGAACTAATAATAAACCTTAAAATCATGAATAAGTTGCAACAGGAGATGGATATAGTTGTTGGAAAGGATAAACATGTTGATGAAAGGGATCTACCTAATCTAAAGTATTTTAAATACATTACCAAGGAAATATTAAGACTTCATCCCTCTGCGATCTACCTAATCTAAAGTATCTTAAATTCATTATCAAGGAAATATTAAGACTTCATCCCTTTACTCCTCTTCTTATACCTCTTCTTTTATACCTCGATAATATGTTGAAGAGTGTATTATTGGTACAATGGCATTCCTCCTAAGACAAGATGGGATCCTTTAGTGTGTGAAAAGACACTTGAATTTTTACTAGAAAAATTTGAGAATAGTGATATTAATCCCTATGGAAAATATATGGAGTATATACCTGGAGGTGTTGGAAGACCCATTTGTTGGGGTCTATTACTAGGCATAACTATGATTGAACTTATATTGTTCAAATCTTTAATTGGATTCTTCCACAACCTTTGCAACCAGATACCTTAGACATGTTTGAAACATTTGGATTTACAATACCTAAAATGGATCATTTTTACTTTATTTGAATCTTTTACTTGATTTATCCTTATTATAAACTTTAATGTATTTTATGTAATTAAAATTTAAATATAATATGTACCATCATCATTCTATGATAGTAGAATTTATTGATAATGATATCCTTATATTAGAATATAATTGTATTATCATGAGGTACCTTACCATGGGGACATCTAAAGGTTTTGTTTGTGTTGTTAATATACATTAATTTTCATATATAATATTTTTTAATGATGCATGTCCTATATACTATGATTTTACAATAGCTTGTATATTATACTAATAATTTTTAAATGGAGGAGTGGAGATTTTTACCAATCCTTAGTATAATATAAAACTTATGTTCAAATGTAACACTTCAAATTAAGTACACATAATATCCAATTAAAAATATATGAAAAAATATATAATTGGTCTATCATTTCATTGAAAAAAACTCAAGACAGAGGTTGTTGTCAAAACTTTACTTAAAGTTTAAGAAAACATTAATCCATATTAAAGAATCCATAAGGACAAACAACACAAATCATGAAAGACTAAACCACTTTGAAGTGAAATTTACCACTTCAAAATAGATCCTATGCAAACTTTTTTCAAAATAGAGTTCTTAAAGTTGCATAGTTAAAAAATATCATCCATAAAAACTAAAGTCACCAAAAATGCTTATCAAATTAAATCAGATTAAAAAACATTTATAAGGATTAGTCAAATATTTTTTTTTTATTATTGGAAAATATAATGAAATATTTTTAATAAAATTACATTTTCTTCACAATCTAAGTAATTGATTTACCTTCTATAATAATTGAAATGCATAACAAGTCTACATATTAGTAACACTTCACATTAAATAGATCCAAATTATGAATTAATTATTAACTAATTATATAAATCCAAAACTGTTAAAAAAGATCATGATAAAACATATTTTATATTTGAATTATAATAAAAATATTTAAAAAAACATCACACCCTCTTTAAATTTTAAATAATTGATTTATCTTTTATAATACTTAAAATTTTATAGTAAGTCTATATATTAATAACACTTCACATTATATAGATCCAAATTATTAAGTATCTATTTACTAATCAAAGCACCTGCACTCTTTATGAGAAGATTTTGCATTAAATCATATATGATTCTTTAGAACATTATTTTGTGACTAATGGAAGTTTAGTCTTTGTGGGACACCATAGTGGTTTAGCTTTTGGCTTTAGAACAATATATAGAGGATTGCTTTCAGCAAAATGTACGTGCAGAGAACCCATGAGTTCAAGAAGTTGTTATTCAATGTTTCTGAGTTGTATGGGGCATTTAAAATCGGGGACTATATCCCCTGGATCAAGTGGCTGGATGTGCAAGGGTACCACAAGGGAAGGGTACTCCAAAGTTCAGTTCACTATGGACAGTATCAAGTCCATTGGAACGATAAAGCATGAACATGCTTTCTTTTTACATGACATTCATTCTGTAAAAAATAGAATTAGAATCAAACTATACATATCTAGTATTCCCTTATGGTACCCTTGCACATATATATATATATATATATATAGAATTAGCATCAAAAATAAAAATAGTGC
The DNA here is from genome assembly GCA_028583015.1 of Wollemia nobilis. Taxonomy (NCBI): domain Eukaryota; kingdom Viridiplantae; phylum Streptophyta; class Pinopsida; order Araucariales; family Araucariaceae; genus Wollemia; species Wollemia nobilis. The sequence continues at coordinate 258,187 of JAQPPZ010015059.1, forward strand.
AAAGCCTCTAAGATATTAAAAACATTTTCAACTCAATTATTTACACATGAAATTAATTGGAGTTGAAAGGGTTATATAGGTTTAAAAAGGAGGCCATGAACTTTGGGAAATAAATAATCAAAATTGAATTGGGAGATTAAAAATTTGAATTGAAATGTGAAGTAAATATATTGAACAAAGAGAATTAATTATTAAAGAGTGAAAGATTAAAAATTGATTGAAGAGATATATAAGAAGATAAATAATAAAATAAATTGAAGAAGAATAAAATAAATGGAGTTATAAGGAGAATAAAATAATGAAGAAAAATATTGTTGAAAAAAAGAATCAAATAAAATGAGAAACTGAGTGAAATTTTGAAAATTGAAACTAAAGAAATTGAAGAAAGAAGAAGCAAATTGAAGAGAAGAAGAATATTGAAAATTTAAGGAAGAATAAAATAATAAAAGTTGAAAAATAAGGTTAAAAATTAAATATTGAAGGGAAATATAATTTTGAAATTGAAGAAAGAGAAAAAATTGAAGGAAAATAACTTGAAGAAAGAAATTGAAGATTGAAAAATTAAATTGAATAAAATTTGATGAAGAACAAAATTATTGAAGAAAGAAGAAATTGAGAAATTGAAGAAATTTTTAAATTTGGGAGGAATAAAAGATTCTACTACAAAGGAAAAATAATTGAAGAAGAAACTTGAAATTTGTAAAATAAAAAAAATCAATATTTTTCAAATTCCTCAATAAGTTTGCTTCAAAGCTAAGCTTGAAGAGAATGAAACCATTAGGACTAGTTACAACTCCCCTGGGGGACCACCTAGTAATGGATCACCTTTTTAGAATGTCAAACTACCTTGAAACTTCTAAATAATATTCCACATTTCTTTCACAAAAATGTTGTTTATTAAAATATAAGGGACCCTCCGAACACTGAGGGGTCTCGCCTTTGAATTTCCCTAGGTCCCATTCATCAAAAACAGAAACACAAAAAAAAAACTAGGAAAAGAGAAAAATCTTTTAGAACGGCTCTGTCTTCTTCTACTACAAGATCCATTCCAAAGACTTGAAAATACTAGACCACAAAATAAATACCACCTAAACCCAAATTCAAAAGTTTGACCATGATTAATTCATGGGACTGTAACAAAAATGCAACTTTTAATCATATTGATGCTATTTTCGTGAATTTATTTGCTTCATTCTCTTACACGGTTTTGAATTCTCACCACTATTTCTTTTTACATTTTGTTTTTAAAGGTTTCAAAAAAGGATTTTTTATTTTAAAAGTTAGTTTATTTTCATATTTCATTTTCTTTTCCAAACTTTTTTTCATCTAATATTTCCATTATATTTTTTTTTATTTAATTTTTTTTTTTTTTTTTTTAATTTGTGGAAAACATCCCAAAAGGGATGCCACTTTTGGGTAAGACCCAAGGAGGCATGGGTATCCATTCCGCCAAAAACACCCAGGACTCGAACTTGGCCTACCACCTTTGACATACTCAAGGAGCAAACAAACGCACAAAACCAAATTAAAAAAAGAAAATAACAACAAAAATAATAAAATAAAATAAGAAACAAACTCCTTGAGTGTGTCAAAACCAAAAGCACAACCAAACACGCACAATAAAATAAAATAAAATACAACACAAACCACATAGAAAAACACAAGAACCACATAACAAAACACAAACAAGACAAAAACAATAGAACACTACAAAGACATAACCCAAAAAAACATGAAAAATAAACACAACCAAAACCTAAAAAATAAAATAAATAAAATAAAAATAAAAAACAACCAACAACAGACAATAAACAAAAACAAAAAACATAGAAAACACTCACACATAAAAAAATGAAATAACACAAACAAAGAGAAACCCAAGAACAAGAACGAAAAAAACACAAGAACAATAACAATAAACAAAAAACAAAACAAAACAAAACAACAAAAACACAAGAACAAAAAAAAACAACACAAAGAACTCAAAAACAAAACAAAACAAAAGAACCCACCCACCTTAAAAAACTAAACAAAAAAACAAAGAAGACAAAAGAAAAAAAAATGAACAAAACAATGACCTATCTAGACCAGAAGACTATTAATGCAAGAATCAATAGAGAAAACAAAATAAAGAATAGAATGAGCTAGGGAACTAAAAAAACTGAATGAACCAAAGAGAAACAAAAAAAAAACAGAAGAAACTAGGTACCTTCAGAACTAGAGCCATCCAAAGAAATGATAGAAAGAAGAGCTTCCCTAATTTGAGCAGCCCACCATATAGGAGGGTGGCCATAACAAGTAAGATCACCTTTGTCCAAAGCCCAATTAGCTAAAGCATCAACACTCTTGTTTTGATCTCTGACCACATGATTGTAATCAACTTTCAAAAATCCCATCTGGATTAACTGAATTTTCTCAATAATTCTTTTTATTCTCCAATCCACCTTATGATTCTTAGGAGTCTTCAAGAGATTAATCATAAGTTGAGAGTCAGACTCAACTAACACCTTTTCCCATCCAACCTTAGTAGCCTCCTGAAGGCCTCTAAAGATACCATACCCCTGAGCAAGGTTATTGGAAAGAATACCCAAATTCTCAAAAAAAGTAAAAACCAGGGAGCCATCTGAAATTCTACCAATTTCTCCCACACTAGCTTTTCCAAGGTTCCCTCTAGAGGCTCCATCAGTATTGACTTTTCCAAAATCCTTAGGAGGAGGTTGCCAATTTCTAGTCCTATCCATCTTACTAATACTCACATTCCCTTTAAGTTGGTTTCCCTTAGAAGGTTTAATCTTCAATATTTGCATCACTTGATCCCATCTTTGGTGGGAGTTTTGGGGGTGATTAAGGAGATGATGGACTGATTCAACTAAGTTGGCTATGGTCTTTTGCCAAATATAGTGAATATCTTATATGGAAATATTGAAGCTGAATATTATTAAAAAAACATAGGACTTAAATAAGCCCAAAAGGAAAACCGTAATCCTGGAAATCATGAACTGCTCCAAGGATTTACGTACACAAATCCGGAAAGGCTAAAAATGTAAGCCCTACAATGCCGAAAACAAAAACACCTAGACCTAGACCATTCAACGGAGGAAACAAACAACTCACGTTGATTATTTTGCATACTAAGTCCTAATTACAATATCCTAGGTCTAAAAATAAATTAGCCCCTAGGTCTAAGATTCCTCATCATTCGTCCCAACAAAAGAAGCATTGGACTCCAATGCTTTTAACAAAGAGGGAAAATCCCGGGATAGAATGTGAGCAGAAATCCAACGAGCCTGATGTGGAAATTGGCCTCGACGGGCCACAAGATATGAAGTAGAAACACCTTGGCGTGTTTGTCGGGTCTTCGTATCAAAGACTGTATCGGCGTCAAGCGGAAGCTGAGCATCAAGAACCACATCAACTGGATGTATGATGGCTGGAACTGTCTCCAATGTGGAATCATAGTATGGTTTGAGAAGATCAACATTGACAACATCGTGAATGCCAAGATGAGCTGGAAGGTCCAAGCGAAAGGCATTCTCAGAGATTTGCTGAAGAATAGTATAAGGCCCATAACGAAGAGGCTTGATTTTGCTATGTGCCTTATCTGCAAATCGTCGTTTGTCAAGATGAAACCATACTTTGTCACCAACCTGAAAGGAATGAGGAGTGCGGTGCTTGTCCATCTGTTGTTTCTGCTTTTGCTGAGTCTTCTAAAGAATTTGAACCACTTTGGCTTGAAGACTCTGCAAATGCTGTACAAAAGAGTTGGCCTTGTCTTGTTCCTTCTGAATGTGCATTGTGGCTGAAGAAGGCAAAGACAAAGGTAACTCATAAGGAGCAAGTGGTTGAAAACCAAAACACACTTCAAATGGAGAGTGCCCCGTAGAACTGTGGACGGCCCTGTTGTAGGCGTGCTCAATGTGAGTGAGGCTTAAGTCCCACTTGGTTGGAGTGGAATGATGGTAAATCCTCAAACTCTGCACGAGAGTACGATTAACTACCTCTGTCTGCCCATCGGATTGAGGATGATAAGCAATAGAGAAGTTAAGAGATACTCCCAAAATCTTCCAAAGTGATCGCCAAAAGTGACCCACAAAGCGTGAGTCACGATCAGAGACAATGCTGGTAGGAAGACCAAAAGAACGCCATACCACCTCAAAGAAGAGTTGGGCAAGATCCTGTGCAATACTTGTCTTGCGACAAGGAATGAATTTGGCCATTTTGTTGAATCTGTCCACCACAACAAAGACACAATCATGCTTGCGTACTGTCATTGGAAAACCGCTCAAGAGATCCATGGAAATGCTTTCCCATGGACGAGAAGGAATGGGCAAAGGCATGCTCATTCCCAATGTCCTATTGGCTGATTTGGAGCGATTACATACTGCACATTGTCGCAAGAAGCGAAGAACATCTCTTTGCATGTGTGGCCAAAAGAAAAACCGTTGAAGATGATGAAGAGTTTTCTGCCTACCAAAATGTCCCCCATAGAGTGTGGAATGAGCCTCCTTCAGAAGAGACTCCCTGTTCCCATGAGGAACACAAAGTTTGTCCAATTTGTACAACATTCCATCCTGAATATGAAAGTCCTGAAGAGCTCTCAAATTTGAAGAAGAAGGATTGGAAAGTTGGTGGAAAACTTTGCCAAAATCTGGATCCATAGGATACTGTGTAGGCCAAGTTTGGAAGCCAAGATGAGAAGTAGTGACAATTGTCAAAACAAGAGTAGAAGGAGGACGACTCAAACAATCAGCCACTGCATTGTTTCATCCTTTCTTGTACTTGATTACCAAATGGAATTGTTGCAAGTACGATGCCCATTTCATGTGCCTAGCTTCCTCAATTTTTGTTTGAGATTGAAGAAACTTAAGGGGCATGTGATCTGTATGAACAATTGTTTCTTTTCCCAAGAGATAATGCCTCCAATACTTGATTGCTTGAACCAAAGCATAGAACTCCTTATCATATGTAGAATAGTTCTTCTTGGCCTCTGAAAATGTTTCTGAATGATAGGCCACTGGATGGCCATTCTGCATGAGCACAGCTCCAAGTGCAACTTGCGAAGCATCAGTTTCTATCTCAAATGGTTGAGACAAATCAAGAAGAACAAGAACTGGTGCAGTACTCAATTTGTGTTTCAATGTGTCAAAGGCTTTTTGTTGATCCTTTGTCCACTGAAACTGAACTTTGATCTTTGTCAAATAGTGTAAAGGTGCAGCAATAGAAGAATATCCTCCAATGAACTTGCGATAGAAATTAGCAAGTCCAAGAAAACTCCTTAACTCCATGACTAAAGTAGGAGTTGGCCAAGAGAAGATAACTTCAACTTTGGAAGGATCTACTTGCACACCTTTTTCACTAATTACAAACCCAAGATAGGCAATGAATGTTTGCCCAAATGAACACTTAGGAAAATTTGCATACAATTGGTTCTTTCGAAGAGTTTGAAGAACCGTTTCCAAGTGTTCCAAATGATTCTCCCAAGTAGAAGAATATATAAGAATGTCATCCAAATAGATGATTACAAATTGATCTAGACAATCTCTGAATACTTCATTCATCAACCGCATGAATGTAGCTGGAGCATTTGTAAGGCCAAAGGGCATGACAAGCCACTCAAAGAGCCCCATTTTGGTCTTAAATGTTGTTTTCCAAGTGTCTTCTGCTTGAATTCTCACCTGATGATACCCACTTTTGAGATCAATCTTGGAGAAGAATTTTGCACCTTGCAATTGGTCCAAAAGATCATCAATGCGAGGAAGTGGATAACGATTCTTGATTGTAATCTTATTGAGTGCCCTGAAATCAATGCATAATCTCCATGTGCCATCCTTCTTCAACACAAGCAAGATAGGAGAAGCACAAGGGGAAGTACTGGGTTTGATGAACCCTTTAGTCAACAATGCTTGAATTTGCTTTTTAATTTCTTCCATTTGCACTATTGATTGTCTATACATTGAAGAATTAGGAAGAGAAGATGCAGGAACAATCTCAATACTATGATTAATCTGTCTTTCAGGAGGAAGACTTGTGGGTTCTTGAAAAACATCAAAAAATGATTGAAGTATTGAATGAACTCGAAGAACTCCTGTTATTAGTGTGCTTAGGTGCTTGCTTTTCTTCTTGAATTGGTCTGATGAAGATGAGTGCTAATTCCTTTGCTTGATTTACAACTTTGCGTGCTTGTCTACAACTCAACATCAAATTATGTGGTGTTTGTTGTGTACTTCTGATTATGAATGCTTTATTGTCTTTGTGCAAAGTGTATGTGTTTTTGTACCCATCATGTATAGACCTCCTATCATATTGATAGGGTCTTCCAAGCAACAAGCCACAACAATCCATTGGAGTTACATCGCACACAACCGAGTCCACAAAAGAAGGACTGAAAGCAAAATTCACAGTGCAAGTGTGTGTGATGTCGGATGTAATCCCATTGTCCTTCCATCCCAAAGGATAAGGATGAGGATGGGGATTCATCGATAACTTCAGCTTTGTCAACAACGGACCTCGCAATTAGATTTTTTTGCGAGCCGCTATCGATTATACAATCAACCATAAAGGTGTCACTGAGATGGACCGTAGTCACAAACAAATTCTCACGATCACCTTGTGAAGTATTCATAAGGGTCAATTTGTTTAACCCTGCCAATTCCTTATAAGGCTTACGTTCCCTTGTAGCCTCAATGGGACTTTCTTGTGAGTCCTCATTGGAAGGCTTTACAACTAGGGATTGTTTCTTCACATTTTGCAACTTAAAACACCTCTTTTGAGTATGCCCTGGCTTTTTACAATAATTACAAATCAAAGGTGACTTAGAAGAAGATTTTTGTGAAGAAGAAGGGGAAGATGAAGAAGAGGGAGAAGGAGAAGAAGAAGATTTAGCTCCCTTGGAAGGTTGAGGAGAAGCCTTCTGATTTCCTCCCGACGTAGAAGAGCGAGTCCCACGCGATTGCTCCCTCATTTCCTCCTCAGCAAGAAGGGCTTGATTGAAAGCCATGTCAATGTTAACAATCAACTTGTATTTCATCTTCCTGTAAATGGGCTCCTGCAAACCACTTTTGAATTTGTTAACAAGTTGTGCTGCATTATCCTGTATAGAATTCAAAATCCGCAACTTGCTAAATTGAAAAATATAATCATGAACAGTCATATTGGAGGTTTGTCGAAGACGAAGCCACTTGATCTCAAGCTCGGTGGCATAGTTTGAAGGATAAAAATTATTCTTCAATACTCTTTGCAATTCATCCCACGTGTCAATGGGATTTTGGGTCCATTGTCGATCAGTGACAAGGACCTTGGCAATGCCAGAAAGTTTCAACTTGGCAAAGTTAACTTCCTGATCCTTTGCGATCTTGATATACGCAAACCAACTGTCCATGTCCAAAATCCAACTGTTTAGGACCTCTGGATCTCGCGAACCAGTATAAACAGGAACCTCACATTGTTGTTGAACTTCATTAGAAGTAACCTTATCAGCCAAAACGCTGACAAGTTGGGTTACTTGAGCCAACTTATCGGCTAATTCGGAAGCCATTTGACCCCGAGTGATCGCCAGCAAAAATTGTCACAAAAAGACAAGTTACAAAATGTGCAAAAATGCGCCCAATTCAATTTGCAAAAATTGCAAAATTATAACATGTAAGGGGCAAAAAGGAATATTTGCACAATGTAAAGTCAAAGTCAACTTGCGAGTAAAGATAAACAGTTACTTTTTTTTTTTGGAAATAATTGAAATAATTGAAATCAAAAAGTGGTTTTGATGTAATCGAATGTAAATGTACCAAGGTCAAGGACTTTACAAATACAGGCAACACCAATCAAATTCAACATGGAAATTCTTGCATCATTCACCGAAAACTAGGCGAGAAAGTCAACAGTCAAACAAGAATTGCACGGAGGGCACGACAATGCTGTTGATATCATATAGGCAAAATGCCTATTATAAAATGAAAGCGGGTCATCCTGCATTGAATGTGGGATTACACCCACAAAATACCAAGCAAACAGGCCTCTGTAACAACACACGAAGAGCCAACGGCAATGGGCGAACGACGATCACGTCATCGACTTCTTGGCCCTACATGTAAAAACATAGCCACAACTGCATAAACAAAAATGAAATGCTATCGCCATCACCTCGATCTCAGAGCCTGGAAAATTTGGATCGAACACCTGTAACCACACTCTGCATGCAAATCTGGCTTGTCATCACGTGGTCCAGAAGTATTGTTGCTGGCATGCAGGCCGATGGAACTGGCGTTCTCTGGAAATCAGAATCATGGTCACAGCAGCAAAAAGAGAGCGATGGGAGTCACACAGTCCGAGACAGCAATGTAGAGTTTCAGGGTGAGTTCGACGTCAATGGATATGCCCAACGCACCTTCGCTTCCCCAAAACAGAATTACAGGGACTCTAACAGAATAGGGCACCAAAAAACCAGTGTGTCGCCCAATCAGTGTCGGGCATCGTCACAGAAGGAACATCTAGTGGCTTTGGAAAATTTTGGATCGACTTCCAATGTAGTAGGCACATGTTGGGAAATGTTCAACAACTGTGGGAGCCAGTCTTAGTAGAGGCTGATAGCAGCAGTGGCAGAAATTTGACAGCGACAACCCATGGATGAGAAAATTGACAGAAAGGTTGAAAACTGACAGCGACATAGATCTGTCAGCATCAGAATTACGGTCATCCTAGGGGTCTACAGAATTCAGATATCATCCAGCGATGGAAAAATGTCGACGACCATCACATGTTCCCAAAACATGCAGTTCTCTACCAGTGTCAGGGCTGGATGTCAGGCTGACGGTAGCGTCAGGTCGATGCAAATCACTGGTCGCAGAGGGTGGCCTGCACAGATCGATCCATCAAAAATTGAAGGAATTTGCAGACGAATGCAGCTGCAAATATGAATCGCCCTTCAAAAAAAAAATTCTATAAAACTGCAAAAGTTGTCGACAATGTTTTTATTGGAGAAAACTTGTCAGCAATTTTTGACAACAAAAGAATTTGTCAACAATTTGTTGCAAATTTTGACAGCAAAATTGCAACAATTTCCCCTGAGCTTCAAATAGGAACACAAGTGGTGGAAAACTATCCAAACCACACTTTGGAGATCGAAAATACCCAAAACCTCCAAAACTACTATGCTCTGATACCAATGATATGGAAATATTGAAGCTGAATATTATTAAAAAAACATAGGACTTAAATAAGCCCAAAAGGAAAATCGTAATCCTGGAAATCATGAACTGCTACAAGGATTTATGTACACAAATATAGAAAGGCTAAAATGTAAGCCCTATAATGCCGAAAACAAAAACACCTAGACCTAGACCATTCAACGGAGGAAACAAACAACTCACGTTGATTATTTTGCATACTAAGTCCTAATTACAATATCCTAGGTCTAAAAATAATTAGCCCCTAGGTCTAAGATTCCTCATCAATATCCTTCATATCTTGATTAAAAATTTGGTTGTTCCTTTCATTCCAAATATTCCAAAGAATAATGGTAGAACCCATCCAAACTAATTGCCTAATAAAATGATCAACACCCTCTTGATTAGGCCAATCCCTCCAAAGTTGTTCAAAAGTGAAAAAATTGGACCACTATAAGCCAAGTAAAGTTGTCATTCTCCTCCATAGCTTAGAGGCTAAAGTACACTCAATAAAAATATGGTTGATATTTTCTACATTCTCTTCACACATTTCACATCTAAAAGGGCCATGAAAACCATGCTTCATAAGTTGCTCACTAGTAAGCACCCTACGATGCAATAAAATCCAATTAAAGAAACTCACCTTAGGCCAGAGATTTTGAGCCCACAATTGAGAAAATATGTTAGAAGAATGGTTGGGATTATTATGGCATAAGGTCAAATAACCTTGAGCAACTGAATACTCACCCTTAGTAGTGTATCCAAAACAATCTTTTTCATGGGACCAAGAGAGGGATCTCATATGAAGGATGCCTTGGATATCTTGTCTTTGCCTTTCTGGGATTTGAATAGGCCAGTCCTCAATAGGGATCCAATATCTACCAACCTTTGAATTACCAAGATGGTACCGACAGTAATTAGCCACCTTTATCCAATTAGCTCGGTGAAGCTCCTCCATCCAAGGCCTCCAATCGGGAAACTGAGTTATCAAAGGCTTGTGACCATCCCAAGAATCTGTCAAAAACTTTGCATGTTGACCATTATGAATGATCCAAAATAATTTTTTCTTTATCAAATCCTCACCAGTCTTAAGAACTACTAAAATGGGAGAACCTTTGGTAGGAAGTTGATAGCGAACAAGGTCTTCAAGACTTTTGTTCTCAACATATTTAGCACGGAGATTATTGGCCCAAAGAGCATTGGGGTTATGCAACATCCTCCAATATAATTTAGAAGATAAAGCTTTGTTGTTATTAATTGAATACCAGAATCCTAACCCCCCTTCACTCTTAGGAAGACATAAAGTATCCCATTTCACCAAGGCCCATTTTCTTTTCTCCTTAGTACCACTCCAAAGGAAACGATGACTGATTTGATCCAATTCTCGAAGAACAACCTTTGGGATATTCAAAACGGAAGAAACATAAATATGAATAGCTTGAAGGACTGATTTTACCAAGGTGATTCTACCCCAGAAGAAAGCCACTTGTTGGTCCACTTTCCAATTTTCTTCTTGACTTTGTCCAACAACCAATTCCAATCTTTATTTTTCTGCCTTTGAATATTTATGGGAATACCTAAATAAGTGATTGGAAGATAGGTCTTCTTATATCTTAATTTATCCAAGACCATGGCTTCCTGTCTAGCAGAGCAGTGAAAGAAAATAACTTTAGATTTGTCTTCATTGATCAACTTCCCAGTAGCCTTAGAAAAATAGCTAATGATTTGCTTAAAATTAGAAGCTTCCTTAATTGTAGCTTTACCTAAAAGGGTAGAGTCATCCACAAATTGAAGATGAGAGATAGGTCTAGCTCCATGAGCAATGGTAACTCCCTCAAGGGTTTTGTTTTCCCTCTTTTTGGTTATAGTCCTACCCAAGCATTCAACAAGAATGATGAATAAATAAGGGGATAGCGGGTCACCTTGCCTGATACCTCTAGAAGTTGGGAAATACTGAGAAGGCCTGCCATTGATAAGAACTAAGTAGGAAACTCAAGAGATACATCCCATAATCCAATCCATCCAATCCTTAGAGAAACCAAATTGCCTCAAAACTTTGATAAGGAAGTGCCAATCCACTTTGTCATAAGCTTTGGATAAGTCTAACCGGATGAACATAGAAGGAGAATTTTGCATATCCATGGAATGGATGGCTTCCTGAGCAAGAACTATCTCATCTACTATTTGACATCCTTCCACATATCCCCCTTGCTCTGGGGAAATAATCTTATGTAAAAGAGGCTTCAACCTTTCTGCCATGATTTTAGTAATAATTTTGAGAAGAACATTACATAAAGCAATAGGTCTAAAAGCTGAGATATGATCAACCTCTTGAGCTTTTGGAACAAGAGTAATATAAGTTTTATTGATAACCTTCAAAATTTCTTTGGATTTCCTGGCTTCTTCCACCACCTCTAATAAATCAACATGAAGGATATCCCAGAACTCTTGGTAGAACTCAATAGGAAAACCATCAGGACCTAGGGTTTTCCCTTTTTGCATTTTAAAAACTACTTGTTGAAGCTCATTGATAGTAACAGAGCAGTCAAAATAGAGTTCTCCTCAGAAGTGATAAGAGAAGGGATTGCTTGAAGAACATTTTGTTGAGAAGCTGAGTCAAGAGGAGTAGCAACAAAAAGATTGGAAAATTAATCAACAACAATAGAGTTCATGCCATCCCAAGTATAAACAACATCTCCAAAATCTAATTTTAAGGAAGAAATAAAGTTGTGAGATCTTCGAGCTAGAAGATATTTGTGGAAGAAATTTGTGTTTCGATCTCCTTCTTTGAGCCATTGAATTCTAGATTTTTGCTTCCATAAGATTTCTTCTCTTTTTTCCCATTCCTCTAACCGAGTTGTGAGTTTAATTTCATCTCGCACTTCTCTTCTCTGTGAGGCCATCTAAACGGATTTTCTTATTCAAATTTTCAAGATGAGCAATAACTTCATGTTTTTTTTTATGAACATCCCCAAACTCTTTCCAGTTCCAAGTCTTGATTTTGGATTTAATGTATTGCAGTCTTTTGGCAAAATAGAACATCTTAGTCCCATGCCTAGGTTTACCTTCCTTCCACCATTGTTGCACATGAGGTCTAAAGGAAATGTCTCTAAGCCACATTAATTGAAAATGAAAAGGAGAGAAACTCACATTGGTTTTCCACATTTCCACCATGACTGGCCAATGATCCGAACCAACATTATTAAGAGTCTTCACTTTAGGAATGTGACCATGGATTAAGAAATTTTCAGAGAGCAAAAACCCATCCAATCTCTCCATTATACAAGCTAAGCCTTGCCTTCTGTTAGACCAAGTCATAAGGCCATTATCTGGTTGGATATCCACAAGATGGAGGTTTGCAATATATTCACTCATGAGGTCAATACTTTTGTCCAAATTTCTATTTCCCCCTTTTCTCATCTAGAGAGAGGATGGTATTGAAATCTCCTCCGATCAAGATCCAAGCTTTAGGAAAATGAGAGATAATATGAGTAATATCCTTCCACTGTATTCTTTTTTCCTCCAAAGAAGTTGGGGCATAAACAAGTAATGCAGAGCATAATCTGGTTGGAATGTCTACTTTGAATAGCTATAGCCAACAAACCCCAACTGCCAACCATATGGTGAATAACTACCTCTTTTGGGTCCCAAAGACAAGCAATGCCACCCGAAGTCCCTTGGGAACTGAGGGAAACCACTTTTCCAACTGGCCAAATTTTACTGGTAATTAAGTCCATATCCTCCATTGACATTTTTGTTTCTTGAAGGAAAACAAGATGTGGATGATTTATCTGAATCATTCTTCTAATTTCATTTTGTTTTGAAAGACTCCCTTTGAGTCCTCTAATATTCCAAGTGATGATCTTCATTAATACCAGGGCTAAAAATTTTGGGAAGGGCATTAATCTTACCTTCCTCTACAAGCTTTTCACCTTCTTTTACCATATGATATTGATTGGTCTTGCGACCTACTTTTTGATTAGAATCCATCTTCAATTTTTTTTTCCCTGTTTCTTGACTTATTCCAATTGAATCTGAGATGGCTTCTAACCTTGAAGAATGCTCATACACAGCCAAAATTTTACTAGATGGTTCAATGGAGTCTATATTGGGACCTCCATTATTTGAAGTTTTGACATTTGAAATATTGTTTTTCTTGTGTAAATTTTCTCCTTTTTTTTTGTTGAAAACCTTTGATTTGTTGGTTTGTCTCTGAGTTCTTTCCTTCATATTTAAACTGTGTTTCTAAGATTTTAGTTTCCATTATTTCCTCTTCCTCACTTGGGACATCATTTGTGGAAAGGATTTCAAACATATTAGCAAATGACTTTGATTGATCCTTCATTACTGGTTTTTTCTAAGTGTTCTTCTTCTTAGGTATTTGGAAACCTGCTGAGTTTATATCTTATTTTTTTGATCAAGAATTTTATTTGGGCAAGCACTCGTCCAAATGACCATATTCATGGCAAATTCTACAACGAAAAGGAATGTTCTCATAGTCCACTACTTGCTCCCAAGTGTCTTCCCCAAATTGTAATGTGATATTTTTAGGTAGGGGTTTGTCAAAATCCATTAAAACACAAATTTGAGCATAAATAATATGTTCAAAATTTTGAGTACAATCAACAGTCATCATAAAAGTTCCTAAAGAGTTTCCAATTGAAGAAAAAATAGTAGGATTCCAAAATTCAATAGGGAGGCCAAAGATTCTAACCCACACGGGAGCTATAGAAGGCATCTCTTCTTTGGCTTTAAATTTAGTATGCCAGGGCTTCATGAAAAGCCCTGCCCTTCCAAAAACCAAGGACCCCTTGAAAAGTTTTCTCTCTATCTTCATTATTAGCAAATAAAACAAGAAAATAACCATTTGGATAAATAGAGATTTGTAACTCACCTTTAGTTTTCTAGCTTTTTGCAGCCCAGACTTTGAAAGTAGATAGACTCGGACGAAAACCCATGAACCAACAAATTAGTCCTCTTTTTTCCAAATCTTCAATGCTAGTCTGAATGTTACCCATATCAAGCTTAACAATAGGAGTTCCATCACCGCTTTAAGACATCCTGACTCCATTTTCCTGGGATCAATCTTAGGCATTCTTAGAGGTTTATGAGAAGCCCTAGTATTGATATTAGCATTGGGCTGAGGCTTTCCACCACGAAGGGCATCCCTAAAATTCATTTTTGGGACTGAGTCTTCAAAATTCTTACCCTTGACAGGGGTTTTCATAGTAGAATTATTTTGTGGGTGCACCTTAGCACCAGATTCACTTGAGATATGAGCCATTTTTTGATCAACTACTTGAAACTTATTCCGTGGTCTCTTTAATCCTTGCCCTAGACGTCGTGGAAAGGTATGGTTTTCACTTTTCTTTTGTGCAGCAAATTGGAAGCCGTTGTCACTCAAGTTCACAGTATGATCTGTTGAAAGACAAATTTCTAACCCATATTGTATCCCCTACAACATTTCTTGCTAAAATATTGAGCATAAACCACAAAAATATTGGCCGCTAGGGCCCGAAGGCCCTAAAACCAACCTCTGGAGCTACTTGCACTCAACCCAGATGAAACCCTCGCATAGCCGCTTGCCAAATATATCGTTCACACATAGGGATGCGCTAGGATCTTTGTTGCTCCAAATGATATGAAAATTGGTGGAGATGTTCTAGGGTTTTTCAGGCATCTACCCTCAAAATTTCAGCTCAATCCGAGTTTGGATGAGTGAGATATGGCCGAAACGAGTTCGACAGTTTGGGCAGTCCTGTGAAAAATGTCTCTACCATTCAGCTCCAAAATTTCATGATTCAATTGAAGCAAAAAAACCTTTAATTTTTTTAATATATTATACTTATAAAATATTTATAATATTTTTAGTTCTTTTGAAATTTTTGTATAATAATAGTTGTAAAATATTAATATATTTCTATTTAATATTTTAATTTTTTACAATATGAGTGTTTTAAATTTAGTTTTATATTTAAGTAGAAAATATTTAAGATTTTCTTCAATATAGTAATAAAAATTAATTTAAAATACTTACAAAAAATAGACAAATATGAATTTAAAATTTGTATTTTAATCCAACATTTTGTAACTATATTTTAAATATGCATGTTTAGCATATTTTTACTATTCCCCATATATATATATTATTAATTGATGAGATACTTAATACTATATTGACTGATTAATATATATATGTATGATATGTTCAATGGAGGAGTAGATAGTGTGACAGTAGAATGGACAATGATAGAACTAATAATAAACCTTAAAATCATGAATAAGTTGCAATAGGAGATGGATATAGTTGTTGGAAAGGATAAACATGTTGATGAAGGGGATCTACCTAATCTAAATTATTTTAAATACATTACCAAGGAAATATTAATACTTCATCCCTCTGCGATCTACCTAATCTAAAGTATCTTAAATGCATTATCAAGGAAATATTAAGACTTCATCCCTTTACTCCTCTTCTTATACCTCTTCTTTTATACCTCGATAATATGTTGAAGAGTGTATTATTGGTACTATGGCATTCCTCCTAAGACAAGATGGGATCCTTTAGTATGTGAAAAGCCACTTGAATTTTTACTAGAAATATTTTAGAATAGTGATATTAATCCTTATGGAAAATATATGAAAGATATACCTGGAGGTGTTGGAAGACCCATTTGTTGGGGTCTATTACTAGGCATAACAATGATTGAACTTATATTGTTCAAAGCTTTAATTGGATTCTTCCACAACCTTTGCAACCAGATACCTTAGACATGTCTGAAACATTTGGATTTACAATACCTAAAAAGGATCATTTTTACTTTATTTGAATCTTTTACTTGATTTATCCTTATTATAAACTTTAATGTATTTTATGTAATTAAAATTTAAATATAATATGTACCATCATCATTCTATGATAGTAGAATTTATTGATAATGATATCCTTCTATTAGAATATGATTGTATTATCATGAGGTACCTTACCATGGGGACATCTAAAGGTTTTGTGTGTGTTGTTAATATACATTAATTTTCATATATAATATTTTTAATGATGCATGTCCTATATACTATGATTTTACAATAGCCTGTATATTATACTAATAATTTTTAAATGGAGGAGTGGAGTTTTTTTACCAATCCTTAGTATAATATAAAACTTATGTTCAAATGTAACACTTCAAATTAAGTACACATAATATCCAATTAAAAATATATGAAAAAATATATAATTGGTCTATTTATTTCATTGAAAAAAACTCAAGACAGAGGTTGTTGTCAAAACTTTACTAAAATTTTAAGAAAACATTAATCCATATTAAAGAATCCATAAGGACAAAAAACAGAAATCATGAAATACTAAACCACTTTGAAGTGAAATTTACCATTTCAAAATAGATCCTATGCAAACTTTTTTCAAAATAGAGTTCTTAAAGTTGCATAGTTAAAAAATATCATCCATAAAAACTAAAGTCACCAAAAATGCTTATCAAATTAAATCGGATTAAAAAACATTTAGAAGGATTAGTCAAATATTTTTATTTTTTTGTTGGAAAATATAATGAAATATTTTTAAGAAAATTACATTTTCTTCACAATCTAAGTAATTGATTTACCTTCTATAATACTTGAAATGCATAAAAATTCTACATATTAGTAACACTTCACATTAAATAGATCCAAATTATGAATTAATTATTAACTAATTATATAAATCCAAAACTGTTAAAAAAGATCATGATTCGATACTATAAAACATATTTTATATTTGAATTATAATAAAAATATTTAAAAAAAAATCACACCCTCTTTAAATTTTAAATAATTGATTTATCTTTTATAATACTTAAAATTTTATAGTAAGTCTATATATTAATAACACTTCACATTATATAGATCCAAATTATTAAGTATCTATTTACTAATCAAAGCACCTGCACTCTTTATGAGAAGATTTTGCATTAAATCATATATGATTCTTTAGAACATTATTTTGTGACTAATGGAATTTTAGTCTTTGTGGGACACCATAGTGGTTTAGCTTTGGGCTTTAGAACAATATATAGAGGATGGTTTTCAGCAAAAGGTACGTGGAGAGCTCCCATTAGTTCAAGAAGTTGTTATTCGATGTTTCTGAGTTGTCTGGGGCATTTAAAATCGGGGACTATATCCCCTAGATCGAGTGGCTGGATGTGCAAGGGTACCACAAGGGAAAGGTACTCCAAAGTTCAGTTCACTATGGACAGTATCAAGTCCATTGGAACAGTAAAGCATGAACATGCTTTCTTTTTACATGACATTCATTATGTAAAAAATAGAATTAGCATCAAACTATACATATCTAGCATTCCCTTATGGTACCCTTGATATATATATATATATATATATATATATATATATAGCATAAAAAATAAAAATAGTGCAAAGCCTCTAAGGTATTAAAAACATTTTCAACTCAATTATTTACACATGAAATTAATTGGAGTTGAAAGGGTTATATAGGTTTAAAAAGGAGGCCATGAACTTTGGGAAAGAAATAATCAAAATTGAATTGGGAGATTGAAAATTTGAATTGAAATGTGAAGTAAATATATTGAACAAAGAGAATTAATTATTAAAGAGTGAAAGATTAAAAATTGATTGAAGGGATATATAAGAAGATAAATAATAAAATAAATTGAAGAAGAATGAAATAAAGGGAGTTATAAGAAGAATAAAATAATGAAGAAAAATATTGTTGAAAAAAAGAATCAATTAAAATGAGAAACTGAGTGAAATTTTGAAAATTGAAACTAAAGAAATTGAAGAAAGAAGAAGCAAATTGAAGAGAAGAAGAATATTGAAAATTTGAGGAAGAATAAAAGAATAAAAGTTGAAAAATACGGTTAAAAATTAAATATTGAAGGGAAATATAATTTTGAAATTGAAGAAAGAGAAAAAATTGAAGGAAAATAACTTGAAGAAAGAAATTGAAGATTGAAAAATTAAATTGAAGAAAATTTGATGAAGAACAAAATTATTGAAGAAAGAAGAAATTGAGAAATTGAAGAAATTTTTAAATTTGGGAGGAATAAAAGATTCTACTACAAAGGAAAAATAATTGAAGAAGAAACTTGAAATTTGTAAAATAAAAAAAATCAATATTTTTCAAAATCACATATGTTCAAAGAAACAATTATTATGAAGAAATATTTTCAAATAAAAAGAATATATTGTCACAAACATGTTATACTCATAAAAAATTCAAATGGAATCAAAGGTTGAATATGAAGATAGTTCTTGGTACATTGATTCAGGATCTAGTCACCATATGATAAGCATTTTATAATAGTTTGATTCAATTCAAGTAAAACCAAGCATACTAATCAAGGATCATGTAATATCACACTTAGTATATTGTATTCATAATGTACATGTTGTGGCTGCTCCACAATGTACCCCAAAATTGGGGACCCACATTTTTTGCATGTTTTCCAAGAAGACCAAAGTGGCCCATATGCTAAAGATCAAAGAAAAAGCAAAACATCACAAGGAGGAAAAAGTGTCATGATATCGCGACATGTTGCATCGTTGCGACCAAAAGAGAAAAAGTGTCACGATATCGCGACATGTTGCATCGTTACGGCCAAAAGAGAAAAAGTTTTGCGATATCGTGACATGTTGCATCGTCGCGGCCAAAGGAGAAAAAAGTGTCGCGATATCGTGACATGTTGCATTTTCACGGCTAGAACAGAAGAAAGAAAAAGTGTCACGATATCGCGACATGTTGCATCGTCGTGGCCAAAAGAGAAAAAGTGTCGCGATATCGCGACATGTTGCATCGTCGCGGCCAAAGGAGGAAAAAGTGTCGCGATATCGTGACATGTTGCATCATCATGGCCAAAGGAGGAAAAGTGTCGCGATATCGCGACATGTTGCATCGTCGCTGCCAAAAGAGAAAAAGTGTCACGATATCGTGACATGTTGCATCGTCACGACCAAAAGAGAAAAAGTGTCGTGATATCGGGACATGTTGCATCATCGCGACCAAAGAAGAAAAATGTGTCGCGATATCGCAACATGTTGCATCATCGCGGCCAAAATAGAAAAAGTGTCACAATATCGCGACATGTTGCATCGTCACGGTCAAAAGAGAAAAAGTGTCACGACGGTAGAAGGAGGGAAAAGTGTCGCAATATCACGACATATTGCATCATCGCGGCCAAAAGAGAAAAAGTGTTGCGATATCACGACATGTTGCATTGTCACGGCCAAAAGAGAAAAAGTTCACGATATCGGGACATGTTGCATCGTCACAGTCAAAAGAGAAAAAGTGTCGCGATATCGCGACATGTTGCATCGTTGTGGCCAAAGGAGGAAAAAGTGTTGCGATATCACGACATGTTGCATTTTCGCGACCAAAACAGAAGAAAGAAAAAGTGTCGCAACATGTTACATTTTCGTGGCTAAAAGCAATAAAAGAGAGCAAGGAGGCAAAAGTGTTGCGATATCGCGACATGTTACATTTTCGCGACAAGGGGCCACAAAATGGAAACGAAAAGTTTTTTTTCGGAAACCAAAACGCATGCATGCACAAGGGAAGGTGAAACGAACAACCATTGGAAAATGAAACGAACAGTCAAGGAAGGTGAAACGAACAACCATTGGAAAATGAAACGAATAGTCATGGAAGGAGAAACAATTTTTTTTAGAAGTTTAAATACGCCATTCAAAGAGGCCAGAAGGGGTTGGAAACTGCTGCAAGTAGGGTTGCATATTTGAAGGCAAGAGGGTCATTCTGGACCTGTTTGGGTTGTTTTTCTTCCATGGACTGGTTTGGGAAAACCAAAAAAATTTGTTATTGTAAAATGACAAATTTTTAATACATAAAGTTTCATAAAGTTGCATCTTATGGACAAGAAAGAAGAAGTCATTTTTTGCATGCAAGATTAAATGTCTATGTTTCCCCTTTTCAGATTTTAGGCTTGTAAATGGAGTTTATGCAAGTTTCTTGGTTGCTTCATGCAAATGTCTAAATCTGAAAACCTCATTTAAAACCCTAGGAGCTAGCACTTAGCTTATCCGGATTGTGCTTGTTTTGCAAGTCCAATAGGTTAGGTTGCATGCATGAAAACCTCACATCTTCGATTTTGTCGAAATAGGATAGCATCATACTGAATGCATTTTATTTTCAGTTTTCTGCATTTTCTTTCAACTTTTTCTGCATTTTATTTTCCAAAAATTTTAACTTTATTTTAATTTTCAGGCATTAAAATAAACATTTAAAAATTTTCAAAATCCAAAAATAATTTCACCATTGCGTAGGTTATACTTCAAACTTCCAATATGCATTTTAAATTTTCATTTTTGGAGTTGTTTAGTATTTTTAAAAATTCATCGGAGTTGTTGTTTTATTACAGAGTTTAAAAAAAACCCGAAAATAGAAAGTTTCCATTTTGGGTCGGAATTTCATGTTTTCAGTTTTTTTTTGCACTCATGAGCCTATGATGACATTCTCTTCATGAAAATTCCAATTTCATTGAGTTATGTTTTATGGCATTTTCACAAATTTCCATTTTGAGCATCACATCGTGGTCATATGAAGGCCAACTCACATTTGCTTTATTTTGGTTCAATGAACAATCACTAAAGTTTCACGGTAAAATAAACCAACATTGCCCCTTGTTTACAATTACTTGCAATCACTAAGGTGTTCCAAGCATTTAAAGTGAATATCTTTATTCAAGATTACTAATACACATATGCAAATGCTAATATAGTGGAGACCTTGGAGAAGTTGTTCTTCTAACTTCTTTGCA
Source organism: Wollemia nobilis (assembly GCA_028583015.1). Lineage (NCBI taxonomy): Eukaryota > Viridiplantae > Streptophyta > Pinopsida > Araucariales > Araucariaceae > Wollemia > Wollemia nobilis. The sequence continues at coordinate 279,146 of JAQPPZ010015059.1, forward strand.
AGAGGATATTTGGAACCCAAATCCTAAGGCGAGTGTACTTTCACAATCGGGTGAAAATACCACTCAACAGTACATTGTAATATGTGCATGTTCCTGATATAACAAATAATCTTATTTTAGTATCATAATTGTTGGATAAAGGAATAGTATAATTTAAAAATATTAATGAGAATAAGAGATGTCTTATTAGAATACTAAATAATATTGAAGTTATGGGATCCTACAAAAATGGTATATTTGCCTTGGATGTAATAGAACTTGCACAAAATTATTTGGATCAAATTTTACCAAAAAATGATATCACAAGAGATATTTTATTGAACATAGAACTCTTATAGAAAAGGAACATGATAAGACATTGATAAATTTGGAAAATAGATTTTGTAATGACTTATTCAAAAGAATAGGTGATAGCTCAAACAGATAGATTCATGACCTAAACCAAATTTAATACGAGCACCAAAACAAGCCAGAATGTGATGTGGATCAAAATCCAACTACTATTTTATTTATTTGCCAAATACTTTATAGGCATAATTACAAGATATGATAGGTGCAAACACCTAAAATCATTTAGCTAACAACTAACAAATTAATCTTCTAGAAAAGAAGACCAAATAAATTAAGGCTAAAAAAATACTATCTAATAATAATCCTCATCATTCCTCCCAACAATAGAAGCATTGGACTCCAATATTTTTACAATAAAAGGGGGGAGAATTTGGAAATGTGCAATCCTTGAGTTGATGAAGAATATAGAGACCCTCTGGAAAGCTCTACACAATCACAATTATCTCAGTGAATTGAGAAGTAAAATCCTCTAATTTTCTTCAATCTTCTTCACAAAATTTCATCTACTTATTTATTTTATTCATGCTTAACTTGAAACATGCACCTCAAACTAACAGTCATACCATCCTACCAAGTAGGTGTCTTGAAATTGCATTCGGTTCATAGAAAATTTACAATAAAAAGAGGAAAGACAAATTATTGTGATCCAATGTTTAAGAAGGTATAGATTGGAGTGATGCTTTCAAACAATTATACTAAAATAACGAAGAATCTATTGCAAAAGCTTGATGTGGTGTTGCCCGAAGGGATGGTGCAAATATTTTTGGTAAATACTACTATTTTAATTTGCAAAAATATTTATCCATAATGCTAATTTGAGGGATAGCCCATTATCCTTCCAATTTTCAATATCCCTCTAGAAGATATTGGGAACAACTAGACCTAGACTTAATCCAACATGAGCTCATAAAACTCATGTTATTACAATTTTAAGAAATTGCTTATTAACTAAAAATAAGACCAAATAAATTAAGGCTAAAAAAAACCTATCTAATAATAATCCTCTTTAGAGTGTATTAATAATATGGAAGGCAAAGGTCTTCATACCAAATAATGTAATACGGGGGGTGTTGGAGGTGTTACACTTCAAATTAAGTACACATAGTATCCAATTAAAAATATATGAAAAAAGATATAATTGGTCTATTCATTTCATTGAAAAAAACTCAAGACAGAGGTTTTTGTCAAAACTTTACTTAAAGTTTAAGAAAACATTAATCCATATTAAAGAATCCATAAGGACAAACAACACAAATCATGAAAGACTAAACCACTTTGAAGTGAAATATAACACTTCAAAATAGATCCTATGCAAACTTTTTTCAAAATAGAGTTCTTAAAGTTGCATAGTTAAAAAATATCATCCATAAAAACTAAAGTCACCAAAAATGCTTATCAAATTAAATCAGATTAAAAAACATTTAGAAGGATTAGTCAATTTTTTTTATTTTTTTGTTGGAAAATATAATGAAATATTTTTAAGAAAATTACATTTTCTTCACAATCTAAGTAATTTATTTACCTTCTATAATACTTGAAATGCATAACAAGTCTACATATTAGTAACACTTCACATTAAATAGATTCAAATTATGAATTAATTATTAACTAATTATATAAATCCAAAACTATTAAAAAAGATCAATGATTCGATACTATAAAACATATTTTATATTTGAATTATAATAAAAATATTTTTAAAAAAATCACACCCTCTTTAAATTTTAAATAATTGATTTATCTTTTATAATACTTAAAATGTTATATTAAGTCTATATATTAATAACACTTCACATTATATAGATCCAAATTATTAAGTATCTATTTACTAATCAAAGCACCTGCACTCTTTATGAGAAGATTTTGCATTAAATCATATATGATTCTTTAGAACATTATTTTGTGACTAATGGAAGTTTAGTCTTTGTGGGACACCATAGTGGTTTAGCTTTGGGCTTTAGAACAATATATAGAGGATGGTTTTCAGCAAAAGGTACGTGGAGAGCTCCCATTAGTTCAAGAAGTTGTTATTCGATGTTTCTGAGTTGTCTGGGGCATTTAAAATCGGGGACTATATCCCTTGGATCGAGTGGCTGGATGTGCAAGGGTACCACAAGGGAAAGGTACTCCAAAGTTCAGTTCACTATGGACAGTATCAATTCCATTGGAACGGTAAAGCATGAACATGCTTTCTTTTTACATGACATTCATTATGTAAAAAATAGAATTAGCATCAAACTATACATATCTAGCATTCCCTTATGGTACCCTCAATATATATATATATATATATATATATATATATATATATATATAGCATAAAAAATAAAAATAGTGCAAAGCCTCTAAGGTATTAAAAACATTTTCAACTCAATTATTTACACATGAAATTAATTGGAGTTGAAAGGGTTATATAGGTTTAAAAAGGAGGCCATGAACTTTGGGAAAGAAATAATCAAAATTGAATTGGGAGATTGAAAATTTGAATTGAAATGTGAAGTAAATATATTGAACAAAGAGAATTAATTATTAAAGAGTGAAAGATTAAAAATTGATTGAAGGGATATATAAGAAGATAAATAATAAAATAAATTGAAGAAGAATGAAATAAAGGGAGTTATAAGGAGAATAAAATAATGAAGAAAAATATTGTTGAAAAAAAGAATCAATTAAAATGAGAAACTGAGTGAAATTTTGAAAATTGAAACTAAAGAAATTGAAGAAAGAAGAAGAAAATTGAAGAGAAGAAGAATATTGAAAATTTGAGGAAGAATAAAAGAATAAAAGTTGAAAAATACGGTTAAAAATTAAATATTGAAGGGAAATATAATTTTGAAATTGAAGAAAGAGAAAAAATTGAAGGAAAATAACTTGAAGAAAGAAATTGAAGATTGAAAAATTAAATTGAAGAAAATTTGATGAAGAACAAAATTATTGAAGAAAGAAGAAATTGAGAAATTGAAGAAATTTTTAAATTTGGGAGGAATAAAAGATTCTACTACAAAGGAAAAATAATTGAAGAAGAAACTTGAAATTTGTAAAATAAAAAAAATCAATATTTTTCAAAATCACATATGTTCAAAGAAACAATTATTATGAAGAAATATTTTCAAATAAAAATAATATATTGTCACAAACATGTTATACTCATAAAAAATTCAAATGGAATCAAAGGTTGAATATGAAGATAGTTCTTGGTACATTTATTCAGGATCTAGCCACCATATGATAAGCATTTTATAATAGTTTGATTCAATTCAAGTAAAACCAAGCATACTAATCAAGGATCATGTAATATCACACTTAGTCTATTGTATTCATAATGTACATGTTGTGGCTGCTCCACAACGTACCCCAAAATTGGGGACCCACCTTTTTTGCATGTTTTCCAAGAAGACCAAAGTGGCCCATATGCTAAAGATCAAAGAAAAAGCAAAACACCACAAGGAGGAAAAAGTGTCACGATATCGCGACATGTTGCATCGTTGCGGCCAAAAGAGAAAAAGTGTCACGATATCGCGACATGTTGCTTCATTGCGGCCAAAAGAGAAAAAGTTTTGCGATATCATGACATGTTGCATCGTTGCGGCCAAAGGAGGAAAAAGTGTCGCGATATAGCGACATGTTGCATTTTCGCGGCCAGAACAAAAGAAAGAAAAAGTGTCACGATATTGCGACATGTTGCATCATCGTGACCAAAAGAGAAAAAGTGTCGCGATATCGTGACATGTTGCATCATCGTGGCCAAAAGAGAAAAAGTGTCACGATATCGCGACATGTTGCATCGTCGCGGCCAAAGGAGGAAAAAGTGTCGCGATATCGCGACATGTTGCATCATCGCGGCCAAAGGAGAAAAAAGTGTCACGATATCGTGACATGTTGCATCGTCGCAGCAAAAAGAGAAAAAGTGTCGTGATATCGTGACATGTTGCATCATCGCAGCCAAAAGAGAAAAAGTGTCACGATATCGCGACATGTTGCATCGTCACGGTCAAAAGAGAAAAAGTGTCACGATATTGCGACATGTTGCATCGTCGTGGCCAAAGGAGGAAAAAGTGTCACGATATCGCGACATGTTGCATCATCGCGGCCAAAAGAGAAAAAGTGGCGTGATATCGCGACATGTTGCATCGTCACTGCCAAAAGAGAAAAAGTTCACGATATCGGGACATGTTGCATCGTCGCGGCCAAAAGAGAAAAAGTGTCGCGATATTGCGACATGTTGCATTGTCACGGCCAAAGGAGGAAAAAGTGTTGTGATATCGCAACATGTTGCATTTTTGCGGCCAAAATAGAAGAAAGAAAAAGTGTCGCGACATGTTACATTTTCGTGGCTAAAAGCAACAAAAGAGAGCAAAGAGGCAAAAGTGTTGCGATATCGTGACATGTTACATTTTCGCGGCAAGGGGCCACAAAATGGAAACGAAAAGCTTTTTTTTTGGAAACCAAAACACATGCATGCACAAGGGAAGGTGAAACGAACAACCATTGGAAAATGAAACTAACAGTCAGGGAAGGTGAAATGAACAGCCATTGGAAAATGAAACGAACAGTCATGGAAGGAGAAACAATTTTTTTTAGAAGTTTAAATACGCCATTCAAAGAGGCCAAAAGGGGTTGGAAACTGCTGCGAGCAGGGTTGCATATTTGAAGGCAAGAGGGCCATTCTAGACCTGTTTGGGTTGTTTTTCTTCCATGGACTGGTTTGGGAAAACCAAAAAATTTTGTTATTGTAAAATGACAAATTTTTAATACATAAAGTTGCATCTTATGGACAAGAAAGGAGTCATTTTTTGCATGCAAGATTAAATTTCTATGTTTCCCCTTTTCAGATTTTAGGCTTGTAAATGAAGTTTATGCAAGTTTCTTGGTTGCTTCATGTGAATGTCTAAATCTGAAAACCTCATTTAAAACCCTAGGAGCTAGCACTTAGCTTATCCAGATTGTGCTTGTTTTGCAAGTCTAATAGGTTAGGTTGCATGCATGAAAACCTCACATCTTTGATTTTGTCGAAATAGGATAGCATCATACTGAATGCATTTTATTTTCAGTTTTCTGCATTTTCTTTCAACTTTTTCTGCATTTTATTTTCCAAAAATTTTAACTTTATTTTAATTTTCAGGCATTAAAATAAACATTTAAAAATTTTCAAAATCCAAAAATAATTTCACCATTGCGTAGGTTATACTTCAGACTTCCAATACGCATTTTAAATTTTCATTTTTGGATTTGTTTAGTATTTTTAAAAATTCATCGGAGTTGTTTTATTACAGAGTTTAAAAATACCCGAAAATAGAAAGTTTCCATTTTGAGCCATAATTTCATGTTTTTAGTTTTTTTTTGCACTCATGAGCCTATGATGACATTCCCTTCATGAAAATTCCAATTTCATTGAAGGAGTTATGTTTTATGGCATTTTCACAAATTTCCATTTTGAGCATCACATCGTGGTCATATGAAGGCCAACTCACATTTGCTTTATTTTGGTTCAATGAACAATCACTAAAGTTTCACGGTAAAATAAACCAACATTGCCCCTTGTTTACGGTTACTTGCAATCACTAAGGTGTTCCAAGCATTTAAAGTGAATATCTTTATTCAAGATTACTAATACACATATGCAAATGCTAATATAGAGGAGACCTTGGAGAAGTTGTTTTTTTAACTTCTTTGCAAGAGGATATTTGGAACCCAAATCCTAAGGCGAGTGTACTTTCACAATCGGGTGAAAATACCACTCAAAAGTACATTATAATATGTGCATGTTCCTGATATAACAAATAATCTTATTTTAGTATCATAATTGTTGGATAAAGGAATAGTATAATTTAAAAATATTAATGAGAATAAGAGATGTCTTATTAGAATACTAAATAATATTGAAGCTATGGGATCCTACAAAAATGGTATATTTGCCTTGGATGTAATAGAACTTGCACAAAATTATTTGGAACAACTTTTACCAAAAAATGATATCACAAGAGATATTTTATTGAACATAGAACTCTTATAGATAAGGAACATGATAAGACATTGATAAATTTGGAAAATATATTTTGTAATGACTTCTTCAAAAGAATAAGTGATAGCTCAAATAGACAGATTCATGACCTAAACCAAATTTAATATGAGCACCAAAACAAGCCAGAATGTGATGTGGATCAAAATCCAACTACTATTTTATTTATTTGCCAAATACTTTATAGGCATAATTACAAGATATGATAGGTGCAAACACCTAAAATCATTTAGCTAACAACTAACAAATTAATCTTCTAGAAAAGAAGACCAAATAAATTAAGGCTAAAAAAATACTATCTAATAATAATCCTCATCATTCCTCCCAAAAATAGAAGCATTGGACTCCAATATTTTTACAATAAAAGGGGGGAGAATTTGGAAATGTGCAATCCTTGAGTTGATGAAGAATATAGAGACCCTCTGGAAAGCTCTACACAATCACAATTATCTTAGTGAATTGAGAAGTAAAATCCTCTAATTTTCTTCAATCTTTTTCACAAAATTTCATCTACTTATTTATTTTATTCATGCTTAACTTGAAACATGCACCTCAAACTAACAGTCATACCATCCTACCAAGCAGGTGTCTTGAAATTGCATTCGGTTCATAGAAAATTTACAATAAAAAGAGGAAAGACACAAATTATTGTGATCCAATGTTTAAGAAGGTATAGATTGGAGTGATGCTTTCAAACAATTATACTAAAATAACAAAGAAGCTATTGCAAAAGCTTGATGTGGTGCTGCCCGAAGGGATGGTGCAAATATTTTTGGTAAATACTACTATTTTAATTTACAAAAATATTTATCCATAATGCTAATTTGAGGGATAGCCCATTATCCTTCCAATTTTCAATATCCCTCTAGAAGATATTGGGAACAACTAGACCTAGACTTAATCCAACATGAGCTCATAAAACTCATGTTATTACAATTTTAAGAAATTGCTTATTAACTAAAAATAAGACCAAATAAATTAAGGCTAAAAAAACCTATCTAATAATAATCCTCATTAGAGTGTATTAATAATATGGAAGGCAAAGGTCTTCATACCAAATAATGTAATACGGGGGGTGTTGGAGGTGTTACATTGTTTGGTAACTTGTAAATAATTTAGATTAGGGTGTGTTTAGTATTTTTAGTCTATTGTATGTGTCGTGTTATTAAGTGTGATTATATCTCATATAAATAAGTGTGGAGTTATGTATGTGAGGTATCATATCCATAAGGGTGAGTTATGTGAGTGAAATTTCATGTTTAGAAGTGAGAAGTTATATGCAATCAGGAGAGACTTTATCTTTATGTAATATGTGAGATTTAGTATGTAAGATAGAAATGTAAAGAGTTGGATCTCCTATAAATATGAGGAGATGAAGACTTTAAAGGTCAAGATTCATGTGCATATGAAGATTCTTATGTATGTATATATTCAATATAAAGCCCTATAATATGTATCGAACAAGCATTGTATTTATGCATTGATTATAGTAGATGTAATTTTTAATAAAATATTCAGTGTGTTTTATATTCAATATTATGGATTTATTATTGCATGTTGTCGAGATATTATTTGATCCTAGAGAATTTTAAATTTATGATAATAAGGATAATTTTCTAACAATGGTAACATACATGAATTGTTATGTTGATATTTTTTTATTGATAAAAGGGGTTTTGAAAGGTTCCCATAACCTTTTACAAAAATATGAGAGCTAGGAGATGATCTCCCAATAAAACCAAAGCAAAAGCAAGAAATCCTTTATGGGCCATTAAATAGGAGATATAGAAATCAACAAAGGGCCCACATAGGGGCAAAAGAGGAAGTCTTTAAAGGTGATAAGAGAAGCCCTTACAGGGGTAAATGAGGAGGAGAGAAGAGTAACTACAACCCAAAAACCTCCTTGAAAAAAACCAAAAACCTCACAATGCTGGATAGCGGAGCTAATTACCAATGTTGATGATATCACAGCTTGCATTAGTCCACTCATCATCACCCACCAAACTTTTGAATTCATCCAAAATTTTGTACTAGTATTTGTACTCCTCCAAGAGAGCATCTGCTTGAGTTAGCAAGGACTGATATCAGTGAATTCCACACTGTAACAGATCCTCCATATGTGACCAAAAGTAAGTAGGAGGTATCCAGTCATACACAAAAAAAATCCTCTGATAACCATTGTCATCATCATGTTGGACATGCTCTATGATAAACTCAGCATCTCCCAAAAGATGAGGTACATGTATCTCAACAAATTTATGAGTATCACCACCATAGAGTGTTTGAGAAAACTCAAGTTCCACCATGTAACCAATACTCTATGTGTAACCACAGATGATGCCCCTAGAATCAGCCTTGAAGAAAATTCTCCACACTCTAGAGAAAAAATCTATGTGCTTCTAAAATTTACCTTGTAACAAGGACTTCATGTGCCACTAAAATCCATCTTGTAGCAGAAAATCCATGTGTAACATAGAATGATGTCAATGAATTTCAAACTATAGTAAATTCTCCATACATGACCAAGGTAATAAGTAGGTATTCAATTGTGCATAGAGAAAGCCTCCGATCACCACTATCATCATCATGTTGGAGATATGCCATGAGAAACTTAGTATATCCCAAAGGATGAGGTAGATGTATCACAATAAACTTATGACTATCACCATAAAGGAGTTTTTGACCCAAATCAGCTACTAGAGAAGAGGGAAACTAGAAGTGGATAAGAATAAAACTGATAAATCTACATAAAATGAAGGTGATGACCAGGGTGTTAAAAAAGGACTTCCAACCCCACCAGACTCTCAGGATGAGTTCGTAGGAATTATGAGTATCAAGAATTGACATCAAGCAAAGGAGGGAAGTTATCAATATAGATGGTAAGGTTGGGTACACAAAAACCCAAGTTAGCTAAGAGGTTAGCAGATTGGTTATCCTCTCTATAGACATATTGTATAGTAACATTAGTGGTGGAACTAAGAAAGGTATTAGTGGATAGACATGTTTCACCATGTGTTGAACTCTGCACTTCACAATTTTTTTTGTGCAATTTCCTTAGGTTCCCTAGATAGGATGTTGAAAGGGAACTTGGCTTATGTTGGAGGTATTGACACTGGTATGGTATGGGTTACGATATATGGTATCTTTTTGTTAAGAACAACCAATATATAGTGGAACAAAAGCATGAATGTTGAGATTAGTTGAATGATGAGGAAATTGAATATAATCATGAGATGCACTACTATTTGGAGGAACTTGTGTAATTTTTCCAATGTTGGTGGTCATAGTAGTAGCATATGTTAGTTGATTAGAAGGATTACTATGATGTAAGGATTCAAAAAAGATGTTGTTATGAATATTCCTAGGAGATATGGTAGAAGGAGGAGGTACCTGACCTCTTTTGAGTTGAGCCTCCTCATCCATAACTCTAGACAAAGTCTCTCTATGGTGTTTTATGAAACCCCACAAATGATCAACTGATATAAAAGTGAAGCCACCATTAGGCCTCTCAAAGGGATCATAGTTAGTATTAATTTCAACATGTTCTTACTCTTCCACATCAAGGTTAGGATTCTCTATATCAACATGATCATCTTCTTGGGAAATTTTATCAAATTTAAGATGTCTTCATTGACTTCTTGGGAATGGATCCATTAGAATAAGTTAAAGGATAGAGGAGAAAACTAAGGAAAGACACAAATATTCTTAATATGTTTTTACTATTTTATGATCTAAACAAACAAAAATAGTGGTCTTGCTTAAAATTTTCAAGAAAATACAAAGGAAGAGGCTTCCTTTATTGGACACTAATATGTGTGTTCATATTGAGTTCATCAAATATGTAGAGGGGGAAAACTACCCTACCACATACAATTCTCAGTTGGATCCACTAGGAGCCAAGGTGAACCACGAGGATGTGTTATATTCTCTACACTCAAGGACATGAAAGGATGGGTTCACCATAATTAATTTTAGGACTCACTCCAAGTCTAGGGTGGAAATTTTTAATGTATCAATTAATCATACATATATTATTTGGCATTTCTAAACTAAACTATAAAAATGAAAGGATAACGTAAAACATACACGATACAAGAAAATAAGAGCTAACTCTAGTATGAATATGTAATTCAATGATGTTTAACCCTAGGATTGCAAAAAATCTTTGAGCAAGGGTCTAAGGGAATCCACAAATATTAAAATCCTAGATGCACACTATATGCTTTTATTCTTTCAAATACCTATAAATTCAACCAAATATTTTTTCTTTACTTATAATCTTGTAATCTAGGTTTTAGATAGAAATGAACAAAAGAAAACACCAAAAAGCCTAAATATCTATTAGAGAACTTTTTTTATCTAGTGGTTGATCCAAGCTTTATATTACATCGAAAATATCAAATGGCTTCATATCTTCAAAACAACTTCACAAAACCCTAGAAAATTTAGGTGCCTGCTTAGGCCACTATAAAATTGACCTTGGAGGTGCAACAGTCAGGCCCCCTTAGTCCTTTTAGTTGATTGTTCAAAAGTAAAATGATATTTGACCTTTGGAAAATGCACAAACAAATTAAAATAGATAGATAATAGTGAAATATAATTTAGATATGGTGTACATAGCAAAAATGCTAAAATGTAAGTGCGACATTAAATGTAGATATGGTGTACCCCCAAGTCCTAATTTACCTAATTTATACCCTATAAATGTGGAGTACAAATTTTTCTTACCAAATTTTCATCCTATATAAGCGGGGTGTGAATCTAGTTCAGATGCCCTTTTTAGACCTTAAAACAACAAAAAATAGAGTGCAAAACAGTGAAAATAGACTTAAAAATCAACTAAAGTAAATGCAAAACTTGTTGAGCTAATATAAGAATAAAATGAGCAATGAAGAGGTGTAAGAATCAGTCCAAGAAGGTTGAACTACCCAATCACCAAGGCTCCTCCACTTGATCCCCAAGGGTAACCAACACCAAAGCACAAAATAGAAAAACATTGACTTACAATAAAGGAGCACTTGGTAGCATGAGTAAATAAGCAAGTCAATAATTGAAACCTCCAAAGAACTTATTGGGAATATTAGGGGAAAATAGGGAATCCAATCCTCTACTTATAAGAGGTTTTGAGGGCAAAAACATATGATAAAATAAAATTTCACCACGGGAAAAGGCTAACCTCAAAACAAGTTGACGAGGTGGGGATTTTTAGTGATAAAAATCCCTAGAATTCCAAATTCACACCCAGCCATTACAGGGTATGAATCTAGAAAGTCAAATTCATGCCTTGTATGGACCGGGTGCAACTTTGGTAAAACTAAAGATATAGGGCAAATGGAGAAGGCAAAATGGCCTCAAATTTACACTTTGGAAGTTTGGGTGGCTGACTAGGGATCTAAGAAAGAAATGAATCATTTTGGTGGGTCAAATTTTTGTGTCTACAATAATATAAGGGAATCATGGATGTAGATGCCAAGAATTTAGTACAAGGAGATTATCATTTGCATGATACTTTTATTTTGGTCATATATTACCTTATTCACCTCAAGATAAATCCTATGCAACATTTTTTCATACAAGTTTTTTAAGTTGCATAGTTAGAAAAATGATTGATAAAGACTAAGTTACCAAAAATGCTTATCAAATTAAATCAGATTTAAAAATTGTTTGAAAGGATCAATATTTGATTCTATAAAACATATTTTATATTTAAAATTGAAAAATTACACCCTCTTCAAAATTCAAATAATTGGTTTACCTTCTATAATACTTGAAATGCAATAATAAGTATATACATTAGTAACACTTCACATTATATAAATCCAAATGATGAAGTAACTATTAACTAATCAATGTACTTGTCATTGTCAAATACTATCTTGGCTTACATCATGTGACCCTAACCTACACTCTTTATGAGAAGATTTCTCATTAAGTCATACGACTCTTTGTACTAGGAGATTGTTTTGTGACTAATGGAAGTTTATAGTTTTTGTGGGATGCCAGAGTGGTTTGACTTTGCGTTCTCATTCTAAATACTCAAAATCAAACCATGTCGAGGTGTGTGTTTTGTATGAAAAATGTTATGTTTGTAAATCAACTACCTTCGTATATGCACTAGCTTGTCATGTTAATAACCATTCATTCACTAAACAAAGGAAAAAATAGTATAAGTCTTAAAAATGAAGCATAAGTACTTTAATTTATGTATATTTCGAATGGAAATTAAAGGTTCAAAGCTCATGGCCTATGTAGTTGCATCTCGTATTCTACTCTAGTAGCCAATTTTGTGTGTTGGATGACTCAATCTCAACCCTTGCATAGATTTTGTAAATGAATTTGAATATTTAAAAAGTAGACTAAAAAATTTATAATAAATAATAATATTATTTAAAAATTGATAAAAATTAAATATAAATATAATAAATCAAATAATTATTATAATAATAAATGGTAACTAAAATTATATAAATACTATGATTTTAAATATATATTTATTATTATTATATTATTTTTAAAAATAATAAATTATATTTACAAAAATTACAATTATAAAATTATGCTTAATTTTTTTAAATATAGTATCTTAGTTCATTTTGATTTAAAATAAACACCTTTAATAAAATAAAATAGGATGTTATTATTATGTTGAATATTTTAGTACTATATCTTTGAATTTTCATTTAGAAAAACCAAATTCAATCTAATATACAAGAAACAAAAACTTAAAAAAAAAACGACAATCAAATTACCATTATTATCCTTGGGACATATATTGTTGAAACCAAGTCCTTAAGCTTTATCCTAAAAAAAAATTAGGGTAGTTAAATTGTCATTATTATAAAGAGTAAGCTTTATTCTAAAAAAATTTAGGGCATTTGCTCTCAGGGTTTGGTGGATTAGTAAATGTTATTGTGGTTGGACACTTACTAAGAAGATACCTAGATTCAAACTTTGGGGGTGTCCTTTAGCAAAGGAAGGAGTTTGATCTGAATTCTATGAGTGTGCACCATACCAATAATGAATAGAAGTTATAAGAGACAGCCCCAAGATTTAAACCATGTTTAATAGTAAATAAAATTATAAATATAACCAACTCCACTCAAATAAAAATAAAAATTACTGCAATCAAAATGTCTTATTATCCTTGAGGCATAATAACATTCGGGTTTCTAAGCCCATTTCTGCCAGTAAGAGTGAGATCTTTAAGGTCATCCTCCCCGACAAGAAGGAGAGCATAAATGGCCTAACTTCGGAGTAGTTTTGTTTGGTCTCTTCTGCAGGTTTTTGGTCTGTCTGGTTTTGGTTGGGTTCTGGTCTGTTTGTTCTTCCCCACCGTGGCCGTTGGTCTGGTCGGGTTTTTAGCGTTTGTTTTTTCTTTCCTTTAGTTTGCTTGTAATACTGGTGTTTCTGGTTTGGTTCCCCCGCTGTCCTTTGATTTCCCTGATGTTTAAACCTTTTTAGTTTCTCCGTTACTTTTTGTACAACTTTCAAAGTCCTTTTCAAAATCCTTTCTACCAAACATATTAAGGATTTTTCAACTCACATCAGCATTGTAATGTGACAAAGTGAATTACAATAAAACAATAAAGACATTAAGATATTTGATGGCACGTCTCCATCCAAGAGTTTTGTAGCTTGAAATCTCTTTATCTTTCATTTTAGCCACAAATATGAAGTTGGTCCCTTGTACTTTCTATTTCTAAAAATTATTATGAACCATTCATTGTAACCAGCGAAAGATGGCAGTGATAGCCATGCCATCTCCCGTTCATGTTCCAATGCATGGAGTTATTTACTCGAACACAAATATATTGCTCTGTTCTGAGTATGTCAGGATTTGCAAGCTTTCTTGCTCAACTCACATCGGTATTGTACTGTGACAAAGTGAATTACAATAAAACAATAAAGATATTATGATATTTGATGGCACGTCTCCATCCAAGAGTTTTTTTAGCTTGAAATTTCTTTATCTTTCATATTAGCCACAAATATGAAGTTGGCCCTACTTTCTAAAAATTATTATGAACCATTCATTGTAACCAGCCGAAGGATGGCAGTGATAGCCATTCCTTTGCTTATTTAAGCCTGCCATCTCCCGTTCATGTTCCAATGCATGGAATTATTTACTCAAACACAAATATATTGCTCTGTGCTGAGTATGTCAGGATTTGCAGGCTTTCTTACTCAACTCACATCAGTATTGTACTGTGGCAAAGTGAATTACAATAAAACAATAAAGAAATTAAGATATTTGATGGCGCGTCTCCATCCAAGAGTTTTGTCGCTTGAAATTTCTTCATCTTTCATTTTAGCCACAAATATGAAGTTGGTCCCTCTTACTTTCAAAAAATTATTATGAACCATTCATTTTAACCAGCCGAAAGATGGCAGTGATAGCCATTCCTTTGCTTATTTAAACCTCCCATCTCCCATTCATCTTCCAATGCATGGAATTATTTACTCAAGCAAAAATATATTACTCTGTGCTGAGTATGTCATGAGCTGCAGGCGTTCTTCCTCCTCAGTATTTAAGGATCGTGAGCTCTTCTACTCTGTGGGTTTCCCTTGTAGTGTTCGTGGCCACAACAATCCTAATGTTAATGCATCTACTGTCCCGGCATTGCCGGCATCGACTGCCTCCGGGTCCATGGGGCATCCCAGTAATTGGGAACCTCCACATGTTGGGTTCCTTACCCCATCGATCCCTCTCCAACCTGACTAAGAAATATAGGCCCTTAATGTACCTGCGATTAGGTTGTGTTGATACAATAGTCGTCAGCTCTCCACACATGGCTGCCCAAGTCCTCCAAAAGCAAGGAGGGGTCTTCATAAACCGTCCCAAAACCCTGGCGACTGAAATCATAGCCTACAACTCTTGCAGCATCGCTTTCTACCCAGCCGACCAGTACTGGAGAGAGGCCAGAAAAATGGCGGTTTCTCTCATGTTTACTCCCAAGAGATTGGAGTTCTTCCGAAGTGTAAGGAGGGAAGAGGCCTTGGAGTTCGTGAAAAGCATATGGGAAACATCGCGAGAGCAGTCGAAGGCCATCTCCATCAATCCCTACGTTGTGAATTTTTCTGTGAACAATATATCGTGGATGGCCTTCGGCAAAAGGTACGTGGATACCTCCCACGAGTTCAAGAAGTTGTTATTCGATGTTTTTGAGTTGTTTGGGGCATTTAACATTGGGGACTATATCCCCTGGCTCGAGTGGCTGGATGTGCAAGGGTACCACAAGAGAATGGTAGATGCTCGCAAGGGCCTCGATGATTTGATGGAGAGAATTGTGAAAGATCACATCGAGGAGAATCTCAAGAGCCCAAAGGATGAAAGTAAGGAAGACTTTTTGGACGTGCTGCTCACGGCGGCGCAAAACCTGAATTCCAAACTTCAGTTCACTATGGACAATATCAAGTCCATTGGAACGGTAAAGCTTGAACATTCTTTCATTTTCCATTGCATTCATTCTCTGTTTGTATAGTTCATAATGTTCCTTGACCAACTCAAAACATGGTCTATATCTCTTCGACCTTTCTTTCCCGGGGGCAAAGTTTCAACAATTAAATGATTTTGCTTTATACTCTTATACGGTTTTGAATTCTCACCGCTATTTCTTTTTAGATTTCGATTTTAAGGTTTAAACAATTAAATGATTTTTTATTTAAAAAGTTGGTTTATTTTCATCTTTTATTCATTTACTATACTTTTTCTTTTATCTGTTATTTCCATTATTCTTTTTTAATATATTATTATAGTTATAAAATATTTATAACATCTGTTTAATCTTTTTGATATTTTTATATATTCATGGTTATAAAATATTAATAAATTTATATTTCATATATATATTTTTTAATTATAAAAATTCAATATTTAGTCTTATATTTAAGTAGATGATCAAAATATTTAAGATTTTATTTAATAAAGTAACAAAAATTTATTAAATATATTTATAAAAATAAATAGGTAGATATGAAATTAAAATTTTTATTTTTTTAATAAAATATATTTAATCTAACATTTTGCAACTATATTTTAAATGTGTATGTTCAACATATTTTCACTATTTACCCTAGTTTGCAATCCTACTATACATATAAGTTAGTTTAAGAGATTTTATTAATTGATTATTTACTTACTACTATATTGATTGATTAATATATGTGTGCAGATATGTTCAATGGAGGAGTAGACAGTGTGGCAATTGATGTAGAATGGACAATGGCATAACTAATAAAAAACCTTTAAATCATGAATAATTTGCAACAAGAGATTGATATAGTTGTTGGAAGGATAAACAAGTTTGTGAAACAAATCCACCTCATCTAAAGTATCTCAAATGCATTATCAAGGGAACATTAAGACATCATTATTTTTCTCCTCTTCTAATATATGTACTATTGGTACTTATGGCATTCCTCCTCATGCAATATGCTTAGTGAATTTTTGGTTTATTGGTTGAGATCCTTTAGTATGGGAAAAGCCACTTCAATTTATACCAAAAAGATTTGACAATAGTGGCACTAATCCTTATGGATAATATATGGAGTATATACTTGGAGGTGCTAGAAGATGCATTTTTCCAAGTCTATTACTAGGCATAACTATTATTGAACTTATATTATCAAATCTCATTCAAAGCTTTAATTGGAATCTTTCACCACCTTTACAATCAGATACAGTAGACATGTCTAAAAAAATTGGACTTAAAATACATAAAAAGAAACCTCTTTTTCTTGTTGCTACACCTCACCTTGATTATCATATTTATGAAATATATTAGAATATTTCATCTTACATGAATGAAGTTATAAGCCTATGTTATTTCTTTTGGAAACATCTAATTTTAAATCTTAATTATCTTGTCCTAAAATACATGTGTATGTGGTATCATTCTAATAATATAATGTCCTTTGATGTTAGTCTCATTCAAGTAGTCATTGTTCTCCTCTCATGATAATAAGATTATAAATGAAATATTTTTATGGAAAGATCATATGTCATTATGGTGAGGTCTTATTTATTTTTTTAAAACCCTTATTGCATGTTTGTATAACCAAAAAAAGGTTTTGGTTTACTGTATATGAATATTTTACTTGATTTACCCTTATTATAAACTTTAATGTATTTTTTAATCTAAAATTTAAATATAATATGTACCATCATCATTTTATGATAGTAGAATTTATTGCTAATGATTCCCTCATATTAGAATATAATTGTACTATCATGAGGTATGTTACCATGGGAGCATATAAAAGTATTATTTGTGTTGTTAATATACATTAATTTTCATATAGAACATGTTCTTATTTATGCATGTCCTATTTACTATGATTTAGCAATGGCTTGTACATTATGCTAATAATTTTTTAATGAAGAAGTAAGTGGAGTTAAAAAATGAAAAATGAGCCATCCTTGTTACAATATAAAACTTATGTTCAAATGTAACACTCCAATTGTATTACACTAAATATCCAATTAAAACTATATGAACAAAGATATAATTGGTCTATTTATTTTCTCAAAATCTCAAAATAGAGGTTAGTTAAAGTATTTGTTTGAGATACATAGTCCATATTAAAGAACTCATAAGAATAAATAAGATAAATCAGAAAAGGTCAAACCACTTTGAAGTGAAATTCATCACTTCAAAGTGAAAAATAACATTTAACAAAGAGAGGCCCAATAGTGAAACCAAAATCAAGATAATAAACATCAAAAATTTAATTTATTTATAACGTAATTGAGATTCTTATACCACTAGTACTTACATCTAATGGAATATACAATGCATGTATTTTTAATTATTAATACCTTATTTATTAATAAGTGTAAATATAAATAAAATTTTATTTGTATAACAATGATATATAAGCACATCAAGATCTATGAATTTATATTTATATAAATTCTACAAAGTTATTATATCTAGGAACCTGGATGCCCTGATTGTGGATTGAAATAATAAGCAATTAATCATATATAAAATAAAAGAAGCTCATAGTGGAGTGGTTTAATGTAAATTTAGATGAAGCTACCCTAGGTAACCTTGGTCTAACAAAACAAGGGGATTTATAAAAATAAATAAAAATAGTTTTATGATTTGAAGGTAGCATGGAGGCTACATATAATATAAAGCAACAACCTAAAACCATGATATTTGAGTCAAATAGAAAGAATTGTAATACCATGATATATGAGTCAAATGAAATAAATTTTAAACCTTATTTTCAAATAAATTTATTCAAAGGTCCTTATAGATAGTTATGTTCTCAAGGGAATGAAGTAATGGTTTTAAAATAATTTTATGAAAGATATTAAATTCCTTATATTATAAACTTGTAGATTAGATCCATACAAAATGTAAGAGGAATTAGGATATTTATCCTTTTAGGTGAAATTTAAAGTTATAGAAAGCTTCTTCCATTAGCCTAGAAGAGACTAATACCCAAAGCAAAGAGTAGACATTATTCAAGGGGAGAAATGTTAGAAGAACAAAGAAGAATCACTAATGTTAGAAGAACAAAGAAGAATCACTAATCCATGTGTGAGAAGAAATCCCAAGAGAAAGGGTTAGTTTGGAGAGGTATTTTTGGTCTACACCTGAGAGGAAAGTGTTGGAAACATTATCATTTGGAGATTGGTCCAAAGATAATATTCAAGATTCCACAAGAGATGATGTCTAATATCTAGCATTTGAGAGTACAAAAGGTCTAATACTTGAGGAACATAGATATTGGTATATTTGAAATGTACGCATATAAAAAAGCATTACATACAAAGCAAAAGACAAAAAATATAATTAGTGTCAAAAATAAAATTAGTGCAAAGCCTCTAAGGTATTACCAATATTTTGAACTCAATTATTTTACACATGAAATTAATTGGAGTTGAAAGGGTCATATAGGTTTAAAAAGGAGGGCATGAACTTTGGGAAAGAAATAATAAAAATTGAATTGGGAGATTGAAAATTTGAATTGAAATGTGAAGGAAATATATTGAATGGAGAGAATTAATTTTTAAAAAGTGAAAGATTAAAAATTTATTGAAGGAGGTCCGAGGTATAGACCAATTGGTTAGACCAAACCCCGTAAGGAGGGCGGAGGTCCAAGGTTCAAATCTCAGGCCTCATTGAACTAAACACTTGTCCCTTTCCTGGTGATTTCAGTGGTGTAAAAGGTTTAAAATGATTGTGGCATGGTGGTTATAGGGGAAGATTGCACGAAGATCTGTGTGGCGGCTTTCGGGATGGACAGCGCAGAATACTGTGGTGACCATAAAAAATCGGACAACCTGCCCGGATTCGTGGCGGCTACCGATTCCACAATGTTAAAAAAATGATTTAAGGTAGATATAAGAAGATAAAGAATAAAAAAAATGGAATTATAAGGAGAATAAAATATTGAAGAATTAATTGAAGAAAAATATTGTCTCAAAAAAAATAATTGAAAGGCGAAATTGAGTGAAAATTTGAAAATTAAAAATTAATGAAATTGAAGAAAGAAGAAGAAAATTTAAGAGAAGAAGAATATTAAAAATTTGAGGAAGAATAAATGAATAAAATTTGAAATTTTGAGAAATTGAAGAAATTTTTAAATTTGGGAGGAATAAGGGATTCTACAACAAGGGAAAAATAATTGAAGAAGAAACTGAAAAAATTTATGAAATAAAAAAACAACAAATCAAAGAGATATTTTTCAAAATTACTTATGTTCAAAGAAGAAAATATCATGAAGAAATATTTTCAAATACAAAGAAGATATTATCACAAACATGTTCTACACTACAATATAATAAATCGTCAAAACCTCAAATTGAATAAAAATTTGAATATGAAGATAATTCTTGGTACATTGATTCAGGATCTAGCCATCATATGATAACCAATCTATATTAGTTTTATTCAATTCAAGTAAAACCAAGCATACTAATAAAGGATCAGGGAATGTTACACTTAGTCTATTGTATTGAGAATACACATTGTAAGATGTGCTTTATGTTTACAAATAATCTTATTTCACTATCATAATTATTGGATAAAGGAAGAACAATAGAATTTAAAAACATTACTAGAAATAAGAGATGTCTTATTAAAATACTAAATAATATTGAATCCATGGATCCTACAAAAGTGGCATATTTTCCTTGGATGTAATAGAACTTGCACAAAAATATTTGGATCAATGTTTACCAAAAAACTGATAGCAAAAGAGATATTTTATTGAACATAGAACTCTTATGGAAAAGGAACATGATAAGACATTGATTAATTTGGAAAATAGATTTTGTAATGGCTTGTTAAAATAACATATATTCTTCAATGACTTCTTCAAAAGAATAGGTAACAACTCAAAGAGACAAATTCATAACCTAAACCAAAATCAGTACCAGCACTATTAAGAAGATTGAAGGCAAAAGGTCTTCATACCAAATAATATAATAATAGGGGTGTTGAGTTATTATATTGTTTGGTACCTTGTAAATAATTTAGATTAGGGTGTGTTTAATATTTTAGTCTATAGTATGTGTCATGTTATTAAGTGTGAGTATATCTCATGTAAATAAGTGTGGAGTTATGTGTGTGAAGTGTCATGTCCATAAGGGTGAGTTATGTGAATGAAGTGTCAAGTTTAGAAGTGAGGAGTTATATGCAATCATGAGAGACTTTATATTTATGTAATATGTGAGATTTATTATGTAAGATAGAAATATGAAGAGTTGGATCTCCTATGAATATGAGAAGATGAATATTTTATGTAAGTGCAAAGGTCAAGAGTCATGTGCATATGAAGAGTCTCATGTATGTATATATTGAAGACAAAGCCCTGTAATATGTATCGAACAAGCATTGCATTTATGCATTGCTTATAGTAGATGTATTTTCAATAAAATATTTAGTGTGTTTTATGTTCAATATTATGGATTGATTATTGCATGTTGTTGAGATATTATTTGATCCTAGATATTGTTAAATTTATGATAATAAGGATAATTTACTAATAGTGATAACATAGTTAAGTTATATTAATATTAAATTGGTAAGACTCTTACCATTTTTTACAATGATTACAAATAAAAGACTCCATATTTGACATAACTTTGTAAAGCTATATCTCCTTCTATCTTAGTTCCATCCTTAATGTTAACATTCGAAATAAATCCCCGATAGTTTCATATTATAAACCTATTTTGCTAATGGTAGTGGTGGGAAATAAACTTATAATATATTGAAGAAAATATTCATATCATGCAATAATAACCATTTCTCATTCATCATCCTTAAACTAATATTATCTTATAAATTATACCACATGATATTAGTAACTTAAATACTAATTTTTGAAGGTAAGTGTAAAGATATTACATCAAGTTACTCTCTACCATTTGCTATTATTTTTTTTTAATTAAACTCTCCATAATATATGGTCATACAATGATATAGTTACACATAGGGAAAAAATGTATGTATATTCTTATTTCATTGCTAATTAATGTTTTATTATTTAGACTATGAAACTTATTGAAATATGCCTAATCTATTCTAGTTTAAACTAAGAAAAAGTGTGAAGAAGTGCTTATGAGCACTAACTGTAATGACCAAAAAACAAGCAAACAGAAAACACACAAAAGAAAAGATGATTTTTAACTAAGGAAAGAGATTTATGAACCATTCATAAACCCCTAACCAATATAATATCTACCTAATATTTAAATACCCTAAGTTTTCCTGAAAGCTACATCTCAGTAAATACCCTAACACAAGTTCATCTATGTAGGTGTATCATGTGTTACCGCAAATAAGCTTATCTATCTCATCATTCTTGATGAATCTATCTCATCATTCTTGATCAGCTAGACTTATCACCTTCAGTCAATTGAAGGTATACACGCATCACCATACCATACACAAGCCAGTTTGTATAGGTATGCTAGGAGTATTTCAAGATAAGCTATCTATATCGTCTACACGATGAGCTATATTAACTCAGATACAGTCTTTCCAACTTATTTTAATCTCCCTAATGGGATCTCAATTCCCTTAGGTCACCTATGTTCACCCTAAGGGGGTCTTAATTCCCTTAGGTCACCTCTAAGTTCACCCTAGAACTCCATACTTAGGTTTTGTTGTTTAGCAAGGAAACAAGAATAAATCTAGATACTAAATCTAACAAAAATTTAATTATTAAGTATAAAAGAGATAACAAGAAATAAGCAACACTAAAAGAGAATAACATTAATTGAAAGAGAATCAATTACATAGTATAGATAATGCATATAAATAAAGTAAAAGTACCTTCTCTAAACCATTAAACAATTATTACATAAAGGTAAGTATGGTAATCCCTCCATACTCTCAAATAATAACATATTACATCAATTTTATTAGGGAAATATCCCCACAACTCTAGTCTATTTGAGCATAAGTAAATCATCATAAGTAAAATTATTGATGCATTGGTTCCATTGACCTCCTTGCTCCTCCTTTGCTTTCCACCGATCATTTGAGGATAGTAGGGGATCAGGGTACTCATGGTTTAGGATAGGCATACCTCTAAATGCATCTAACATTTACTTTACCAAATTGTAACTATACAAATTCAATCAAGTTTCTAACCATCTAATGCATAGTTGATATCATAAAAGAATCATTACTTTTATTTTCACCTCTCAAATACCCTTAGAGAGTCATTCAACATGCACAACTTAGATCATGGTTTAACTTCAATCAAATATTATCTTCAATCAATAAATTAAAGTCCCATACCTTTAATCTATAAAATAATCCTTTCATTTATTTGCTAAATTAAAGCTTCACTACTTCAATTTAAAAATAAATCATTCACTTTCATTTTATAAACTAAAGTCCCATAACCTTTAATCTATAAAACCATCCCTTCATTATTTAATAGTTTAAAGCTTAACAAATTTAATTCATAAATCATTCCCTTATAGTTCCATTATAAGGTTTATTTAAATAATCTACCAAATTGGACTTATCCTTTATTTTGGGTTTAATCTACCACTCACATATTATAACCAAAGGCTTTTGTCTCATATTGATTTCCAATTCATTATGTAATGGAGAAATATTTCCCAAAATTAAGAGGATAAAAAAGGGTTTGTTAAGAGTATAGTTTCACCATAAATTGAAATAATAATTAATTTTAAAATGTGAGCAATCAATTCATCAATAATCGAGTCAATCCCAATTAATTTTGAGTAATAATTTCAAATTTGGTCAATAGTTTAGTTTGATAAACAGACTGAGTCAAGGGTGTGAGTATCACCTCGTCGTACCTCCAACTAGCACCGAATGGCCATCACTCGGTGGCCACCTTGACCATCGAGTGATGGTCATTCAAGTAGGGGTGTGAGGTCCCTTTTCAACCTCCACATTGCTCCCATAGGAGCAATGTGGGATTTAAACATCCTTATTTCAAATGACAAAGTATTTTTATGAGCATAGGCATTTACCAAAAATAGATTTCCATATATCAACCACAGGGTAACCCACGTGTCTACAACCAACACTAAAGCAACCACCAACACATATCAATAATCAAGCGGTGGCCACGTGGGGAGGTAAATCAACATGTGGTGACTTTTCAGTGAGGTTAAGTAATAGTGTACCTCCAATTGGCTCTAGAGTGACCATCGAGTGGTGAGTTGCATGACCACCACTTGATGGTCAAAATACATAGGGAGCCAAGCTCCCTTTATGTATTTCATCCACCCGAGCATGTCCCATGTGGGATAATGCTCATGGATGACTTCCCTAAATCCATCCACTTGCATAGACCAAGAACATAGGCCACACAGGGATGACTTGTAGACCTTATAAAACCCTTACCAAAGCTTCCATACACATCAAGCACTAAAATCTAAACTAGACATGGCAGATTTAAGGATTTAATTCCATTAATGGGGAGGTTTATTTGACAAGGTTTGATGCAGATTTGGATAACATCTTTTGTATTTTATTTCTATTCTCAATGAAGGTATTACAATGTATTACTGGCTGGTTTGATTGCTATTTGATCCTACTACTGTAGTACGAGGGTGTCTAACATAGATCAAACCAACAACATCATTGAAGCGAGCTTTATTTTTTACCAGGACGGAGATCTCATTGATCAAAGTAGAGCATATGCAGCTTCGGTCTCACTCACTCACATGGGAGATAATCCTAAATACATAAAGAACAGAGTGTCACATTTGGTTAAATCCCACCTTAGATCGACTCATTATTTTTTATCAGGCAAATGAAGGCAGTTATTTAGTAGTCTAAATCTTTAACCATTAAAATCATAAGCCTAATTTTTCATTCAGCAACCTTCAAAATCAACTAATATATTCTCAAAATGTTTTAATATTTAGCATTCCTTGAAAGCATATCAAATACACAGAAAAAAGAGATCCAACCTTGATTTCTAGTGGATCAAATCCTCAAATATCCCTCTTCAAACTCCTTTTCTCCAGTCCTCCAAGAATGTCTAATCCTCTTCAGCTCCTTAAAATGCCTTCCTTTTGTAACCTTCAAGCCCTTCTCCTCTCCTCTCATGCTCTTCTTCCCATATCACCCATAATTTCTCAAGAGGAGTGTAGGTATGAGAATTTTTATCCACCGACTTTGCATACTTACCTTCAATTCTTATCATCTTGGTGGACGGCAAGGCATGCTCACCATTTTCAATTATTTTTCATACTTTGGAAATCCCCCCTACTTTTAATAAAATATTATTTTATTTAAAGCATACTTGCACTAGCTAGGGATGGATTTTCAAAATATTAAATACAATTAAAATCTCTCTTTTAAAATATCTTTAAAAAAATTGGATTTTCATTCTAAAAAACTTCTTTTATTTATGAATCTACATTACTATTTCAAAATAAAACTTCTCTATCTATTTTAAATGAAGATCTATTATCATTTTAAAAAAAAATATTTCTATTTATGTATAAAGTAGAGAGTAAGAGGTTTTTAAGAAAAACAAGAAGCTTTCGTGGGCATCCTATTTATTCATACTTTTATTTTCTAAACCTCCAGTGCAGATAGTGATGAAGTAAAATATAATTAAACATTCGCAACATACAAAGAGAGAATATTTCCATCAACCCAATAACATGTCTCAGCCAGAGGATTTACAATAGCTACTAGGCTATCAATTGAGTCTTAAGGTGACTAGCTATTTATGATTATACCTTCTAATAATGCAAACTTATATGAATGTATCCATCCATGTCACCCTCGAGTTACCTTAATCATAATTTCCATTGATCTTAAGTACTTGATGAGGGTCATTGATCATTCATCATTTAGTAATTATATGTCAGTCCAAGGCGGTGTCCAAAGGCTGTATACGATAGGAGGTGTCACAGTTGCAGGTTCAATTTATCCAAGAACATGATTTTATTGGTAGGTCTGTTAGCAGTGTTGGGGGTTGTATCTTCCTAATTTCTAACAAAGGAACTCAAATTGCACAATCTAAAGCTGAATTTAAATTGCAGGAAAATGAAACTGCAAAATCTGAAATTGACAAGAAATAAAATGCTGCTGAATTGACCAAAAAGCAAATTGCAGGAAAGTAAACTACAGAATGGAAATTCACACATACACTTGCAGAAATTGAACCAATGATAAAACTCACAATTTTTTGAACATAAGTTGAACCAAATTAATGTTTATTGCAGTAAAACTGAAAATGACATAATTATGGAAATTGCAGAAAATACTGAAAATGATGTAATTCTGGAAATTGTAGAAAATGTTGAAAATGATGTCGTTATAGGTCAAATGCTAAATATTGTTCTAACACGTGATTGAACCTGTTCTAGATGCTATGGTGCAATTCTGAAATGAAACTAATTCTACAAATAAATGTTGATAGAATTTTGTTGATCTGCTGCAGCAAGAATTTTTTGTCACTGTGCTGCCCTTCCTCTGATCCTGCAAGTGGCCCTTGCTTCCAAAACTAGAAGAGGCTGAAGAATTATACCAGGTAAATTAAATGTACACTATCAACCATCAAATGCTAATAAAATCTGAAGAATGCACCTTTTATTCCATCTGAAACTGCATTACAGTATTGCAAAAAAAATTTGCAATTTACTATAATGCTACAAAGACTTTATCTTCTGCTAATAATTATCTCCTATTCCTCTATCCATATTTCTTCATATTTTTATCTTATATATATATATATATATATATATATATATTATTTATCATGCTCAACCGTGGTGGGAGCTTTATTTATAAGACAAAGTTGATATATCTTTTTGCTGAGTTTTAGGGATTTCCAACTATTTACAAAATAGTTTCTTGGAATGCAGGGTTATAATTTGTCAACTTTTATCCCTTTATCCCAGCTTGTCTACCTATGGTGAAGGAACAGAGTCCAAATAGGGTGGACTAACTGCTTGGTCAATTTCCAATCATACTTTCTATGGTTTTGGCACCTTTTGACCATTTTTGGTTGTTCCTACGCTATTCCTTATTCCTGCGCCACTTATTCATGCGTTGCTCCGGAATAATAGGCAGGTGACAATTCGTTGCTTATATGCACTCCAAACACATAGGGAGGAAGTTGTTGACCGTTTGGATTATTTTCCCTTATCTTGTACACCCTTCTGCATTGGTGGCACGTGCTGGAGTAACTGATTCCAAGCCCTGCTGTATATGTACAACTGGCTGGAACTATCACAATCACAACCTATTTTCCTACACGATCGACTACAGTGGACAAGTTATTGGCACCTTTTTCCATTTGAATCAGTTTAAACAGAGGAACACAATATTGTTAAGCACCAGATATTCAACAAGGTCTATATTATGATTCTGAATTACTACAATACTACTGATTAATTAACTGAAAATAGGTAAAATTGCAATAAAAATAGTAAAATAGAGTATATGCACTTTGTCATTTCATAATATGCAAACACCACTATATAATGCATTTTACCCATAATTAACATAAAAACATAGTAAAAAGGGTAATTCAAATAATTATAATCTATCAAAAAGTGTCCATGGATGAGGTAATTCTCGGCCTCATAATTCCCCCCAAATTATGGTAATGCATGCCCTCATGCATTCTGTGCAGCTACAGAGGCACACAAATCTAGGTCTAGATATCTCTCATGAAATTTTAACCATGCACCACCAATTGCATAGAATCCTCTGATTGCTTGTATGGATTGAAACCACTATTGGAAGTGCATATCAGGTTGTGGGTCATTATCAAAGAAGTAGGGGACAGGAGTGATAATTATAGGCATCCTATATCTTAGATCTATCCAAAGCTCCTTGATTTCTAAGATAATTTGGACAATGCCTTCTGCCCTTCTCCTTGACCACAACAAATTAGTGGGAGAAATTGGCTCTCATTTATGTAGAGAGATAGATAACTCACCCCATCTATTTTTACAAGCTGCCAAAGCATCATCAAAGAAGTCTGCACAAAAACTTTGAAACTAAGTTATACATATTTGAAGGTTCCCTAGATAGAGTTGTTTCATTCTGGTATTCCACATGAAGGTATAATGATTACTTGTACAATCCCTATGATTCATGGGAGCAGGCCTAATAAGTAAAACATCTTGTGATTCCAATTCTTTAGTTAATTTATTTTTTGTGTCCCAATAGATATGATTTTACAGGGTGGATATGAAGGCTCTCAGTTGTAAGTCACCTGTATAAATATGAGGCATAAACATCCTTTCTATTGGCAAAAAGAAATTATGCAAAAATAACTCACATAACAGGTGTTGCTGCTCTGCTGGACTCTGCACAAATGTCTCTACAAACTCTTTAGGAGTTTTCAACTTATGAGGCAGATCAAAAGCAAGTCTCATGATTTGCCAGCGAAGGTATCTCTCCTTGAGTATGAGGCTATAAAACCTAGGTGGTCTTCTGCATTGTATTGCATATTCTACAATCTGGCATACATCCTGCACCTGTGTTTTTAACCTATTAATTTTTGTTTCCTTCTCTGCTAATTTGGCTATTATAGAGTTCAAAGTGGCAACCTTTCCCTCTAACTGATGACACTGGGTCATCCAATATGTTAGGTCTTGTACCTAGTTAAAGACATTATGTCTGGGGGCCTTACAATGGGTTGCATTTGTGCCACTATATTTACTTGTACACCAAATTCCACAGTTGGTGTTACAAATGGCAAATATGTTTGTGTTCCTTGTTCTATTGTAACTGTAATAATTGGATTAGTAGAAACAAGAGGAGAGAGTGTGGATACCTGGTCTTGAGCTACAACCTCTTGTTCCTCCACAGAAAGTGTTTGTGTTTCCTGCTGAAGGGCAGTGTCATTTTTTATCAGAATTCCTGATGGATTTTCATGCTGAATCATACTATCAGATATTTCTATTCTTGCTTCTTCTCCAATAGGTGATCTTTGTGTAGGTGTTGTGTTAGCCTTTGATTGTTCAGCTAAATCCAAGAGGATATGTGCCCATTCATCAGGTGATGCCTCTGCTAGCCCTATAGATTGATGTTCCATATGAAACAATTTGTTTTGCAGATCTTGAATTTGCTGCTGAAGCAGAGAAATTTGTTAATCTTTGTGTTTTATGGCTTCTTTATCCTTATCAATGTAATGGGTCTGGGTTTTAATGACACTCTTTGTAGCATGCAATTGAGTGTGGATATCAATTTCTTTTGCAGACTCAGACTCAGAATATTTCTTAGACTCGACATGCACTAGAGTGTGCACATCAACCTCAGCTGTTTCAAAATCAAAATTCAAATGCTCCTCAGGATCAAAGTTAGTATAATCAACTAGTGGACGTATAGGGCTTATTGGAGTTTCTTCCATAGTTGTGTCCAGTTCCATTGGTTGTATCCCTTTGTCTGTAATTTTTGTTTCAATGTATTTTTCCTATGCATCTTTTGTTCTAACTTCTCCTTCACTTGATATACAGATTGGGTCTATGATATTTATTGGTGTTTCTAGCAAGGTTTTAATTTTTTGAAGTCTAGCAGACCTTCTTAACCCTGTAGAACCTGGATATTCCTTAGCAGGTGCAGTTTCTGGATGTTCTGGAGCAACTACAGATTTTGTTGTTGATTCAGGAGCAGATGCATGTTCACTTGAACTCCCAATTTCTCTGTTGGGTTGTACAGTTTTTGCAAATATTACCTTCCTTATTTTTAACTAGGAACCAGATGTGGATGCTTGTTGTTTTCTAGTTCATGAAGATGGGGGACCGTCGGGAGAAGGAGAAATTCTGCTCTTAGAGGGCTCTAGATTAGGGTTTTCTTCAGATTATTCCTCTTTTTCCTCTTCCTCCAGTGCAGAGTTAGAATCATTTGTTTCTGCCCAAGGAGAGAAGAAGCGGTCAAAATTGCTAGGGTTTCCCCTAAAGTGATACTTGCAAATGAGTTTGATGAGCCCATGGTGTTTAGGGCTTCCTTTCCCTGCTTGGTATTTTAGGGTCATAGCTTTTAGCTCCTGATAAATATATAAGGGAATATTAACCCTATATTTTTGTTTGATCCATGGCATAGAGGGTTGAGAATACGAAGGTGTGGGCCAGATACAACAGGAAATTGGCCATCACAAGTAATGTATCTCATAACCCACATTGCAACTTCGTCCCAAGGGGACGGTAAACTAGGTCTTTTTACCCCCTTACAAACATTCCTATGCATCAATAATTCAATTTTTTCATCCCCTTCCTTAAACTGATTAACCAGGTCAACTAAAATATTTCTCCCAGTTTTCACAATCTGCAAACCCTGAAGGGGTAATTCAGTGATTTGGCTGAGTATCTCGGGAGTTACCTGGATGGTCATCCTTCTAATGTGTACTTGATTGTTGTGGAAGGTGCGTGCAAAATCTACCACCAAGCCCTTTGAATAACCATCAAATTTGTGCAGGAACGGAAAAAATCCCCCATCAGTAAAGATTTGCAGAGATGCAGGATCAGTCTCCAGGTAGCTAATATTTTTGGGTTCGGCTCTAATTTTCTTTCCACCCATGGTGTAGTCTTCTGCCTTCTATTCTGTGGTGTCTATGAATTTTTGGATAGTACAAGCTTGCATCTATTTTTAGGGTTTTAATCATTTTAGTAGGAATAATTATAGCAGCACAGGAACTACTTCGAAACTTGCAGAGTAATCAGGACAGGTGACGTGGTAGTGTACATGAAGTTGTCAACCCTTAATTTTGCTTGTTCTTGTTATGGATGCCAGCTATCACATGCCACCTTGAATCTGAGACCTGTCCTTTTTCAAAACCAATTAAATCACTGCAGGCCACGTGTCATAGACTTTATTGCACAAAACTTCATTCCTGCGCTTAGTGATTTATTTCGGAGCATAGAGTAAACTGGTCTATTCCTATACTTAATAAGTTATTCTGGCACTTATACACAGCTTGTTCCTGCACAAACATAAAAATCTTATTCTTGCGCTTGATGAATCATTCCTATGCTTTGGAATATAAATAGTTTATTCCTGCGCTTCCCCTTTTTGATTTCGGCGCACTTTTGTTTTTTCATTCTAGAGCAGAACTAGGGAGAGGCATTTTTGAAACACTGACAAGAACTTTCCATTTTTTGATTCCCCTTTTATATGCTTTATACTAATCAAGGATATATACACTATATACTAATGATTTACATTATTCAAAAAATGAAAAATACATACCTATTATAACCATTTTTATCTACATTTTTGGGTGCTCCTACTAAGGTTTCCAGCTAATCAATCTTTTGAACTAAGGTAGGTGCAATATGAAAATAGATGAAACAACGGTCATGAGACAATACCAAACAATTATGGTGAAACCAACTAGGTAAACATGCCGAAACACCGATTTTCATGTAAACCCAACTCAAGAGCGCCTCAAAGAGGTTTTCACTTCCTAAATTTTTTTTTTTTTTTTGTCAATCTGCTGAATTCGGTATGGAAGAAGTGTTTTCTTCCCAAATGTGTATATCCAAATTTTCCACTTGCTTGAGAAATTCTTCCCTGTTGTGTGGTTTGTGGTACATACGAAGACGATGTCCATTCACCAATAACTTGCGTCATGAGTCATCAATAGGTGTAAGGAAAACAGCTCCATTTTCAAACACTTCCTTAATTTGGTATGGTCCAAGCCATCTGGTCTGCAACTTTCTAGGGAAATCCTTGTATTATGAATCAAACAACAAGGCCCAGTCACCTTGCTAAAAAAAAATTTGTTGTATGTGACTATCATGCCACATATTTCATTGTGCTTGGATTATCTCTATCTGATGTAGTGCATCTATGCGTAGTTCATCCAATGCATCAAGTTGCAGAATGTGATCTTCTTGTACCTGTGATATATCAATACCTACTTCCAAAGTAGTTAGAAGAGTTAGTAATTCAAACTCAATAGGAAAAAGAGGTTTTTTTCCATAAACTAATTCATATGGCGTAAATCTAGTGGTAGATTTCCAAGTGGTATTATAAGCCCAAATAGCTTTTGGTAACTTTTCCAGCCAATTTCTTCTATGGACTGCTATGGTTTTGGTCAAAATTCGTTCTAATTCCCTATTAGTCACTTCAACTTGGCCATTGGCTTGTGGATGATAATGTGAGGACTTTCTGTGTTTGACTTGATAGATTTGAGTGAAGGCTTCAATAACTTTTGAATTAAACTGGGGTCCTTGATATGTAGTGATGGATTATGGGGCTCCAAAACATAGAAAAATCTGTGAATATAGAAAATCAGCAACTTTTTCTTCTCTAGCATGCTTAAAGGCACGATCTTCTACCCATTTGGTAACATAATCAGTACATACCAAGATATGCACTTTGCCTTGGGAAGGAGGATTAATGGGTCCTACGAAATCTAAATCCCATCTTTCAAATGGTTTTGTTCCTATTTGAGGTTGTAATGGCATTTCATTAGTAAAGGTAGGTTTTCCCATTCGCTGGCAGGCATCACAATGTCTAATGTACCTTTTTACATCTTTGTGCAAAGATGGCCAATAGTATCCGGTTCCCAAAATTTTGTGAATAGTGCTTTTGACTGAATAATGCCCTCTTGATGGTTCATCATGGCATGCTCGTAGGATATCATATACTTCATCCTGGCGGATACACCTGCGTAAAACATGATCAAGACTGCATTTAAATAGTAATCCTTCTATCCATTTAAAAGAAGATCTTTGCTTGATTAACTGTTTCTTTTGTTTAGGGGTAAAGTGAAGAGAAATATTCCCTGTAGCTAAGTAATTAGCTATGTCTGCAAACCATGGAGATTGTACAGAGACAACAAACAACTTTTCATCTGGAAAGGTATCTTCCACAACTTCTCATGTATCTACATTTGGTATTCTTGATAAGAAATATGTGACTACATTAGATTTCCCAGGTTTGTTCACTATTGTAACATCAAATTCCTGCAACAGAATCAACCAACAAATAATTCTTACACTAACCAATGGTTTATTCATCAAATATTTGATTGCAGCATGATCCGTATGGATGAATACTTGGTACCCTGTGATATAGTTTCAAAATTTGTTAATAGCATAGATTACAGCCAAGAATTATTTTTCAGTGGTAGTGTAGTTTTTCTCAGCTCCTGTCAAGTTTTTACTGATATAATAAATAGCATAATGTTCCCCATTTTCAATCTGTCCTAACACAGCTCCAATAGCAGTATTGGAAGCATTCATTTGAATATGAAAAGGTAACTCCCAATTAGGACCTCTTAGTACAAGTGGAGTGGTTAACTTCTCCTTTAAGTCTTCAAAGGAATTTTGACATTCAAAAGACCAAACAAATTCATAATCTTTCATGAGTAATGCAAACATGGGATTCGCTATGGTATTGAAATTAGCAATGAATCTGCGATAAAAACCAATGTTTCCTAAGAAATTGCATACATCAGTCTGAGTTTGTGGAGAATGGAGGTTTTTGATGACTTCAACCTTCTTAGGATCAACCTTGATTCCATAAGAAGAGATATGATGTCCAAGAACAATTCCTTCCTCCATCATTAAGAAGCATTTCTCAGGATTAAGAGAGAGGTGGTATGTTTCACAGTGAATCAGCACTTTTTCAAGTTGTTCTAATGCATATTCAAAACTATCTCCAAATACTATGAAGTCATCCATATAAATTTCAACACTTTCATTTGTTAAATAAAAAAAAATTGCTAAAATAGCTCTCTAAAATGTTGTTGGAGCATTACATAACCCAAAGGGTAAAACCCTGTAAGCAAAGGTTCCCTAAGGACATGTGAAGGTAGTCTTTTCCTGATCTTCTGGCGTAACCTGTATCTGGTTATACCCGCTGAAACCATCAATAAAATAGAAAAATTTCTTTCCAGCAAGAGTATCCAATACTTGGTCTATGAATGGTAATGGGAAATGATCCTTATGTGTGACCTTATTTAACTCCCTATAGTCCACACATACTCTCATTTTACCATTTTTCTTTGGAACAATGACCAATGGTGAAACCCACTTACTATCTGAAATTGGATAAATGAATCCAACATCTAAAAGTTTTTCAATTTCCTCTTTCACAATCTCTTTCAAAGTAGGATTCAAGCATCTCTAAGGTTGCCTTACTGGTTTTACATCTTCTATGTATATCCTATGTGTACATACCTCAGGATGAATGCCTATCATGTCCTTATAGTTCCATGCAAAATCTTGAACATGTTTCTATAATACTGCAAACAATTTGGTTTCTTGGTCCTCAGTTAGCCAGCTATTAATGTTCAGAAATTTACCTAGCTGTATTTCAATTTATTTGATCCCTGGATGGACAGAACTAGCTACTTCATAGTTATTGATTAATGCATTTAATGGACAATGATGTGGCTACAGAGTATGAAATACTCTAGAATCTATTTCAGAGATGATACCTGATGGAATCAGAGGACATTTGAAGGTGTTAAGGATATGATGATGCCATCCATGTGGTAGTATGAATGATCTTTCCTGACTAGGCATGGATGATAGCAGTTCCAAAATGTGTTCCTCCTCTTTCCATAACAATCGATGAACAAGAATTTGATCATCAGTTAGTCCTTATGATTGTAATGTTTCAATTAGGATAGTTTCATTCTCGAATATTTCTCTTTTTGGTGTAGTGTTTTCCTCAATATGTTCCTTCTCTACAACTGTAGCCAAAATGGCAATGGTTTCTTGTTCTTCATCAGATTCAGGATACCAAATTTGTCCAAAAAATTTAGTTGATGGTTGAGCTGGTGGATACAAAGAAATTTTCTTCAGGTCAACACCATTATAAATGGTCATTTCCCCTGACCTGCAGTCTATAAAAGCAGCTGCAGTAGCCAGCCAAGGTCGTCCTAAAATGATTGGGTATCCATTGACTGAATTTCTAGGCTG
Organism: Wollemia nobilis; assembly: GCA_028583015.1. Lineage (NCBI taxonomy): Eukaryota > Viridiplantae > Streptophyta > Pinopsida > Araucariales > Araucariaceae > Wollemia > Wollemia nobilis. The sequence goes on from JAQPPZ010015059.1 coordinate 313,879, forward strand.
CAATACTAAGAAGTCTATAGGATATTCCCAAGAAGAGACTTCAATGGCTACATATTCTAAGATACCTTCTAGTTTAGCAACTGACCTATCTGCCATTTCCAAAATTATGGTGGTAGGACTGAGATTTTTGAGCTACAATTTTTGCATTGTGTCCTTAGTCATTACATTAATTGCAGCTCCAATATCAATTAGTACATTAGGAATTTGCATTAACCCAATAGTAATTGTAACTATTGGACTACCTAGGTCACTATACTTGCGAGGAACTAGTTTCCCATATAATAAATCAACTAATTTTCCTTCTACCTAAACAATTTTAGGAAAGGCCTTCTTTTTTTTACCAGGTTTCTTGATACATAACTTCTGAATAGTATTTTTGATTAAAGGCACATCCCTTATTGCTTGCAACAAAGGGAGAGAAATTGACATCTTTTTAAGTTCTGTCACTAATTCTGATTCAGGGGCAGTATCAATATGATCAAATCTTTCAGGGTATGGTAATGCTACTGGAGAATATTCCTACATTTTTTTTATTATTTCTTCTTTTTATTTTCGTTGCACTGTCTCTTGATTTGGAGGTTCTTGTTTCTCACTAATTTCTTCAATGGTGGGTGGAACAGGTTTAGGTAAAACCTTCCATGAATGCAGTTGGATGTTACTACAGTCAAGTACATGATCTGCAGTAGAGTCTTCAGACTCAACCTCATAAACAAGGGTTGTTTGTCTGGTATTATTTGGGTTAGTCACAGGTTAAGCTGGGAGTGGAGGTTGTTTCACTGGTTGTGTTTGTTGATGTTGTGCTCTTCCCTAAAAATTTGGATTAGGAGCGGGTAGCAAGTTTTGAGCTTGCCCTTGATACCTTTGTTGTCCTTGATATGGTGTATATTATTGTCCCCATATTTTTCCTTGTTGTGTCCATTATGGATGAATTGTATGCCAAGGTGGGTTCATCCACCCAGAATGTGACCAATCTAGAGGAGTTGTCCAAGGTTGGTTCCAATATTGTGCAGAGACTTCTGCATGTCCCCATGGCATATTCATATTCCAATGAGGTTGTCCCCAATTTGGAAATTGAGGAGCATTGGGATATTGTGCATAGCCACCACCGGATCTCTACCCAATAGCATTAAGTTCTTCTGTTTGGGTGCCCAAAATAGATTTTAGATGAGGCAAAAAGGACATTTATCTATTGAGTGTTCCTTGAAACAAATTCCACAAATAGAAGTTTTGTTTAAAGGGCAATCCTGCAAGGCATGCTTATTTCTACATCTCGGGCAATAAATTGCCAAAGGTGGTGTAGAATTAGATTTTGTGTTTCTCTCTACATCTTGGGCAATAAATTGCCAAAGGTGGGATATCAATTTTTAAATTAGCCATTTCCTCCATCAACTCCTTTATGTCACTATTGCCAGAATTTTGTTTCTTTCTTCATTGGTGAGTGTGGGAATAATTTTTGCATAACTACACAATATCTTCAATGTCAAGTTGATATATGTCTCCTTTTCCCATTAAATCTAACACTTATCTAGATTCATCCTGCAATCCTCTTAATAATATAGGCTTTAAGAAATTTGGTTCTACAGGACCACATCTCTTTTGGACAAAGGCAAAGTGATCAAGATAATCCTCTAAAATCTCATCTTCTTCTTGCTTGATCCAAAACAACTCATCTTTCCTGTTTCATACTCTACAATAATCTTGATATTTATGTAAGAATGCAGTCTCCATGTCATCCTAAGTATGGATTGAATTAGGTTCAAGATTACTCATAAACCATCAGAGAGCAGCATCCTTAATCGTGGAAGGAAACAATTTCAATTTTTGATTATCATTTATGTAGTCATAAGTCTGACATAACACTTTGAATTCAAATATAAATTGATCAGGATCTTCTAAAATAGTTCCCCTAAAAATTGGCAATATGGATGGAGAAATAGTTTTCATGGGAGCATCTAGAGCTGGATCCAACTGTATGTGGTATTCAAAAATCTTAGGAGGATCATCAGCATACCCACCTGGTGGTGGTGCTTCTGCTGCCATAGTTGTTTTCTTTCTTGATTTTGATGTGGATTGTTCAGGCTTAGGGGAATGTTTAGCAGCAAGTGCTTCAAAAAGCTCTTGTTCTAATATTTCCAAAGATTTAGCTGATGAAGAAGGTATGTCTTGCTTAAGTCTCTCAGGGATTTCATACATAGGAAATTCTTCATCTGATCATGAATAATGCCTTGGTGGTTCAGACTTGGTTCTGATAAACCTCCCTCTTTCGTCTCTTGGCCTATGCATTCATGCCTATTCACTAAATAAACTGAAATGCAGTATTTCAAAAATTGTAACACAATTCTTGACCTGTTTCACTTTTCCTAACAACACCGTGTGGTCCCCAAAAATGGCAAAAAAATTATGAGGTTCGTTGATCATTCATCATTTAGTAATTATATGTCAGTCCAAGGCGGTGTCCAAAGGTTGTATACGATAGGAGGTGTCACAGTTGCAGGTTCAGTTTATCCAAGAATAGGATTTTATTGGTAGGTATGTTAGTAGTGCTGGGGGTTGTTGTATCTTCCTAATTTCTAACAAAGGAACTCAAATTGCACAATCTAAAGCTGAATTTAAATTGCAGGAAAATGAAACTGTAGAATCTAAAATTGACAAGAAATAAAATGTTGTTGAATTGACCAAAAAGCAAATTGCAGGAAAGTAAACTACAGAATGGAAATTCACACATACACTTACAGAAATTGAACCAATGATAAAACTCACAATTGTCTAAACGTAGTAAAACTGAAAATGACAGAATTTTGGAAATTGCAAAAAATACTGAAAATGATGTAATTCTAGAAATTGTAGAAAATGCTAAAAATGATGCCATTACAGGTCAAATGCTAAATATTGTTCTAACACATGATTGAACCTATTATAGATGCTATGGTGCAATTCTAAAATGAAACTAATTCTGCAAATAAATGTTGATAGAATTCTGCTAATCTACTGCAGCAAGAAATCAGCAAGAATTTTCTGTCACTATGATGCCCTTCCTCTGATCCTGCAAGTGGCCCTTACTTCCAGAACCAGAAGAGGGTGAATAATTATACTAGGTAAATTAATGGTGCACTATCAACCATAAAATGCTAATAAAATCTGAAGAATGCACCTTTTATTCCATCTGAAACTATATTACAGTATTGCAAAAAAAATCTACAATTTACTGTAATGCTACAAAGACTTTATCTTCTGCTAATAACTATCTCCTATTCCTCTATCCCTATTTCTTCATATGTCTATCTATATATCTATTATATATCATGCTCAACCATTCTGGGAGCTTTATTTTTAAGACAAAATTGATATATCTATTTGTTGAGTTTTAGGGATTTCCAACTGTTTACAAAATAGTTTCTTGGAATGCAGGGTTATAATTTGTCAACCTTTATCTCTTTATCCTAGTTGGTCCACCTATGGTGAAGGAACGGAGTCCAAATAGGGTGTACTAACTACTTGGTCAATTTCCAATCATACTTTCTATGGTTTTGACACCTTTTGACCATTTTTGGTTGTTCTTGCGCTATTCCCTATTCCTGCGCCGCTTATTCCTACGCTGCTTCGGAATAACAGGCAGGTGACAATTCATTGCTTATCTACACTCCAAATGCATAGGGAGGAAGTTGTTGACCATTTGGATTATTTTCCCTTATCTTGTACACCCTTCTGCATTGGTGGCACATGCTGGAGTGACTGATTCCAAGCCCTACTGTATATGTACAACTGGCTGGAGCTGTCACAGTCATAGCCTGTTTTCCTGCATAGTCAGCTATAGTGGACAAGTTCTTGGCACCTTTTTCCATTTGAATTAGTTTAAACAGAGGAACACAATATTTTTAAGCACCAAATATTCAACAAGGTCTATATTATGATTCTGAATTACTACAATACTACTGATTAATTAACTAAAAATAGGTGAAATTGCAGTAAAACAGAGTATATGCACTTTGTCATTTCAAAATATGCAAACACCACTATATAATGCATTTTACCCATAATTAACATAAAAATATAGTAAAAAGGGTAAGTCAAATAATTATAATGTATCAAAAAGTGTCCATGGATGAGGCAATTCCTGGCCTCATCAGTACCCCCATTTTTGGTGGATGATTCTCCCTTCTCCACCTATGAGTGTACCTGATCTTGCACACTTGGAAATATTTTAGCAGTAACATGCTCTTCTAAATAAACTAAACATCATATAGTTGGTTTAATTTATCGAACTAGGTATTACCACATCATAGGTTAATACATTGTTTCTTTGTGCCAAAAACTCTACTAGGGAGGGTCATGACATCCTACCCCACTAGAACTAAACATTGTGCTTGGTGTTTCAATTTTTCCACAAAAATAAATATTATTATATTATATATTTTCAAACAAGAAGGAAAAATGTTCTGCATATCATCCATTTTTTTCCAAGTGGTATTTCTTTCAAAAAATTGGTCCCACTGGACCTGACATTGCTCAAGAGTTTGATTTCGCATATATTTAGAATGAAACTCAAGAATTTTCACTAGTAGCACTTCAATAGCCTCTATATTCATCATATGTAAATTAGAAACATCCCACACATGTTCAGGATCAGCAACATATTTTCTAAGTAAGGATATATAGAAGGTGTCATGAATTTTTGATAGGTTAGGTGGTAAGGCAAGTCGGTATGCAACCAGACTGATCTTTTTCATGATTTCATAGGGTTCCATAAATCATGGATCCAAATTCATGGATTTGATAGCACTCTTCCTTGGTTTAACCCTTAAAAACATCTTGTCTCCAATGGAATACTCTCTGGGATTCCTTTTTAGATCAACATAACTCTTTTGCCTATCAACAGCTTCTTTAAGTATTTGCCTAATTACCTTTAATTGATCCTCCATTACTCTGAACATTTATGGCCCAATAACAACTTGATATTCTAGGTTATCCCAAGATAATTGTGTTCTACACTTTCACCCATACAAGGTATCAAAAGGAGCCATTCCTAGCGATGAGTGATGTCCATTATTGTAGGTAAACTCTACAATATGTAGGTAGTATTCCCTAATGACACTAATGATCCATTCAATACATGCAGAGCATGTCTTCTAGTACTTGGTTTACCCATTTTATTTGACCATGTGTTTCAAGGTGGTATGCTAAACACATATTCAGTTTCATGCCAACTGCATTATAAAGGGCTTTCCAAAATTCAAAAGTGAATATGGAGTCCCTATATGAAATGATTACCTTAGAAAACCATGCAATTGGAATAGCTCTTTGGAAAATATGTTAACCACCACTTGAGCATCATCCATGATGTTCTTAGGTATGAAATGTACAACCATAGTCAATCTATCGACTACTACAAGGATTACATCATGTTGATATCAGGTTTTATGTAAACCTACTATAAAATCCATAAATATAACCAACCATTTCTGCATAGGTATATCATGTGGATATAATTTTCCTACAGGATGCTTGCATTATGCCTTAGTTTTTATGACATTCGAGGCACTGAGTGATAAAATCAGTGATGTCCTTCTTCATTCCTACCTAGAAGAAGGTTCTTTTCATGTTTTTTCGCATTTTGGTGCCCCTAGGATGAGCAGAATAAGGGGATCTATGGGCTTATTCCATTATTAATTTTCTTAAATAATCCATTTTTTGTATGATGACTCTTCCTTTGTAGCACAAAAGGTCATATTTCATATCAAATTCCTCATTTCCTTCAAGGTCTCTGTTCACCTTAACTCAAATTTCTTGGTAATACTCATGTTAAGATTACTCCTGTCTCACTTGATCCATCAAGTCCATGTGACTTCTAGTTATGGCTGCTATGTATTTTCTTATACTCAAAGCATCAACCACCTTATTCTCCTTTCCTTTTATGTACTCCATATCAAAATCATACTCAATGAGGAATTCAACCCATCTCCTCTATCTCGCATTGAGTATAGGTTGGGTGAATATGTACCACAGACTTTGATGGTTAGTATTTAGTTCAAAGGGCCTTCCCACCAAGTAGTGGCACTAGACCTTTAGAGCATGCACCACTACAACTAGCTCTAAATCATATGTAGCATAATTAACTTTATATTTTTTTTATCTTCCTTGAGGTATATGGTACTACTAACTCTTCTTGTGAGAGTACTCCTCCTAACCCTTGCAATGATGTGTTTGTGCATACTAAAAAGTCCCCTTATAGGTCAGGAACCTTCCGTATTGGTGTGGTAGTGAGTTTATATTTCAAAAATGCAAAAGCAGCTCCACACTTTTTTGACCACTTGAATTCAATTCCCTTCTTCTAAATTTTAGTTATTGCCATAGAAATATTGGAGTAATCCTTTATATAATGTCTATAGTATCTCGTTAACCCCATGAAGCTTTAAACTTATGTCACATTAGTAGGGGGTGGCCATTTCAGGATAGCCTCTATCTTCTCTGGATCCACATTAATTCCTTTTGATGATATGATATTTCCAAGATACCATACCTTTGGAATGTAGAAATCCCTCTTAGCTAGATTCCCATATAGTTGATTTCTCCTCAATAATTCTAACATGATCTTGAGATATTTATCATGCTCTTCTTTGTTTCAATATTATATTAAGATATCATCTAGGAATACAAGAACAAACAGGTCTAGGTATCTTCTAAACACATTGTTCATTAGGTTCATGAATGTAGTTGGGGTATTAGTTATTCCAAAGGGTAGAAATATAAACTCGTAAAGGTCGTATCTACTCTTGAATGTCATTTTTTCAGTGTCCTCCCCATGTATTCTTAACTGGTGATACCATATTCTTAGATCAATCTTAGTGAACACCATGGCATATTTCAATTGATCAAATAGATCTGCGATCCTAGATAAAGGATATTTTTTCTTGATTGTAGCCTTATTTAGCATCATGTAATCAATACATAATATTCAAAAACCATATTTATTTTTTACAAATAAAATTGGTGCACCCCATGGTGACACACTTGGTTTTATCATTCTCTTCTCCAATAATTCTTTCAAATGAATCTTTAGTTCCTACATATTGATAGGATTCATCCTATATGATGTTCTATGAATAGATTCAGCTCCTAGCATAAGATAAGTTATAAAGTTAAATTTTTGCACAGGAGGTAATCCAAGTAAATCCTCTACAAATACATCCTTAAAATCCTATAAAATTGGGTGTTGTTCTAGAACTTCTCTCTTTTGATCATCTTCTACTTCATTAATATTTACAACATACACTATCCCTCCTCTCTTTAGGGTATTATTCAAGAGCATAGCTGACAACATCTAGGGTTTGAATGCCCCTTGTTTGCTACGAATTCTTAGTCTACTCCTGCCCTTCTCTAAATACTCGATCCATCAATCTCAAAAATTAATCAAGGCTTTATGGACTTGTAACCAATCCATCCCTAGGATCACATAAAAGGCATGAAGGGGAGCTACATATAAACAACACATCATGGTCCTACTAGTTAAAAAAAATTATACCATGGGATAACACTGGTTTACCGAGTAGGTCTGCCCAAAACCATACTCAACCTTCCACCCATGGGCCAAATATCCTGGCCTTTCCAACATAGTCCTTGCTAGACTAGAAGATACAAAACTATCAGTGGTCCCACTATATATCAAAATATTTACTTGCTTGTTAAAAATCTTACCTTTCACAAGCAATGGGATGGCTTGTTCCTCTAGATTTTATTTCTTGATTGCGACATAGATCTGATGCTCAGGTTCCTTTCCTTTAGTATTGGATGTGCTATTCCCTAGTCGGTATGGACACTAATTAGCAAAATGAGACCCTCAAAAATGGTAGCACCCATCCTTGGGTCCTTGCTACTTTTTGGGTTTTTGATACCACATCTTAATTATTGGTTCTAAAGTTTGACTTATGTGGTTGAGGTATAGCATTATTAGGGTTGTTGTTACCTTTCTTATAAAATTTCTTCTTAAACATCTTCTAATTCCCACCACTTCCTTTCTCAAATTTTGAAAAATTCTTAGCTTTTTGACCCTGTTCATCCTCCCACTTCATAAACCCTTGGCTATTTGTCTTCCTCAATGCTTGTCAATATTGTTCAAATAAGGTTGCATAGTTAAATTGGAAGTGCAACTCTACTTTCTTCTCTAAATCATACGCCTTTTATAATTTTTAAAGCTCCTGCATGTTCACATCATGCTTTACCCTAGATTCCAACCCATGGATAAACTTATGAACTCTCATTTTATCATCAAATGAAGGTACATACTTAAGTAGTCGTACCAGCTTCTTATAGTATACTTCCACTATCTTGGTCCCTTGCCATAGACTAGAAAATTCTTCAAATTTTAGTGCATAGAAATGCTCTGTCAGGAACCTTTTATTGAAGATAACTATGAATTCCTTCCATGGAATGTCAATAGATTCAATATTAGTTTTCTCATAGTGTGTTTCCCACCAATCTAGAGTAGGCCCTTCTAGGTTGATCATTGCCCAAACCATTCGGGTTCCTGAATAATAACCTTTTATCTAAAAGTAAACCTCCAATTCCCTTAGGCATGGTTCACCTCCATCCCCTTCGCCCCCTCCATCAAATTTGGAGATACAAATTTTTTTCATATCCTTAGGTATTTTCTTTTCTAGCAGGGCTCTAGTTTGCCATTGCTCTACATTTAGCTCATCAACTTGGCCAACCTATGAGCCTCTAGCTTACGAATTATGGTTTGCACCTGTTCCCAATATTTGTCTTATTTGATCCTATATAGCAACAATAGTAGCGATGAGGTCTTCTTCCTCTCTATTAGGATTTATTGGACCCTCATATCGGATTCCTTATTCAATATTACTTTGTCAATTTTTACTAGGTGTAGGCTTCTCTCTTCTATTCGTAAGTGGTATTTTAACCTAGTTTCATCCAATATTAGGTTACAACTTCACCTTAAACTATATCTCTAAGCCATAATATAGAGTTCTCTTGCTAGAAGAATTAATAATCTAAGTAGGGTAATATTCCAAGGTTATGATGTATCATTAATACCAAATTCCATACTAAGGTATCCTAACATCCACTCACCCTTGGGATTAATTCCTATTATATTCAAGCAAATATGGTATTCTAGGTCATCACAGCTTTAGCTTATACTTTAAGCAAGCCTTCATTAGAGATATCCAAATACCTTTAGCACTCATAGAAGCTCTATACCCTCGTACCTAGAGCTCTGATACCAAATGTAATGACCCAAAAACAAGCAAATAGAAAACACTAAAAAAGAAAAGATATTTTTGTTAAACTAAGAAAAGAGATTCATGAACCATTCATAAACCCCTAACCAATATAAGATTTACCTAATGTTTAAATCTCTTAATTTTTCTTGAAAGCTACATCTCACTAAATACCCTAACACAAGTCCATTTATTTAGGTGTATCATGTGTTACTGCAAATAAGTCTATCTATCTCATCATTCTTGATGAGCTAGACTTATCACCTTCAATCAATCAAAGGTATACATGCATCACCATACCATACACAAGCCAGTATCTATAGGTATATTACGAGTATTATGAGTTAAGCAATCCATATTGTCTACACGATGAGCTATCTTAACTCAAATGTAATCTTTCCATAGCTTAGTTTAATCTCCCTAAGAGGGTCTCAATTCCCTTAGGTCACCTATGTTCACCCTAAGAGGGTCTTAATTCTCTTAAGTCACCTCTAAGTTCACTCTAGAACTCCATACTTAAGTTTTTTTGTTTATCAAGGAAACAAGAATACATCTAGATACTAAATCTAACAAAAACATAATTATTAAGCATACAAGAGATAACAAGAAAGAAGCAACACTAAAAGAGAATAAAATCAATTGAAAGAGAGTCAATTACATAGTAATCATAAAGTGTAGCAATCAAGTAAAAGTGCCTTCTCTAAATAATTAAACAGTTTATTATATTAAGGTAACTATGGTAATCCCTCCATACTCTCAAAGAATAACATATTACATCTATTTTATTAGGTAAATCTCCCTACAACTCTAGTATATATGAGCATTAGTAAATCATCATAAATAAATTTATCGATGCATTGGTTCCATCAACCTCCTTGTTCCTCCTTTAATTTACACCGATCATTTGAGGATAGTAGGGGATCAAGGTACTCATGGTTTAGGATAGGCATACCTCTAAATGCATATAACATTTACTTTACCAAATTGCAACTATACAAATTCAATCAAGTTTCTAACCATAATGCATAGTTGAAAATCATAAAAAAATTATTACTTTTATTTTCACCTCTCAAATACCTTTAGAGAGTCATTCAACATACATAATTTATATCATGGTTTAACTTCAATAAAATCTTATCTTCATTCAATAAATTAAAGTCCTATACCTTTTTTTTTTTTAAAGCAAAAAACCCTTTGTGGGGCCGCCTTGGTCTGAGAGACCACGAACAGGGGGTTCTACACCGTCAAAGTCACCCGGGAGTCGCACCCAACCCTGCCCGTACCAACATCATTAGTTGGATTTTGGGTACCCAATTCATATTTTTGGTAGGGTGGAGATTCGAACCTGGGACATCCCTTGGAGGATTGCCCTCTCCTCTCCAACTCACCTACAACACCTAGGTGAAGTCCTATACCTTTAATATATAAAACAATCCTTTCATTTATTTTCTAAATTAAAGCTTCACTACCTCAATCTAAAAATAAATCATTCACTTTCATTTTATAAACTAAAGTTCCATAACCTTAAATCTATAAATCCATCCCTTTATTATTTAATAGTTTAAAGTGCAACAACTTCAATTCATAAATAATTCCTTTATAGTTCCCTTTATAAGGTTTATTTAAATAATCTACCAAATTGGACTTATCCTTTATTTTGGGTTTAATATACCACTCACATATTATAACCAAAGGATTTTGTCTCATATTTATTTCCAATTCATTATGTAATGGAGAAATATTTTCAAAAAATAAAAGGATAACATGGGTTTTTGAAAAGTATAGTTTCACCATAAATTAAAATAGAAATTAATTTGAAAATGTGAGTAATACATTCATCAAGATTTGAATCAATCCCAATTAATTTTTAGTAATTTTAAACTCAGTCAACAGTTCATTTTGGTCAATAGAATGAGTCAAGGGTGTGAGTATAACCTCGTCATACCTCCAACTCACACCAAAATACTATCACTCGATGGACACCTTGACCATCAAGTGATGGTCATTCAAATAGGGGTGTGAGGTCCCTTTTCAACCTCTGCATTGCTCCCACAGGAGCAATGTGGGATTTAAACATCCCCATTTCAAATGACAAAGTGTTTTCATGAGCACAGACATTTACCAAAAATAGGTTTTCATATATTAACCACAGGTTAACCCACGTGTCTACAACCGACACTAGAGAAACCACCAACATGTGTCAAAAATCAATAAATAGCCACGTGGGAAGGTAAATCAACATGTGGTAACTTTTTATCAAGATTAATCAATAGTGTACCTCCAACTAGAACTAGAGCGGCCATCGAGTGGTGAGTCACATGATCACCACTTGGTGGTCGAAGGACATAGGGAGACAAGATCCATTTATGTCTTTCATCCATCAGAGCATGTCCCATGTGGGACAATGCTCATGGATAACTTCCTTGAAGCCATCCACCTGTGCAAGCTAAGAACATTGGTTGCATAGGGATGACTTGCAGATCTTTTAAAACCCTTATCAAAGCTTCCATATGCATCAAGAACTAAAATCTAAACTAAGCATGGCAGATTTAAGGATTTAATTCCATCAATGGGGAGGTTTATTTCATAGGGTTTGATGCGGATTTGGATTATGTCTTTTGCATTTGATTTTTATACTCAACAAAGGTATTACAATGTATTGTAGGATATTTTAACTACTATTTGATACTAATACTATAGTACTAGGGTTTCTAACATATATTAGGTCGATAGCATCGTTGAAGCAAGTTTAAGTTTTGACCAAGATGAATATCTCATTGATTGAAGCATAGGATACACGAATTCGGTCTCACTCACTCACGGGAGAAATACTCATAAATGCATAAAGAGCACAAGGTTGCATTTGGTTAAATCCCACCTTATATCGACTCATATTTTTTTATGAGGTGAATGAAGGCAATTCTTTAGTAGTCTAAATATTTAACCATTAAAATCATAGTCCTAAGTTTTTATTTAGAAACATTTAAAATCAACTAATATATTCTCAAAATGTATTAATCTTTACCATTACTTGAAATCATATCAAATATGCAGAAAGGAAATATCCAACCTTGATTTCAAATCTTACTCTTCAAACTCCTTTTCTCCAGTCCTCCAAGAATTTCTAACCCACTTCAGCTCCTTCATGTATCTTCCTTACATAACCTTCAAGACCTTTACCTCCCCTCTCATGCTCTTCTTCTTATATCACCCATCCTTTCTCAAGAGGAGTGCAGGTATGGGGATTTTCATCCACCACCCTTGCACATTTACATTCAATTCTTATCTTTGTGGATGGAAAGGCATGCTTGCCATTTTAAATTATTTTTCATACTTAGGAAATCCCCCCTACTTTTAATAAAATCTTATTTTATTTAAAGCATACTTACACTAGCTAGGGATGGATTTTCAAAATTTAATATACAACTAAAACCTCTCTTTTAAAATATATTTAAATGAAACTTTATTGTCATTTAAACAAACTTCTTTTATTTATGAAACTCCATTAACATTTCAAAATAAAACTTCTCTATCTATTTAAAATGAAGCTCTATTATCATTTTAAAATAAAACATTTCTATTTATTTATAAAGTAGAGAGTAAGAGTTTTTTAATAAAACCAAGAAGCTTTCATGGGCATCCTATTTATTCATACTTTTATTTTCAAAACCTCCAATGCATATAGTAATGAATTAAAAGACAATTAAACATTCACAACGGAAAAAGAGGGAATCTTTCCATAAACCCAAACATTTTCTCAACTGGAGGATTTATGATAACTACTAGGCTATCAATTGAGGCTCAAGGTGACTAGCTATTTATGATTATACCTTCTGATAATGCATGTTTATATGAAGTTATCCATCCATCTTACCCTCGAGTTACCTTAATCATTATTTCCCCTGATCTTAAGTACCCCCGTTACTAGTGGATGATTTTGCCTTATCCACCTACGAGTGTACCTAATCCTGCATACTTGGCATATATGTTAGTAGTAACATGCTCTTATAAATAAAATAAACATCACATAGTTGGTTCAATTGCTCAAACTAGGTATTACCACATCATAGGTTAATACATTATTTCTTTGTGCCAAAAATTTCGCTAGGGAGGGTCATGACACTAACTATGTAGCCTATAAAAGCCTAGAGGTATGTGCATGAGGCCTAAGATACCCTTTCATATTTCATATTTAGTGGTATTGGTTAATCCACCTTCATGGATAACCTTGCTAAAAAGGATAATTTATTATTATTTTATAGTAGGGTTAACCTCAAGGTTAAGTTTATGTTGACCTAAGATTGACCTCTCATTGGATTTTTGGTATCACTATATATACCCCTCAATGAGGATCTATTTCTATGATGAGTGTGAAACAAATATGATATAGTGGGGTGACTTTTAGCACCCACCTTCTACTTCTCCTTATTGTCTCCCTTCATATCTCTATTTGGTTTACTATTGCTATCTTTTAATTGTTTCTAATTCTTTTTCACTTACAATTGTGGTGAATTCATGTTTTGGAAAGTTTCTAGAAAATATTATAAACTCAAACATGGTATCATATTGAGGTCTAAAGCTACATAACTCATTAGAAGGAGAGGAATCACAAAGACTAAATTTAGGTTACATTTTTTAAATTTCAAATTTTAAATTTTTAAATTTCATTTCCCTCCATATATTTCGTATCATAAATGAATAATGTATATTTTGCATGCTAGTCATACGACCTTATCATCACACATCTATGAATACCAATAAAAAGTAAGCATGTTGACATGGATGGTGTAGCAATAATACCACACGCTTCGGGTTAGGAAGATGTGTGCTTAACTCAGGATTTCTATTATGGTCATATATTTTTATAAGGGATGTGCTTTATCTCTTACTTATACTAAAAGAGAGTGACACAATGGCAAGGGATATTCACTGTAATAGAAAACTTGTCAATTCAAATCTTGGTGATAAATTTTTTATTCATAGGTTGGTAATAGGATCCCCTCTCTTAGTCATATCTACCTTGATGGTGTAGTGGTTGGGATACTCGCTTATAGCACTCAAGTTAGTGGTTTTATTCCTTAAAAATATGTTTTGGAGTAGCTTACTCACTCTAATGGATGATGTGTGTACTTTAGGGATAAATTTAGTTCTTTGACTCAATTGACTATTTGGCACAATGGTTGTTTTGCTTGCTTGCAGAGGGAAGGTCCCAAGTTTGACACTCAATGAAAACACTTCTTTTGGTTGCAAGGATTATCATCTCAAAGTGCCTTAAAAATTATCTTGTTGTCCTTTGGCTTTCAACTAGTGTGTGTGATGCATCAGTTTATCGTCTTTCTTACATATAGGGAATATTGGATTTGAGCCTTATCGTCTACAATCCCATCAAAATAAAATTTGTATATATATGAGGATTTTTTAATTGCATCATCACTTATCAAACTTGAATTCACTAGTTGATAGCATAGCATCTAATCTAGTTGTGCCAAGTGGTAATTATTAATTAAACAAAAAAAAAAATCTAAGGTTTAACATTTGATTTTTTCTAATTTGAGTGCTAATATACCAAATATTATATACGCCATAACTTTTGCATATAGAAGCATTTGGAGCCCATTGTTTCTATATTACATAATTTTTTAACTTTACATAGTGGTGACATCAATTTATGGACCTGTTATATATCTATTTAGGGTTTTTTGTATAAAATAGATACCTTAAGGTATGTTGCTCATCTCAATACATGGAATTATATCACTTGGTTAGTTCAAATGGTAGGACTAATTTAAAGCAAAAATATTTGGTTCACATTCAATAATGAATTAGAAGGTCTTAGTGACCATGAACTCGGTAAGAGAAAGAAAAAAACTCTTGGAATATTCTTCATGTTAGTGGAACCATATGTATTATTCCACATTAGAAACAATTGATCATATGGAAGTAGAGTCTAATTTAAAATATGAATAACTTCCAAGTAAAGAGATCAAGATAATAACTTCTAGTCTTAGAAGAAGAATTACTAGGAGAGTCCTACTTTAATCCATAAGCAACAGAAATAAATATCTAAAGGAAGATCTCACCACCAACACTTCTAGGATCAGAAGGTTGAATAAAAGGTCTCAAGGAAGACCAGAAGTAGTTGTGAGATCAAAGACCTTGGAGAGGTCTCAATGAGCATCTAGTAAAAGGCTTGGAGAGCCTTACTGAATAAATCATCAAAGGAAAACTCATTGGATAAATCTACTACCAAGGAGAAGCTCCTGATAGTGAAGGACTTGGGACAATTGTTGCCATCCAACAACAAGCCCAAGATGAGAATAATTTGGCAAGGAGTGCCAAATCCTGGAAGAAGAATCTAGTGAAGACCTCAAGACACTTAGAATATTGAGAAGAAGATCTTGTTTGAAGTCAAAATTTGACAAGAAGCTTGAAGGAAGATTCAGATAGAAGGGGCCTACCAAATATATAATATTTGTATATTGCCTCTCATAGCAAAAAGCATTGCTTCAAAAATGAAGATCTATTTAAATCTATAACAAAAGGAGGATACTACAAGAGGATAATGAGCCACTAAAATCCTAGGCTCATGAAAAAAAATTTGAGACCATATTTTTGTGAAGATGAATTTGTTCAAGGTAGCCTACAAAGAGTTGCAACATCCTATATATGACAATAACTTGGTGATCCTAGACACCACAATCTACATCCTCTATAGAAGAAAAAAAAGATATTAAATAAAAAGGTATGCAATTGTTGGTGCAAGTAGATTCATTAATTGGATTACTTATCAGATTTATTTAGGCACCTTAATTTGAATTGAAGTTGCAAATAGGATAATTGAATTAAAGTATTCAAAAGTGCAAAAATAGAAAGGTTCCTTTTAGGTTCATTTGCACTTTAGGAGTTTATTAGATTTAGAACTCCAACTATCTATCAACTACCTATCACTTACTTTGGAAATAAAAATGAAGACTATATCCTACTACCTTTGCTTATAATAAAATTGCAAAATAAGTCTTGAATATTCATTCTTGACTATTCTTGATTAGTTGTAGTAAATTTATTGAGTGCATTAATTACTTAAGAGTAAATTGGAGTGATAAGGTGTAATTTTTTAGTGCATTGAAAAGTGAAATTTGTTAAAATTCATTTGCACTATCATTACTCTCAAAATAAATTAGTTTTTGTACTTTGAAAAAGGCTACAAAATCTAGTTTGTATCAAGTGTCTAAATACACTCTTGAAAGCACAAAAATTGTAACTCTAAGTGGCCAATAGAAGCCACCGAAATTGGTTAGTACATGCAAAAATAAACTAACCAAAAGAAGCTTTAGATATTGAGATTTGGTGAATCTCAAATCCAAAGCACTCAGGGGTTAGTGCAACTAAAATAAAGCTTCATTTTATAGCATTTACAAGGCTTGGTTTCACCACAAATCATCCAATAAAAAAGGGTAATTATTCTATCCAAAGATACATCCTCAAAACCCTCATCCTGCACTCACTAATATGCTATAAAAATTAGAAACTTAGACCTGCAAAAGAGTGCATGAAAAAGGCACAATAAAAGGTTTCTATATGCATGTAAAGGTTATATGGTATTGCACTTCTAAAATACATCAAACATAGGGAAAGGAGAATATTTAAAGGTGCCACAATAGGCACAATAGGTACAGAAAAAAATTAGCCAAAAGAAGGGCCAAAGGATTGAGCAGTCTCCAACAACAAAAGTGCATTCTCTCCAGGAACGAACTTGCAAGATAAATTAAGCTTTTACATAGATGGTAGCAAGCATACCAAGGTTATTTACGTAAGCCAAAAGAAGTCTATAAAAATCATTTACGTAAATTATAGCAAGTTCATCATCAATATTTGCAAGAACAATAAGTTATTTACGTAAAAAAATGGGATATTCCATTAGGTGTATAATCTCTCATAACTAGGGAGACATAAGGAAGCCTACAACCTAAGGAATAATAAAGGTTTCATAAAAATCAAGCTTATATACTTCAAGGTTCTAAGTCCTATCTCATTTCTTCACTTTTATTTCTTCAAATGGGAAAAATATTGGCATACAATGAATGTGAAACTTACCTCAACAAATCTACAAAACATGTGGTATATTGACTTAGGATCCAGTCATCATATGACTGGAAATATACATTGGTTTGACTGTCTTGAAGGTGCTAAAGGTTACAAGATAAGAATTGCATATAGCCAAGCTTATCTCATACATTTTTATGGATGTGTAACACCCAGCAGATCATTTCCAAATCTTCTAGTACAAAAAGTATTGTATGTTCCAAGATTAACCTTCAATATTATCTCTATGAGCAAATTAGTAGAAGACAACTACATGATCAACTTTGGATACATGGATGGAGTCAATACATATCTCATCATAAATCAAGGTGAAATAAAGGCGATATGATCAATCCATGGAGATACATATACCCTGGATGTAATGGAAATTTCACAAGATATCCTGATGTTTCAAAATGATACTAACATTTTTTCAAAGAAACAGATTGAAAAAATGAAGGACCAGTACACCAAAATGCCAAGCATAGAAAAATCAAGAATATGAGAGTACAATTGCACCATGCTCTACTTAGTCATCAATAATTTAAACCAAATGAAGATACTCATGAATACTTCAACAAATATGGCTGGATAGGACCGAGAATAAGAAGAAGAAGTTGAATCTAAAGAAGAAGGAATACAGTGCAAGGTCAATTGAAAGAAGAACCTACAACTTTAGCCTATTATTTGCATCATATGAATACTGAAGCAACTACCAAAGAAGAACCTAAACAAGTGAAATATCATTCATTAGAGCAAGATCCACATTGAAGACTAAAAGTCTTCAATACTCAAATATTGTAATACAGGGGGGTTTTAGAAATAGATCATATTATATTATTTGGATCATGTAAATGTATCTACCAAGATACATACTTAGGATATTAGATTACTTTAGGGGGAAGTTACTTAGTTTCTTCATGCAATGTAATAAATGCACAAGTGTCAATGTACAAGTTGTACATGTGCAAGTTGTCCCTTGCACAGCTAGATAGAGTGTTGGCCAAGGAACCTATCTTCCTATATAATGGCCTTATTGTCATAGTCATATATATAGAGGAAGAATACATATAGCATAGTGTTATAGAGGATGCATCATCGGGCTTAGATAAAGTTTCCCATATTGGAGATGGGTGCAATGTAGTCCAGTAGCATTATTCATGGAGTGTTCATTTCCTCCACAAGTACATTGTATTCATTTTCATTATTTCTATTTATAGTATATTTTCAGTCATCTCACAAATTTACTTTCTATCAATTTATTATTTTTACATCTTGTGATTGATATCTCCCATTGCATATAGAATCAAATGCTAACAAGCTAGTTACTATTTTTCCATATCTCACTAGTATTTCGAAATCATTTTGGTGGCTTTTGATGCTTAGCTCCAAAATTGATTAGAGGTTTTGGAACTCTATGTAGTTCTAAAACTCAACTAAAGGTTCTAATACTTGGTGTAGTTTTGGCATTTAGCTCTATAAATAATGAGGAGTTTTGGCACTCTCTATTTTTCTAGCATTGTGGAGTCATAATTGCATAGTGACTCCAAACCGATCTAGAAAACTACTAATATGCTCTTCTTCCTATTACAACATTATTTACCATAGATAATTAATCTAAACTAAACGACACTTATCCTAATGTAAAACTAATCTTAAATTCACATAAATCCTATATTTTACAACTCAATAATACATTTTATCTACTTATTGTGTCTAGGTAGAATATTAGCACAAATTACATCCTAGTCCATAGTTAAACATTATTACCAACACATTAAGGGGGTTAGAAGGTTCTACTTTGCTACATAAAATGAGGTATTTTAGGGACTCATCACTTCCCCAACTTACTCTAATGTATTTTCTCATGCATATTTATCCTCTATTTGAGCGCTTAATCCATCTCCTCATAGTGTAGAAATTTGTTTAAGTTGTGATGGTAGCCCTTATTCTCCCTCATTTCTCATAGCCATCATCTAAATGTTGAGGTGATGCTTCATAACTAAACAAAGGAATAGGACATAATTGTTTTTGTTTAAATTCCAGCCCTATCCACTTGTGTTTGAGAGAATATATGATATTTATGATTCCCATTACCCTTTTGTGGGACCAATTTAGATTTATGAAGAGGGTTCTGCATAGCGGCTATTTATCGTCAAATTGGCTAAAATTAGGATTTTCAAAATTTGGAATTGGCTAATATTTGGGACCCTTGAACAAGGCCCATTAGCCAAAAAAAATTAGGTGCAAATTTTTTTTGGGGTTGATTCACCCCAATTTTTAAATAATTTGAAAAAAAAATGTTCAAATTTCTAACATTACCCCTAATAATAGTGAACCATCTACATGTGTTTGGACACTATTCGTCTAGATTTCGAACTAATTTTCCAATTTTTTATAAATACATTTTGGGATCGACCCCTTATGCATAACCCTATTTGTGAGAGAGATGGGTTCTCTCTTCCTTAGTTTATCATTAAATTCCATGAACCTTCTTCTACAAGTTTTTATGGTATCTTCCAAGTAACTACCATAGATTATTCTAATATCTTGTATGTAGCAAGTTAAATGAGCATCATACTATATTTTAATGTGTTCTTGATTTATAAGGCTATAGTGCTAGTAGGTGAGCATTAGTGGTCTCAAATGCTTATATCAAAGCAGCATTTTTATCTTCATCTCTTTTACCTTGTACTCCACCTCCTTTCTTCTCTATGGACCTAGTTTTGAATGGTAGATACAAAATCCCTTAACTAAACATCATCAACATAAATTTTAGGATGAAAAGTAACTTCCTTACGAAATGCATATTTATGTCAATAAAATTCACATAGAATATTTTTCTATTCCATGGGGCTATCAAGGTAAGCTCCCAAAAATTTATCAATTTAGGACAATTCATAGGTCAACCCTATGTTGAGTCTCATGAGTTGCCATCTAAAATATTATTACCACAGAAATAGTTTGTATATCCTTGTTGGTTGCCTACATTACAATATTTTTTAAGCAATGTGATAGACTTATTTGAAGTTTTATTGGATATCAATCGGTTCCTTTGTCAACTTCTTATTGATGTCCTCTAGACTCTTTAGAGTCTCCACCTCTATTCAAGATACAAGCATCTTTTCATCCACCTTCCACCTACTACATTATCGTTATCAATGGTGACCATGTTGGAAGGAACAATAACTACTAGCCTTGGAATTTTGAAAGTCTTATTTTGCACTACCTAGGTTGGGAATTCAAACTCTATCATGACACCAATTCTTAATGTGTAAATAACTATCCTTTGTCTCCAAGGTCACATTTTGGGTAAATTTCACCACTAATTCCTGACATATGCTCACTAATAAATAGACATGTGGTGCAATATTCCTACCAACTATCTTCCAAGTAATATGGCAGGCGTCATGATCCTCCCGTGGTATACTTTTTATTTTGATGTATTCACATTTTTTTCTATTTTATTGAGTGGAATGCTTGGATATTCCTTGATTAGATGCTTAGATAAAGATTGTTTATGAGGGTAAATGATTAATATTGTTGATGTAATGATTTATTACCTAATTAAAAATTTTGTAGGATATGGATTATATGGAAAATATGATATCTTTTATAATTTAAATGATTTATTATTTCATGTTTAATTTCTACAAAAATATTTTAGTTGGTAGAATATGATGCTACTAATAGAATTTGCACATGTGCAGGGATAATTTTCTTGTAGGCAAAAGAAGGAAATAACCACCGGTAATAGGATTGCCTTCAAGGAAATGATGTGATGGGTAAAATTATGAAAAAAAAGGGTAACATAAATAAATGCTCCTTTCATGAAGATGCATAACATGATTTGCATAAGAAAATAAATACTAAGTTGCTTTGAATTTGCAGTTGCATGATAATTGCTTTATGAAGGAATTTTATTTGGAATGAAAGCATTATAATAAAAGGAATGGAAGTTTGTCTCTTTGTGTTGGTGTGAATGATAAAATAAGGAACAATAAATTTACAAAGAGAAATAATGGGAATGGATTTTGTGTTATTATTATTATATTTTGATGTTCGGCTTATAGACTAGTAAATATATGGAAACTATTAGTTCTAGATATGGAACCATGATGGTAGTGGATCATTGATTGGACCTCACCATGACATTGGATGGAATATTCTCCTTCGTTCTTGGATCAAGTGGGCATATCGAGAGTTGTAGAGTGGAATAACTTTTTATGGCAAGACTGGTCATTAAGCAGGGAAGGGGAGTAATGGCAGAGATGGTTTTGGAGGAAACAAAAAATGGATCGACATGGTTTTTTTGAAAAAGAAAAGAAAATATTCTCGAACAGGAGGAGAAGGCTGGAAATGAGAGTAGAGGTTTTCCTTGGAAAAATACTGGTTGAGAAAAAAAGCTGACAAGATCAGGTATACCGATAAACTTTACTGACTGGTTTTCGATTTGAAATTATGATCAAGTTGAATTAATAATAGAATTTTGATTTTCAAATTATTTTTCTTATGCTAAAATAATATCTGAATTATTCATCAAAATGGATGGGGAAGTCTTTCTTTGGATTTCATCTATAACCTTAGGGTCCTTAGATGGAAATCGATGATTATTTTCATTGTTCCTTTGTTGGTTCTATAGAGTAAGCTCTATATATTGAAGTAGCTACCTATGTTTTCATTGGAATGAATGTTATGGTAGTAATGAGGTACTAGAATTTATTAAGAGGATTAGACTATGAATGAGTGACAACATTGAACTTTGTTAAGTGTTATCCTTTTATTGGAAAAATACCTAGTGTATTCTACTATGGTAGAAAGAAAATATAAAGACCTCTCAATATAGTTATATTGGTTTGTAATTCTGAATGTTGAAATAGATAAATGAAGTAGTTGTTGAATAATTTATATGTTGAATTATTTTTAGAGGTTAAGTATATATGTTGTTCTCTTACTGAAATAAATGAACTGCTTAATATCGTATGATGCCTAGAAAATGAATCAATGGATAAATATGAAAACCTTTGTTGAGTAAGATACTTTGTGTTGTCTTTTTTATTCCTATGAGTTTCTCTTTTAAAGAAAGACATTGACTAGGATGTAGCAAGTGTTTTGAAATAATATTGCTTTCTCTTATTCTTGTATGTTTCTTTAAGTGAAAAGAGATAGTTGGAAACATAGTATGATTGCTGGAAAAATCTGTTTGGTTTTCATTGCATTGTAAGATTACATCATGAAAATAATTTGCATATAATGAGAAATGCAATACCATAGAATATGGTGCCATCTCTGATCCCATCACAAGGAAATCCTCCTCAGTGGTAAAAGAAAGTATCAGAAGATAAAAACAACTTGTGCGAGTGGAAGTTGAGCAAGAGAAGTAAATGATATTTTTTTAGTTCAACTTTAAGGATGTTGAAGTGCAACTTGAACTCCAAGATGATATTGTGATGTATATTTTATAATGCATGCTTCAAAAATTTTGATGAGAAAAAACAAATATTTTGATGAGCATTAAATCATAGACATGTTTATTGTTCAATTAAAACTATTTAGTATCAATGCAATATTATGCCAACCTAAAAACAAAAGTGATATTGGAAAATGTGTGCATGGAGTATATTAATGGCTTGCTTTTGCTATTCTATTGATAGCTTGGTATGAGTTAAATTATTATCTTTCTATAGTGAGAAATATTAAGATATATCTGGATGTGAGGAGTCATAGCCTGTGATTGAGCATTGGTTAATGCTTGTATGTTCATCATTGGTTTAATTCTAAAATCAATAATTGAATGTAACACCTATGATGGTTGGAAATAATTTGGAATTAAGCTATGAGTATTAAGTGATGAAGAATGGTGGATTTAATATTTGGATTTAATATTTGCATAGTTAAGTACATATTTATGTTAGGATGGTTTGATTTTAATCAAATCAATATTTATGAGAATATCAGTGTTAACTGTTGAATTCTTAGAATGTTCTATTAAACCTAAAGTAATTTATAAAATAATTTGTCATTAACCATTACGCTTAATGAACCGGGGTGCATTTTGGAATATTAATGAAAAAAAAGGAATTATTAATTATTTCTCTTATCATCGGTAGAAGGAACACCTAGAAGAGAATTTTTATGTTTAGAAGATGGCAATTAATGATTGATGTGATTTCTCAATAGAAGAATGTTGAGAACTATCTTGAGAAAATTGATTTGCTAGTTAATGGAGCATATTTTCATCCATTAAAAGTAATTGGAAATGAGATTATAATTTGGTTAAAATATAAAGTTAAGTCATAAGTGTCTGTAATATTGGTTAGATATAAGCAAGAGATCATTATTGAATTAAATATGTAGGTCTTGCAATCCACGCTCAGTAATCCTACACTAATGGAATTGTGTAGAGAGTAGATATTGGTGTTAATCTTAGTACTCTTACACTAGAAGAACTGTCTTCTACACTAAGGGAGTTTTTTAGAGAGTAGAGTTTGGATGGGGTCTTTAGAAGCTCTTTTACTAAAGTATTTGTGAAAGGAGTAAAGACTAGGACTCCACCTTTCAAAGAACTAAAGAAAAATTATCAATTATTTTGTGGAGAAGCAAGTTAGTTGGTGTGAAAGGAATAGCATCTAGTACTTTCCCAGATAGACTTGAGGAAATGTAGGGATGGATTCTCTCTTAAGCCAAGATGTGAAGTAAAACTAAGATTATAGGCTAAAGATTTTTCTAGTGAATGACCATTAGAGACTCAACCAAGTAACTAATAGAATAGGAATTTGGTTAAACCTTTTTGGATATATATATATAGATATAAGTGTGTACATATAAAAAAAACTCTTGGTTAATTTTAGAATTATTTGAAGGAGTGAATTTAGGGTTTTGAAATTTGGTATCAAAGCATGGTTCATAGTGGAATAGGTTCACTATGCAAAACTAGTTGAGGTGTGTGATAGAAAATATACTTATGTAGGATTTAAACCTTACCAAATAGAATAACTATTGGAAGTAGGTCTATTTGATTACTTGAGATGATTTGGGTGAATAATTATTAGTAGGTGAGGCAATTCGAAGATGTAATTGCTAATGAATTCCTACTGTCTCTTCTATGTGTGGCTAGGGACAATGCCACTGAAGATAAGAAGAGGAAGTGTTGCCCCATCGACAAGGTAGACACAACAGACTAATTTTGAGGATAGAAACCTGAATGTAGGATTAGAGAATCCTTATAATGAAGAAGAGAGTCTCACTATGATAGTGGACCTACTTTGGGAATAGATGAAAATATAAAAATAGTTGTTGAATGCCATTTTGAATTGAGAAACATAGGCTGGGAACTCTAATAGGATTCAGGTAAATGAACCCCTGACTGAGGTACAACTAGCCAGGATTCAACGAGGCTGAGTTGGGTAAGGAGATGAAAATTCTAAAATCTTCCAAGTTTAATGGAGAGGAATATGGTGATAAAGTAGAAGCTTGGTTCAAATAAATAGAAACCTACTATAATATAAATAACTTCTCCTTTAGCACTCAAAAATACTATGCCACACTACATTTGCAAGGTGATGTCTTAGATTGGTGGGAAAAATTTAGTGAGGATCAAAAACTTGTGGTAGCAGTCGACCTAAAATGGGAAGAATCTATAGTAGCCTTTAAAGAGAGATTACTCATGGAAAGATTTTATTCCCAGAAGTTTTAGGAGTTCACTAAACTACAACAGGGAGATAGGACAGTGGAAAAATATTATCAAAGATTTATCAAGTTGCTGAAATATGTACCTACATATAATGAGAAAATGAAGATCCATAAGTTTATACTAGGAGGAGATCCTAGAATAGGATAAGAGGTAGATATGCAGGATCCTACTACTTTGCAGAAGGCCTATGATTTGGCCAAAAAATTTAAAACATATATCAAACCCTATTTTGATTATGAAGGTTTAGATGAGAAAAGCAAAGAAGCACTAAGGAAAAGAAATAATGCAGGTTATGTAAAGTGGGAAAAAGAACAAGGAAAAAAGTACCCCTAAATAATACAAAAGGAGTGACAAGAAGCAAGGAAAGTTTAGCAAAATTTTCTAAGGAAAGAACCATAATTCCAATAATTGCAACAATGGTAACAATATATCACCACATGGATAGGCTAATTCTCCACCAGTAGGAGAAGTAGAAGAAGGATAGAAGTGAAAATCACATCTAGAGCTGAAAGAAGGATGCTTTCTATGTAGAGGATCACATTATTCTATTAATTATCCACATAGAGCAGGAATGAGTCCAAAGGGAAAGGAACCAATGTACAAAGAACTTGAAACTAAGGAACCTATGCACAAGATCTATGCTACAACCAGGAACTAGAATCTAGAAGGTCGATCCACTCCACTATTGATAAAGGGTAAGATTTTTGGTAGGAATGTTAAAATATTAATTGATAGTGGTGCTACGAATAGCTTTATTTCCACTAGTTTAGCTAAATATATTTTAGAAAGGCCATGAATATTAGCACATGGGTGGAAGGTAGAGTATGGTTCAGGATAAACCTACTTTTCTAATTAATGTTACCCTATGGCAGAAATTGTCTTACCTAATGGAATGATAATGGGATACATGTATGTATTGCCATTGCATGCCTTTGATGTAATCCTAGGAATGGATTGGTTTCTAGTACATAAAGCAATACTTTTTTAGGATATATGGATTGAGTACATGAAATATGATGGAGATTTATGAAGGGTGTATAGCCTACAAGGAGATTTCCAACCTCAAATCCTCTCAGTAATGAAACTTAAGAAAGCCATCAAAAAGGGAGGAATGGTCTATGTTGTTGAGATAAATGAAATGAAATTAATAAAGAAAATAAGGAAGAGGTTTTCAGGAAACACCCAATTCTTCATGAGTTTAGGGATGTATTTTTAGAATATTTACCTGGATTACCACCTAAACATGAATTTGACTTCACAATTGAGCTTCAACCAGGAACCAAACCTATACATAG
Source organism: Wollemia nobilis (assembly GCA_028583015.1). Lineage (NCBI taxonomy): Eukaryota > Viridiplantae > Streptophyta > Pinopsida > Araucariales > Araucariaceae > Wollemia > Wollemia nobilis. Next base: position 340,182 of record JAQPPZ010015059.1, read on the forward strand.
AGCACCTTATAGAATGAATTCTATAGAAATACAAGAGTTGAAAGTGTAGCTACAAGGTTTAATGAAAATAATTAATTAGACCAAGTGTGTCACCATGGGTGCACGAGTGCTATTCGTAAAAAAAAAAAAGGATGGTTCTTGTTGGGGTCTGAATTGACATCAAGGAAATATTGAGTTGTGACTATGAATCTATGAATTTATGGGAGGCGCACACCCACTAATCACAACTCAAACCTCGACATTGTATGGAACTAGAGTAGGCTATTATACCTTATCAACTTATTGGTGTTGACTCAATTAAGCTCAGTTTAAAGTATAAAGCTAGGGATAGAAATAGAGTAAGGGTTGAAAAAATTGAATGAATAATGGCTGGATAAAGCTAACAGCATTAACAAATATCAAGAATCCTCTAATCAATCACATTCCAGTATGCCACACTTATGACTAACAACATTCAAACTAATCATCTTCATCATTAAAGAATAATAAAACACTTAGAGAACTATTTCAAACACATCTAAAATGTTAATAATCCAGATAGAAGAATTAGATCAACCTTCATACTAATAGAAAAGAATCTCTCTAGAACATTTTTTTAAGCATGAAGTATTCCAATTTACCCCAAGTTAGTAATCCAATATCAGCAAAATTGACTAACCATAATAGCAGTAGCATAAATAGATTCATAGAATAAACTCACAAAAGATGAATACACAAGCCTGAGACAAACATCCAAGTTATGCTCCTTCTATTGGTTTCTTAGAAAAAATATAGTAATATGATAGGCAAACACTCCAGAGTCAACCCTTCAAACTGAGGGCTCAACTGATTTATATAGATTTTACAATAACAATAGAAAGAATGGGAACATTACAAGGATTTTCATGCCAGATAAATAGGGTGTTGAGGTGGTGTTCTCTTATTTGCTTACAAGAAAAAGAAAGGAGTTGTGCTCCATGAAACTCTATAACTCTGAGCTCTACAAGTTGCTCGGTCCTCAACGGAATCTAGCAGTTGCACTGATTATCAGTTGATATGGTCCATCCCCTATTCTTGATCAGGATTTTCATCCACATATCTATAACTAAAAATTTAGGTGAATCTTGATTCTAACGATGTTTGGTCTTCCTTGGTTCTTTCCACTCACACTCCTCATATTTTGCTCTAATTGGCTGCATACTCCTCATTGTTTGTAATCCACTCCTTAAAATATTATTGGGTTAGTTTTGATTGTGTTGACTATGGAATTAGTATCTGGTAGTGCCTCACATTCTTTAAATTCTAACAACGTTATTTTTCTTCAAAAATTCCCATTACTAGTTGTCTTCTTTCCAAAATCCACTCTTCCAAATTTTGCTTTTCTATTTTTGATCTATTTGACCACGTATTTAAGCATTGTGTATGACTAAAATGTATGTTGTAACATCTGGTGGAATTTACCTTGTCTTTCATAGTATTTTATCCCAATCCGCTGCATCATTTTCTATTGAGCACCATTTTACCGTTTTGATCATGAAATAAGAGTCTGGTAGCAACCTATGTCATTTTTCATAATCTACTCCTTTGAATTCTATTGGGTAAGGTTTGACTGTGTTGATTGTAGAATGAGAGCCTATAAGTGACCCACCTCTTTCTTCAAAATTTTCTCATGCACATTCCGTTGGGTCTAATTTGACCACTTTGACCTATGGAAATTTATATTACATCACAAGTGGGTGGAAAATAACATAGGGCTTCTTTTCAGAGAGCAAAACTTCTTGTTGGGTCATCTTTTCTTTCACCACTCTACTCTTCCAAAATTCGTTGTGCTAGTTTTGATTGGTTTGATCATGGATTTCAATATTGCATGAAAGTGGGGCAATTTTACCTATCTTTTATGCAGTTTTCGCTCCTCAAAATTTTGCTAAGCATTGTTTGACCTGTTTGACCATAAATTTTTCTTTTGGTGGATTTTACTACTACAACTTTTCTGCGTAAAAATTAACACCAACCTGGAGTTACATTCTCCATTTTTAATTACATTACACTCCAAGTTTTGTTGGGCACTGTTAGACTAGTTTTGATCATGGATTTTTGCACTTCAATGGAATTTAACACTGTCCTTAAGGTTCTTTCACCACTTAGCCATAAATTTGAAAATTTGTTAAGTATGTGGCCTTGTTAGGCCTATGTTTTTGCACCTCTCGGGAAACTTTGCTCGCAAATATAAGGAACTCAGAGCCTTATCTACTAAAAATCCTAGTAGTATTTGAGGTAAGCAAGGATGCAACCGAAGAGGGGGGAAGGATAAAACAAAAATGTAGGGGAATAGTGATGGACCTAGAATTAAGAAGAACAAAACACAACAGAAAATGGGTGGAGATAAAACGTGATTATATCAGTAGTTAGCAGAGTGAGGTAAAAAAAACCCCATATTGCTAATTAAATGGAGGAGGTCAAACAGAGCTAGGGATAAAAATTAATGTAACAACCTCCTTGAGACAAAAAAGTAAATCCTAAAAGAGGGACTATATGGTATCTTTACAGTTGGATAAGAGGAAGAAGCACTAATGTGTTGGGGAAGTAGAGAAAAGAAAAACAAACAAAGAGAATTGGAGTTACACAAAAACAGGGAGCCATGCACCACATAATGTCTATATATGCATACTCCATCATGGTGTAGGCTCCATATGCATAATTTATCAAGGCACAAAATTTCTTCCAAGGCAGATAGATTACCATGAATTACAATTGTTCTTTCATTTTGATTCACTTACGATGTTTAGCAAGGGTGAACAATACCTACCCCATTTTTTTGGTCTCTCCTCTACCACTTTTCATCTATGGATTCTGACCCATCTCAAATTTTGAATTATTCTCAAATAGCTACTCCTTTTATAGACTTAAAAAAAATGGCACAATGTAAGCTGACGATGTGGAGATTCTACCTCTAGATCTTGGAAAGTACTTAATTCATTTCTTCGAGCATTTCTACTCTTACTAAGTCCTTTATCTACAAGACCTTTATTAATTTGGCTTGTTTCACGCGGGGTATACCCACGACCTCCTCATCAAGCCTTATATTTTATTTTCTAGTATCTATTTGGCAACAAAGTTAGAAGACCTTATCATGAGTCAAACCATCAAAACACAAAAGGTTGATTTTATACTTTCTATCGTAGATGTTGTCCTTTGAATTCAATCTCGACCTCTCCTCCATTCTCTTTGTAAAATATATACAAAATAGAAAGGATTGGAATTTTCACATGACCTTGCCTCTACTTTATTATGATGACTATAGTCAGCCATTTTATTTACCTATTGGTTATGTACACAAAAACATGGCATGTATGCCCACGCCTAGCCTTAAATCTACCTTGTGAATCAATTCAGTGAATCTGCAATGTTCGAACCATATGGCTCTGAATTTGTACTTCTCCTTAAAACTCTTATGATGTGGTTCATATATCTCATTTTTTTGAATGTAATGATGCTTTGATCCTTCACCTCTTGTGTGGTAGAAGTCAAATATGACTTTTATAATCTTTGCAATTCAGAAGTATCCCTCCCATTGATAGGTCATTACCATGGTATCTATATTGGAATACTCATGCCTTTGATGATATTGGCCCTTTACACCTCCATCCTTCACCTATTCAAGAGCATCGACATAAATTCGATAGGAAATTCCCCTTTTAATATCTTAGGATAATGAAGGGGTATTAATGGCCCATGTTCTATTCAAATGATAACATTTCGATTGGTCTCCTTGAAGAGGAGTTTTTATTCTTACCTCTGTGATGTCTTGCATAGTGGGTGGAAAGTTGGTGCATGATTGTTTATAATATTTTATGATAAAGGGGTGAAGGCCTTGGTTGGAAATCTCAAATATATTCCCTCTTTCAAATATTCTAATATAGTTCGTCTCCTTCTCAAGACAAAACCCAAAAGGTTGAATTGAATCTTTAGAAAGATAAATGTCAAATAATTGTGGTATATCGATGACCATGATAGAATAAGTCAAGTAGTCCCCCCAATAGCATCACAAATTATTTTATAATGCCTAGCACTTTTATAACCTTTCCTCTAAATTATAGGTATTTGGGCTCCACCTTATCGAAAACCATCTCCAAGCCTTCACATATCTGAAAAGGTATTATAGGTATTTCAGCACCTAGGTTTACTGGGAAATTGTGCACCATCCCTTTTTCAAAAGCAATTGGAACATAACATGGGTTGAACTACCTCTCATATAAACCTAGAGCATTACTTTCATGGTTTTCTCTGCTTGCTCCAGTTGAGCATTTTAAATAAATGTCAACCAAATCGACCCTTGAGTGTACCAAAAAGTCTCCCCTTAAACCTTGCTTTAATTGAGATGACCCTTCCAATAGATTTCAGAATTGATGTACCTTTTCCCTTCATTATTCAAGCATTATTGTAGGGAAATACAAGTCCCTTAGAGCTTCAACCTTCCTTTTATTCAAATATTTTCCTACTAATATTTTTTCTTGCATAAACACTTAACTTTCCTCATCTTTGGTGGGACTTTGTAGTGTTGTGTGATACATTCCAGTATTATTCATTAGAGAAATTTCTTTTATGTTGTAAACCCTTTCACTACTTACATAGTTATGGCACAAATCCACTATCTGCTCAAGTTTGAATGGTAAAACTAGGGTTAGGAGTGGAATATCATTGTTAGTCACCTCATTAGATTTTGGACCCTGTTCTTCTCTACCTTCACATTTGTTCCAATATTCAGTGAGTCATGGATCGCAATAGTGGTAGGTAGTGGGGACCTATAATATCATCTCATTAGGGTGTATCTCCTCCCTTCCTTTGTATTCATGGGATTACTACTTGATTTTTCTTGACTCCTACTTTAAAATTGCTTATCTAATCCATTGACCTAATAACAACTTACCACCGCTCTTTTTTTCTACCCATGACTTAGCTTCCTTAGTATTTTCACTACAAGATGGGGTAGACATAATTCTAGAGAAAGAGGAATTAAATTTTCTAGGAGGGAATTTTCCTGCAGTGATTAACATATTTTTTGCTCTCATGGCTTCTTGAAAAAATTGTGGGAATCTCCTTTCTTTAGACAACTCGATAAGGATATTAAATCATAATGTAGTGCATGAATGTAATATAGGTAAGCCTGGGGGTGAGAGGGTTGATATTCTTAGGGAATTATTTTCTACATCCTCTTAAAATAAACATTGAACTCAAAGAGGCTTCTATGAAAGTATTTATTTACGAACATAAACTGAGTGAGGAGTAATAAGGGATCCCCAGGATCATAAAACTTATCTATGAGAGCTTTGACCAAATCATCCCAAGTTCTAATACTCCCACCATCCAAATATTTATACCACAATAACACCTTACCTTTTAAAGATAGAGCCAATAATATTAACATAACATCTTCAAACTCTATCTTGTAAACAGATGATAAGGAAGCTATATCTTGGCAATGTTCTTTTGTAGTTTTCTCCTTTCCTTGATAACTAGGCAAATTTTTTAGGGTGATTTTAGGAATCTCATGTAAAATTAGGATGTCTAGGGATCTAGATTCATGCCCAAGGAAGCAATGGTGACTAGTCACTGGGCATGAAAACTTTAAGAATAAAAAAGGTAAGTTATATCCAATCAAAACAGTATTTAAAGGTAATTGGTCATTAGATATGACTTTACTTCCTAGTATAGGTGAATTTTATTTTCTCCACCAATGAGGTCAATACAACTCACTAATTCTTGATTCCTCTTGGAATTAATAACAAATAAATTGGTAGGGGAAAAGATAAAGTGTCTTCAGGGTCCCACTGGGTGTGCCAAAATTATTGGGGTCTGAATTGACATCAAGGAAATATTGAAATATGAATATGAATCTATGACTTTCTAGGAGGCACACACTCGCTAATCACAGCTCAAAACCCAACATTGGATGGATTAAAGATTGCTTAAATCTAACCTCCAGAGTAGTTGGTATACCTTATCAACTAATTGGTATTGACTCAATTAAGCTCAGTTTAAATTATAAAGCTAGGGATAGAAATAGAGTAAGGGTTAGAAATAATTGAATGAATAATGGTTAGATAAAGCTAACAACATTGATAAATATCAAGAATCCTCTGTTCAATCACATTTCTAGTATGCCACACTTAAGACTAACAACATTCAAAACTAATCATCTTCATCATTAAAGAATAATAAAACACTTAGAGAACTATTTCAAACATTTAAAATTTTTATTTTTTTCTTTTTTACATGGTGGAATCGATAGCCGCCATGAATCTAGGCAAGCTATCTAGATTTTTATGGCCACCACAGTATTCTGTGTTGTCCACCCCGGAAGCCACCACACAAATCTTCGCGCAGTCTACCCCTATAACCACCATGCCATAATCATTTTAAACCTTTTACACCACTGAAAGCACCAGGAAAGGGACAAACATTCAGTCCGATGAGGCCCGATATTTGAACCTTGGACCTCCGCCCCCTTATGGGGTTTGGATGAACCAACTAGTCTACACCTCGGACCTAAACATTTGAAATGTTAATAATCCAAATAGAAAAATTATATCAACCTTCAGAATAATAGAAAAACTCTCTACAACATTTGTTTAAGCATGAAGTATTTCAATTTACCCCAAGTTAGTAATCCAATATAATTAGAATTGACTAACCATAACAATAGTAGAAAAAATAGATTCACAAAATAAACTCACAAAAGATGAAGACACAAGCCTAAGACAAACGTCCATGTTATGCTCCTTCTATTGATTTCTCAAAAAAATTATAGTAATATGATAGACAAACACTCTAGAGTCGACCCTTCAAACTAAGGGCTAAATATATTTATATAGATTTTATAATAACAGTAGAAATAATGGGAATATTATAAGGATTTTCATGCGATATCAATAGGGTGTTGAGGTGGTAGTCTCTTATTTACTTACAAGAAAAAGAAAGGAGTTGTGCTCCATAAAGCTCTACAACTCTAAGCTTTGCAAGTTACTCGACCCTCAATAGAATTTGGGGGTTGCACTGATTATCGGTTGATCTGGTCCATCCCCTATTCTTGATTAGGATTTTCATCCACATATCTATAATTGAAAATTCAAGAAAATCTTGATTCTAGTGACACTTGGTCTTCCTTGGTTCTTTTTGCTTAAAATCTTCAAATTTTGCTCTAATTGACTACATACTCCTCATTGTTTGGAATCTGCTCCTTCGAATTCCACTGGGTTAGGTTTAACCGTGTTGACCGTAAAATTAGGATCTGGTAGTACCTCACATTATTTAAATTTTGGTGATGTCATTTGTCTTCTAAAATCCTCGTTGTTGGTTGTCTTATTTTCAAAATCCACTTTTCCAAATTTTGTTGTGCTAGTTTTGACCGGTTTGATCATGGATTTCAGAATTGTGTATTACCAGAACGGATGTTATAACATCTGGTGGACTTTACCTTATCTTTCACAGTATTTTATCCCAATTCATTCCTTCATTTTTCGTTGAGCATCGTTTGACCATGTTGATCATGGAATGAGAGTCTAGAAGCAACCCGCATCATTTTTTAAAATCTGCTCCTTAAAATTTTGTTGGGTTATGTTTGATGATGTTGACTACAAAATGAGAGCCTATAAGTGACCCGCCTCTTTCTTCAAAATTTTCTCATGCAAATTCTACTCGGTCTTATTTTACTGCTTTGACCTATGAAAATTTATATTGCATCAGAGGTGGGCAAAAAATAACACAGGGCTTCTTTTCAAAGAGTAAAACTTCTTATTGGGTCATCTTTGATTTCACCATTCTGCTCTTCCAAAATTTATTGTGCTAGTTTTGACCGGTTTGATCACAGATTTCAACGTTGCATGAAAGCAAGGTAATTTCACCTATCTTTTATGTAGTTTTTGCTCCACGAAATTTTTTTGAGCATCGTTTGAGCAGTTTTACTATGGATTTTGCTTTCGATAAATTTTAATACTACAATTTTTATGTGTAGAAATTAACATCAACCTGGAGTTACATTCTCCTTTCTGAATTTCATTTCACTCCAAGTTTTGTTGGGTACTGTTTGACCATTTTGGCCATGGATTTTTGCACTTCAACGAAATTTAACACTGCCCTTAAAGGCTTTTTCATCACTTAGCCAAAATTTGAAAATTTTCTCAATATGTGGTATTTTTAGGCCTACAGTTCCTTGATATTATACATAGATTATAGAATGTTAAACAAGGCAACTATCAAGAATAGATATCCTTTACCTAGGATCAAAGATCTCTTTGATCAGCTTAAAGATGTCACTATATTTTCAAAGATTGATATAAAGTTTGGATATCATCAGTCACAAATCCGTGGAGATGATACTCATAAGATAACATTTAATTCTCGTTATAGCCATTACGAGTTCACTGTCTTACCTTTTGGTTTAACGAATGCTCCAGCAACATGTATGAACTTAATGAATAGTATCTTCAGGAATCATTTATATAGATTTATTTTGATGTTCTTGGATGATATATTAATATATTCTTGAGATAAAATAGATCATGATAAACACCTTAGAATTGTGTTGGAACTATTAAGGAAGAATCCATTATATGGTAACTTGTCCAAATGTGAATTTTATGTGCCAAAAGTATAATACTTAGGGAATATTATGATAGAAAAAGGGATCATGGTAGATCCTAAGAAAATAGAGGCTATTTTGAATTGGTTGCCAGTAATAAATGATATAAGTTTGAAGTTTTATGGATTTTACTGGTTACTATAGGTGATATGTGAAGGATCATGCCACTATCACCTCTCCAATAACTAACCTTCAAAGGAAAGGGAACTAATTTAGATGGATAGATAAATGTGAGGTAGATTTTTATCTACTTTAGAAAAATTTTACTACACCTCCTATACTAAATATACCCTATCCTCAGAGAAGTTTTTCTATATGTATAAATTCATCGATGGAAGGTTTGGGAGGAATGCTCTCATAGGAAGGAGTAGTGATAGACTATGGATCAAGAAAATTGAAATGACATGAGGTTAATTATGCAACCCATGACCTAGAATTTGAAGTGGTAGTATTTGCTCTCAAGTTTTGGTGATATTATTTGGTAGAGAGACCCTTTGAGTTGAGGATAGATCATCAGAGTCTGCAATATATATTTACTCAACCTTTACTAAATTCTAGGCAAAGAAGGTGGATGGAATTTCTTGCTGAATATAATTTTTGCATTGAGTATATAAAATAAAATGAGAATAAAGTCATTGATGCACTAAGTAGGAGGAGACATAGTTATTTTGTCTCGCATCCACATCGAATTGATGGAACAAATCAAGGAAATGCAACATAAGGATGCATATTACAATTAATTTTGGGAAAGGATGGAAAGGAAACCAGATGAAAACAAGGATTATAGTATTAAGGGTGGTTTCTTATGTTATAAGGACAAGGTAGTAATTCCTAAAATCGAAAATCTAAAAATAATTATCATGAATGAAGCTCATAGATCTTCATATTCTGCTCACCCTAGTAGAGAAATATGGAGGAAAATATGAAGATAACTTTCTATTGACCAATAATGAAGAAATACATAACTAAAGTTATCGCTCAATGACTGGAATATCATAAAGTAAAAGCAGAACATAGACATCCTATTGGGTTGTTGTATCCACATGATGTTCCCATGCAAAAATGGTAGATGATCTTGATGGATTTCATCGTAGGGCTACCTAAAAATAGGTTTCAACATGATGCAATCTTAGTATTCATCAAAAAATTGACCAAGGTTGTGCACTTTATACTCATAAATACCAAGGATGATACTATCATTATGGCTAACAATTTTTCCAAAGAAATATTTTGGCTTCATGGTTTTTCAAAAGTAATTATATTAGATAGAGACTCAAGATTTACATATTATTTTTGGTAAGCCTTGCATCATGGCATTGGAACAAGACTAAACATCAACTTATCTTATCACCCAAAAACCAATGGAAAAAATAAGAGTGAACCAAGTGTTGGAGGACATACTTCGCATGTATTGTATGGATCAAAAAATTCATTGGGAAGATTACCTACACTTGGTAGAATTTGCCTATAATAATGATCATCATTTGACCCTAGGCATGGCTCCATTCAAAGTTTTATATGGTAAAATATGCAGAACACCATTAACATGGGATAATCCAGAGGATAAGATTGTGCTAAGACCAAGCATGATCAAAGAAATAGAACAACATTTAAGGATAATTAGGAAAAAGCTAAAATAATCCTCAAACTATTAGAAAAAAAATTTCGATCTTAAGAGATTGCCAAGGGAATTTGTTGTAAGGGATAGAGTGTTTCTGAGGGTGATGTCATGACCCTCCTAGATATACTTTTGAACATGAAGAAACAATGTACTAATGTATGATGCTTTAATACTCAATTTTTATGCAATATTATTAGATAATGAAGAATATGTTACTGCTAACAAATTGTCAATGTGTAGGATCAGGTGCACTCATAAGTGGAAGAAGTTGAGTCATCCACCTAGGACGAGGGTACTTGAGGTTGGGGCAAATGATGATATGACAACTCGAAGGTAACAAGGATAGTCACCTTCGTATAGGCATGCATTCAATTAGGGATAATCATCAATAGATAGTCACCTTGAGCCCCAGACTAATGGTCTCATAGCTATCATAAGTTCTCGACGTAGAGATAGGTGACTAAATTGATGGAAAGATCTTCCTCTTTGTTTGTTGCACATGCTTGTTTGTCTTCCACTTCAGCACTATACCTCTATAATGTGGAAAAACATAAATGAATGAATTACTTTCATGACTCCTTGGATATTTCTTGAATGAAATATTGATCTATGATAAATAAATATTCATTTTAGATAAATGGTGAATTTATGTTAAAATGTTAAATAAATATTATTCTTGAATAAAATATTGATCTATGATAAATAGACATTCATTTTAGATAAATGGTGAATTTATGTTAAAATGTTAAATAAATCTTATTCTTGAATAAAAGATTGATCTATGATAAATAGACATTCATTTTAGATAAATGGTGAATTTATGTCAAAGTGTTAAATCAATCTTATTCTTGAATAAAAGAGTGATTATGATAAATAGATATCCATTTTAGATAAATGGAGAATTTATTTTAAAAGTGATAAATAAATCTTATTCCTGAGTGAATGGTTGATGGATTTCATTAAAATAATGAATCGACGATTTGGGTCGGGTCGACCAAGTAGAGTTCGACTGAAATGAAGGGATGGCCCATTAACGCTAGCTAGGGCTCCGTTGTGTGAAGTGATGGTTTCATTTATGTGAAGAGGAGGTACTTCAATGTGGGCTGCATATTGGGAAGGTGAAAGGAATGTTAGTCTCACAATGACACTGAGAGGGGGGGGATGAATCAGTGTAGCTCTTTATAACTTAAATCTTCAACTCTTAAAGCCAAAACAATGAAAACTTAAAACAAAATAAAGAAAGTATAACAAGAGAGCATCACACAACACAAGATGTACCGAGGTTCACCGATTTGGCTACTCCTCAAAAATGACTGTTTGGACTCCCATCCAAATCTAGCCTTTGCAAAGCACAAAATTTATAATCAATTTACCAGCACCCACTAGAAGGAGCATCAACCCCTAATTTACCAGCACCAACTGGAAGGAGCACCAACCCCTGATGCCAAGCACCAACTTGGACTTCAATTTTGAAACTAGAAGATTGACATAAAAATGCCTTCACTTTTATAATACCCTGACTGGTCTATTTCTTACCCAACATCGCCCACAATTCACAAAACACACACCCTTCTCGCTCGCCTCTCACCCTCTTCTCAAGATAAAATCCACTCTTAAAATTCTCCAAGCAACACTCCTTTTATAACCATCCTTTCTCTTTGTAACTCCTTCTTTCATATTCTCATACGCCTCTTGTCAATTGTAACTACTTCTTTATGTAACTCCTTTTGTTTATATTGAGAAGGCATTTCGTCAAACACTTCACATGCAAAGAATTGACACCATATTCTCCTACCATGATTGTTTGTTTTCTCGATCATGACTGTTCATTTTCTCCTTCGATGACTATTCGTTTTCTCCTTCATGACTATTCATTTTCTCCTTGCATGACTGTTCGTTTTCTCTTTGCATGTCTATTCATTTTCTCTTTGCATGACTGTTCGTTTTCTCCTTGATGACTGTTCGTTTTCTCCTTCATGACTGTTCATTTTCTCCTTGCATGACTGTTCGTTTTCTCTTTGCATGTCTATTCGTTTTCTCTTTGTATGACTGTTTGTTTTCTCTTTCCCTTATGCATGCATGTGTTTTGGTTTCCAAAAAAAACTTTTCGTTTCTATTTTGAGGCCCTTCTTGAGTCACGAAAATGCAACATGTCGCGATATCATGACACTTTTGTTTCTCTGCTTGCCTACCCTTTTTGAGTCGCAAAAATGCGACATGTCACGATATCGTGACACTTTTGTTTCTCTTCCTGCTTGCCCTTTTTGAGTTGCGAAAATGCGACATGTCGCGATATCGCGACACTTTTTCTTTCTCTACCTGCCTACCCTTTTTGAGTCACGAAAATGCGACATGTCGCGATATCGTGACACTTTTTCTTTCTCTGCCTGCCTGCCCTTTTTGAGTCACAAAAATGCAACATGTCGCGATATCGCGACACTTTTTCCTTCTTGCTTTGGCCCGCGAAAATACATTTCACAATATCGCGACACTTTTTCTCCTTGCTCTTTCTCTTTGCTTTGGCCTACAAAAATACATGTCGCGATATCACGACACTTTTTCTCCTTGATCTTTCTCTTTGCTTTGGCCCACGAAAATACAACATGTCGCGATATCGTGACATTTTTTCCTTGCTCTTTCTATTTGCTTTGGCCCACGAAAATACAACATGTCGTGATATCGCGACACTTTTTCTCCTTGCATTTTCTCTTTGCTTTGGACCGCGAAAATACAACATGTCGCGATATAGCGACACTTTTTCTCCTTGCATTTTCTTCTTTGCTTTGGACCGTGAAAATGCAACATGTCGCGATATCACGACACTTTTTCTCCTTGCATTTTCTCTTTGCTTTGGACCGCAAAAATGCAACATGTCGCGATATCGCGACACTTTTTCTCCTTGCATTTTCTCTTTGCTTTGGCCCGCGAAAATGCAACATGTCACAATATCGCGACACTTTTTCTCCTTGCATTTTCTCTTTGCTTTGGACCACGAAAATGCAACATGTCGCGATATCGCGACACTTTTTCTCCTTGCATTTTTTCTTTGCTTTGGACCTCAAAAATGCAACATGTCACGATATTGCGACACTTTTTCTCCTTGCTTTTTCTCTTCTCTTTAGCATATGGGCCACTTCGGTCTTCTTGGAAATTATACAAAAAGGTGGGTAAACATCCTCATAAGCATTTAACATCATTGTACATACTCTAAATAACCTCTGAACTCCTGTCCACTGCATTAACCGATCTAACTGACTATGTTGACAACAATGACAATACTGTCGTTGCACCTTGCTCAACAAGGAAGAGACGTCCCCCCTACCACCTGATGAAAGGCATGGGAGTGATGGTAAGTAGGTGGTATATGGAAGACAAGAGATGAGAATAGGGATATATTCCAAAGTGTGGGAGCTTTATATTGAGTGAGATAGAGCTCTATGTGTGAGGAAGAAAAAAAAAGTGTTATGCAAATGGAAGGAGGAGGTGCTCAAGCTCATACAGAATGACCAAAGGAAACTGATGACAAAGGTGACCAGGTTGGTCACAATGTGTTTATAATTCTACTTATTGTGTATGTTATAGCACCATTAGAGTTTTAGCTCATCATGTCATAGCTCTGTTGTGTATGGCATAGCACCATTAGAGTCGTAGCTCTATTGTGTATGGCATAGCACCATTAGAGTCATAGCTCTATTGTGTATGGCATAGCACCATTAGAGTCGTAGCTCATCATGTTGTAGTTGTTGTGTATGGCATAGCACCATTAGAGCCATAGCTCTGTTGTGTATGGCATAGCGCCATTAGATCCATAGCTCTACTATGTATGGCATAGAATCATTAGAGCCATAGCTTATTGAGTCATGGCTCTATCATGTATGGCATAGCACCATTAGAGTTATAGCTCATCGTATCGTAGCTCTATTGTGTATGGCATAGCGCCATTAGAGCCATAGCTCTACTATGTATGGCATAGCACAAGTTGTAGCTCTACTATGTATGGCATAGTGCCATTAGAGTCATAGCTCATCGTGTCATAGTTGTTGTGTATGGCATAGCACCATTAGAGTCGTAGCTCTTATATGTATGGCATAGCACCATTAGAGCCATAGCTCTGTTGTGTATGGCATAGCACCATTAGAGTCATAGCTCTATTGTGTATGGCATAGCACCATTAGATCCGTAGCTCTACTATGTATGGCATAGCACCATTAGAGCCATAGCTCATCATGTCATAGCTCTATTGTGTATGGCATAGCACCATTAGAGTCATAGCTCATCGTGTCATAGCTCTACTGTGTATGGCATAGCACCATTAGAGTCATAGCTCATCATGTCATAGCTCTACTGTGTATGGCATAGCACCATTAGAGCCATAGCTCTATTGTGTATGGCATAGCACCATTAGAGTCATAGCTCTACTATGTATGGCATAGCACCATTAGAGTCATAGCTCATCGTGTCATAGTTGTTATGTATGGCATAGCACCATTAGAGTCATAGCTATGTTGTTGTATAGCATAGCACCATTAGATCCATAGCTCCGTGTGGAGCATAGCTACTATTAGAAGCTTTAGGAACCACCTCATATCCACCCTACGCTCGACTTGTGTTCTATCCATGCAGTGTTGGTTTTAGCATAGAGCGTTGCCTTGGAATGTCGTAGGGTGATAGGCAGGAAAATCCCAAGTTGGTTCATAGTCGAGTAGGGAAGTTTGTTAAGGGAAAAAGGATTCCCTTAGTGGTAGTTTCATTAGTTAATTAATGATTTTAGATTAATGAAATGAAGAAAAAGGTTTATGGAAATTAAAGTAGATAGCTTTAATTATGATTATGGTTCATTTTGTAAAATGAGGGTATGGGACCTTGCTTTATGAAATGAAAAGGGTTTTATGGAAATTAAAGTAGATAGCTTTAATTATGATTATGGTTCATTTTGTAAAATGAGGGTATGGGACCTTGCTTTATGAAATGAAAAGGGTTTTATGGAAATTAAAGTAGATAGCTTTAATTATGATTATGGTTCATTTTGTAAAATGAGGGTATGGGACCTTGCTTTATGAAATGAAAAGGGTTTTATGGAAATTAAAGTAGATGGATTTAATTATGATTATGGTTCATTTTGTAAAATGAGGGTATGGGACCTTGCTTTATGAAATGAAAAGGGTTTATGGAAATTAAAGTAGATGGATTTAATTATGATTATGGTTCATTTTGTAAAATGAGGGTATGGGACCTTGCTTTATGAAATGAAAAGGTTTTATGGAAATTAAAGTAGATGGCTTTAATTATGATTATGGTTCATTTTGTAAAATGAGGGTATGGGACCTTGCTTTATGAAATGAAAAGGGTTTTATGGAAATTAAAGTAGATGGCTTTAATTATGATTATGGTTCATTTTGTAAAATGAGGGTATGGGACCTTGCTTTATGAAATGAAGAAAAAGGTTTATTTGAAAATTAGAGTAGATGGCTTTAATTGGATAATAAATATGATTATGGTTTGTTTTGTAAAATAAGGGTATGGGACCTTACTTTATGAAATGATAGGAAATGTTTATTGGTAGAATTAAAGTGGTTTGCTTTAATTAAATAAGATGCATGAACCCAGTTCATTTAACAATTAAGGGTATGAGACTTTAATTGTTAAGTAAGGGTTGGATCATTTATTGCAAATAAAGCATATGGTAGAATGCATGGTGGAATGCCTCTCATGAGTAGATGAGAGGGGTCATAGAAAGGGTAGTTCTATGATAATAGCTATGCATTAGAAAGTTGAATTGCTTGGGTTATTTGTATAGTTGCAATTTGGCAATAAAATAAGTAAATGCATTTAGAAGCATGTCTATCCGGATCCATGAGTGTCCTGATCCCCTACTATCCTCACTTGATCGATGGAAGAGTGGGAGGACCAAAGTCATGAGATGGACCACTTCACAAGTTTGCTCTCTACCTTACTTCTTGCTTGATTATGCAATAGATTAGATTTGTGGGGAGATTTCCCCAATGGAATAAATGTAAAGTAATTATTGAAAGTATGGGGTTTGCCATACATGCTTATGTATTAAATGAACATTGTTGATTATTGTATTTTGATAACCTTCTCATTTGCAATGATATTTATTCGTTTATTGCATGTTTTCCCTTTAATGAATGCTTTATGTTTTGGTTAATCTCGCCTATTTATTACTGCATGTTTTGTTAGATTTAGTATCTAGATTTATCCTTTGTATTCTTATGAGATTTTAAAAAATATATATGTGTAAGTTCTAGGTGAACTTAGAGGATGACCTAAGGGCTTGAGACCCCCTTAGGGAGATTGGGTATCTAGGTTTAGAAGATCGTACCAAGAGTTAAGATAGCTTGTCAGAGGATGATATTGATAGCTTAACTCATAATACACGTAGCATACCCACACATAATGGTTTGTGTGAAGTATGGAGATGCATGTATACCTTCCAATGATCGAGGGTGGTAAGTCTAGCTCATCAAGAATGATGAGATGGATGGACTTATGTGCATGACATGAGATAGGCCTACGTAGAAGGGACTTGCGTGAGGGGAATCTCATGTGGTATAGTTCTTGAGAAACTTAGGGGATGTCAAACATTAAGTTGGTCTAAGGTTGGTTAGGGATTTATGAATCCTTCTCCTTAGTCAAAAAAAATATATATAAACTTTTCTTTCTATTTTTGTGTGTTTTCTTATTTTCTTGTTTTGTGGGTCATTACATTTGGTATCAGAGCTCTAGGTTCGAGGGTATAGAGCTTCTTATGTGCAAAAAGGGGATTCAGGTGTGTCCAATGAAAGCCTTCTTAAGGTTAAGCTAAAGGGTTGGGATAACCTAGAGTCTCTACTTAATTAGAATCTAAATGGAGTCGGTCCCAAGGAAAGATGAATGTTATGATACCTTAGTATGGGCTTCGGTGTCGATAATACATCATAACCTTGGAACCCTATTCTAATTAGATTTCTAAATAGGTAGCAAGAAGAACTCTGTAATGTGGTTTGAATTAGTAACTCAACAAGATAAACTAGGATCTAATTCTTTTCTTGGTTGGAACCAGATCAAGATGCCACCTAAGGCCAGGATAAAAGGGCCTCCACCTAGACAGACTCGACAAAGTGATGTCGAAGAAGAGATCCAGAATGAGGGTCCAAGAAATCCCAATATGGGAATAGAAGAACTTACTACCATAATTGTTGAATTACAAGACCAGTTAAGACAAGTACTAGAAACTATGGTAAATCAAAATTTATAAGCTAGATATTCAGAAGTCAACCAAGTTGAGGGACTGATAGCAAAACAAAAGCAAGCAAGAACCCTCTTAGAAAAAGAGATGGTAAGAGACCTAAAGAATATATGTATCTCCAAATTCAATGGAGAAGGAGAGGGAGATGCAGTTGAGGCTTGGTTAAGGGAACTAGAAGTTTTCTTTATGGTAAAGGGATATTCCTTAAGAACCCAAATGGTTTGGGCTACTATTTACCTTGAAGGAGCTACCCTAGATTGGTGGGAAACTTATTATGAGGAAACCAAAATCGAACCAGTAGACATTCCATGGAAACAATTTATAGATATCTTCAAGAAGAGGTTCCTCACGGAGCATTTCTATGCTCTAAAATTTGAGGAGTTTGCCAATCTAAGGCAAGGGACCAACTCAATGGAGATATATTATAGAAAGCTAGTAAATTTGTTAAAATATGTACCCACCTATAATGAGAAAATGTGGATTCACAAATTTACTCATGGATTGCAATCTAGGATAAAGCATGATATAGAGATGCAGGAGCCTAAGTCATTGCAAAAGGTATATGACCTAGCAAAGAAAGTGGAGTCACATTTCCATTATAAATATGAAACCTTGACTAATCAAGAACATCAAGAACTGAAGAAGAGGAATAGCAATGGGTTTATAAAATGGGAGGCTGAGCAAGAACGAAAGGCTAAGAACCCCTAGAATCTAGAAAATAAATTCAATGGAAGCCAAAAGAAGTTCAAAAATAACTTTTATAAGAAGGGCAATAAACCTAAGGATGCTAAACCTCCTCCACAGAAACCACAAGGCCCCATTCCAGTGATTAAGGATGAAGAGCAGAATATAGAAAAGAGACAAGGGCCCAAGGATGGATGCTACCATTGTAGAGGGCCACACTTTGCTAACCAGTGCCCATACCAACTAGGGCCAAGCACACCCAACACTAAGGGAAAGGAACCAATGCATAAGATCTACGTGGTGATTGGGAGTCAAAAACTGGAAGGGCAAACCACCCTATTGGTCATAAAAGGTAATATTTTTGATAAACAAGTAAATATATTAATAGATAGTGGAGCCATTGATAGTTTCATTTCTTGTAAGTTAGCCAAAGATATGTCGAAAAGACTAGGGTATTTGGCTCATGGATGGAAGGTTGAGTATGGATCTGGATAGACCTACTCCATAAACCAATATTTCCCAATGATGGAAATTACCTTAGCCAGTGGGACCATAGAAGGATGCTTATATGTAGCCCCACTTCATGCCTTCGATGTGATTCTAGGAATGGATTGGCTATAGGCCCATAAAGTCATAATCAATTTCCAAGATAGGTGGATCAAGTATTCAGAGGAAGGTAAGGTAAGGTTATGAATTCATAGTGATCAGGGGGTATTTAAACCCTAGATGTTGTCAGCTATGCAGTTAAAGAAAGCCCTCAAGAAAGGAGGGATCGTCTATGTAGTAAAGTTGAATGAAGTTAAAAAGGACCGAAAGGAAGAGGTGTTGGGGGCACACCCAATTTTACAAGAATTTTAAGATGTATTTCTTAAGGATCTACCTAGGCTCCCTCCTATACGAGAATTTGATTTCACTATTGATATTATACCAGGAGTGGAACCCATTCACCAATCTCCATATAGGATGTCACCTATTGAAATGCAAGAGTTAAAGGTACAATTGCAAGGACTATTAGAGAAGGGGTTGATAAAACCAAGTGTGTCACCTTGGGGTGCACCCATTTTATTTGTAAAAAATAAGGATGGGTCTTTAAGATTGTGTATCGACTACAGAATGTTGAATAAGGCTACAATCAAGAATTAGTACCCCCTACCTAGGATCAAAGATTTATTCAACCAATTAAGAGATGCCATGATATTTACCAAGATAGATTTAAGATCAGGGTATCACCAATTGAGGATACGTGAGGAGGACACTCACAAGATGACATTTAAGACAAGGTATGGGCATTATGAGTTCACCATCCTACCTTTTGGGCTGACTAATGCTCCCACTACCTTCATGAATTTAATGAACAGTGTGTTCAGAAGGCATCTAGACCAGTTTGTCCTTGTATTTCTAGATGACATCCTAATATACTCTCAAAACAAGGAAGAGCATGATAAGCATCTCAAGATCATGTTGGAACTATTGAGGGAAAATCATCTCTATGGGAACCTAGCCAAAAGTGAGTTCTATGTTTTAGAGGTGTGCTATTTAGGGCATATCATATCAGCTAAGGGGATCATTGTGGATCCAGAGAAAATTGAAGCCATGTTAAACTAGCCACCTCCTACCAATGTTACTGAAGTAAGAAGCTTCATGGGGTTAACGAGCTATTACAGATACCATATAAAGGATTTCTCAAAGATTACCTCAATAATAACTAACCTCCAGAAGAAAGGGAAGGAATTCAAATGGATGGCAAGGTGTGAAGCTACTTTCACTTTGTTGAAGCAAAAACTCACTACCGCACCAATATTGAAGATTCCAGACCCTCAAGGAGATTTTATAGTATGCACTGATGCATCATTGGAAGGATTAGGGGGAGTACTCATGCAAGGAGAATCCATAGTGGCTTATACTTCAAGAAAGCTTAAGAAGCACGAAGTCAATTATGCTACTCATGATTTAGAATTAGCCACTATAGTACATGCCCTGAAGGTCTAGCACCACTATCTAGTAGGAAGACCCTTTGAATTAAAAACATATCATCAAAGCCTAAGGTACATATTCACCCAACCAATACTCAATGCGAGGTAGAGAAGGTGGGTCGAGTTTCTCACTGAGTATGACTTTGAAATTGAGTACATAAAAGGGAAAGAGAATAAGGTGGTAGATGCTTTGAGTAGAAGAAGACACATAGCAGCCCTAACTAGGAGTCATGTAAAGCTCATGGACCAAGTAAGGCAGGAGCAAGATCAGGATGAGTATTGCCAAGAAATTTGAGCTAGAATGAGCAAGGATCCTAAGGCCAATAAAGAGTTTGGGATGATAGATAACCTTCTATGTTTCAAAGGAATAATCATCATACCAAATTTAGGGGATTCAAAGAGGCTATTAATGCAAGAAGCCCATAGGTCTCCTTATACAACTCACCCCGAAGGGGTAAAAATGAGGGAAAACCTGAAGAGGACCTTCTTCTGGGTAGGAATGAAGAAGGATATTGTAGAATTTGTAGCTCGATGCCTTGAATGTCAGAAGGTCAAAGTAGAATGCAAGCATCTTATAGGATATTTGTACCCTCATAGTATACCTACTCAAAAATTGTAGGTCATATCAATGGACTTCATAGTGGGTTTACCAAAAACTAGGTACCAACATGATGCAATCTTTGTAGTAGTTGACAAACTGACCAAGGTTGCACACTTCATACCTAGGAGCACCAATGATGATGCTCAAATAGTGGCTAACAGATTTTTCAAGGAAGTGTTCTGATTGCATGGATTTCTAGAAGTAATCATATCGGATAGGGATTCCAAGTTCACTTCCAAATTTTGGAGAGCCCTTCACCAGGAAATAGGCATAAAATTGCACATGAGTTTGGCATACCACCCTGAAATAGATGGTCATATGGAGTGGGTAAACCAAGTACTAGAAGATATGCTCCACATGTATTGCATGGACCACAAGGCTCGATGGGAAGACTATCTGCCATTGGTGGAATTTACCTACAATAATGGGTATCACTCTTCTCTAGGGATGGCACCTTTCGATGCCTTGTATGGATGAAAGTGTAGAACACCACTATCATGGGATAACCCTAAAGATAGAACTATGATTGGACCAAAAATGGTCAGGGAAATGGAAGAGCAAATTAAGGTGATCAGGCAAAGACTCAAGGAAGTTGCTGATAGGCAGAAGAGTTATGTCGATCTAAAGAGGACTCCCAGAGAGTACTTAGTGGGAGATAAAGTGTTCCTAAGGGTCAAACCAATGAAAAGTGTGATCAAATCCATAAAATTGGATCCATGGTTTGTAGGACCCTTTGAGATCATTGAGAAGATTAGTTCAGTTGCATACCGACTCACCTTACCTCCTAATTTGTCAAAAATCCATGACACTTTCCACATATCTTTGCTTAGAAAATATGTTGCTGACCCTGACCATGTGTGGGATGTTTCTAATTTGTAGATGGCAAACCTAGAGGCAATTGAAGTAATGCCAGTGAGGATTCTCGAATTCCTCTCTAAGGCTATATGGAATCAGACCCTTGAGCAATGTAAGGTCCAGTGGGACCATTTCTCTAAAAGAAATGCCACTTGGGAAAAAGTGGCGGATATGCAAAAATATTTTCCTTTTTTGTTTTATGAACTCTAAAGAAAATTTTTTGTGATAATTTGTGTATTGGCTACATTTACCTATGTTAAAAAAAAAACAACACCGAGGATGGTGTTAGTCCTAGTGGGGGAGGATGTCATGACCCTCCCATATGGACTTTTGAACATGGAGAAACAATGTATTAATGTATGATGCTTTAATACTCGATTTTTGTGCAATAAAGTAGTTATGCAATATTATTAGATAATGAAGAATATGTTACTGCTAACAAATTGCCAATGTGTAGGATCAGGTGCACTCGTAAGTGGAAGAAGTTGAGTCATCCACCGAGGATGAGGGTACTTGAGGTTGGGGGAAATGATGATATGACAACTCGAAGGTAACAAGGATAGATACCTTCATATAGGTATGCATTCGTTTAGGGATAATCATCAATAGTGTAGACACCAAAATCCAACCACTTGTAAGTCATCTATACCTTCCTGTCAGCCACGTGTCAGTCATCCATCCTTCCCGCCATTATTTGGCCCAAATCCACACTTTCCCACCATTATTTGGCCCAATTTCACCTTTCCCGCCATTTTTCATCCCCAAATTTATTTAAATTAATATTTATATATATATTTTAATATTTTAATATATTTTAATATATATATAAATATAGTTTAAGTGATTTAATCGGAGCCGTCCATCCTTCATTTAATCTCATCCGTCCATCCATCTTAATCCGTTTCACAACCTAGATTTATTCTCTACCCTTGGATCCACTTTAATCTTAGCCACACGTTCAAAGTGTCGTTAAAACCCTAAAGTGTGCCCTAAGAGTAGATTATAAATTGAGTCACCTTGATGGCTCAAACCCTATCTATCTCTTCGGCTAAACCTACCTATCTTCCCTATCTAAGTTTGGAGTTGGCTATTGCTGTTAATCCTGAGTCTTCTACGGCCCTAAGTCTGAACTAAACCCTTTCACCGCATCCATCGCCGTCCCTTCCCACCCCCATCCCCACCCACACAAATCCCCATCTTGTCCAAGTGCCGGGCGTTTACCCCACCACCGACCGCCGCAACCCCGATCCGAAGCACGCGGGCGTTCCCGATCGCACCGCCCTTCCCGATCTGATTACATCACTTCCAGGTGCCGCCTGGTCTCGCCGCGTTAACAGGAAAAGGTATAGATTCGTCTAAAGCAAGTAATATTTCTTTATGTATTAATCTGTTGTTGAATTCTGCATTTCGTTTTATTTCGTTTCATAAATCTAGGGTTTTAGACTGTTTTCGAGGGCTCACACGGTGGAGCCCTCTTATTAGTTTCTAACTCTTTGGTAATTTTAATGTGTGCAGGATTCTAATGGTAGATCTGATTTGTTGATAGCGAGTGCTTAAGGCTGGAGTGGTCCGAGCCAAAGGATACAACGAAGCCCACTCATTCCGTTGAGGTTAAGGATACATTCTTCGGAGACGCCACCACATTGTGCCAGCTAGGGTTTCGGAGAACCCTAGCACAAATTGTAACTTTGTATCACGAAAAGGGTTACAAGCCCTGTTGTACTTAAAAGGAGTTTCTAAACTCCATTGATTAATAAAAATCATTCATTTTGTACAACTGTTCTGCATTCCTTTATTGTGATTTCTTTATTTTTGTTTGGCGTTGTATCTTTAATCTACAAATGGCGATCACGGTGGGACCCCCTAGGGTTTCATGTTTTTAATACTTGCTTTACTGATCTATTCCTGTTTTCTGTTTTATTTTGCAGGTTTCGAAAATCATGAAATTCGTTGTTCCAGCGAACTAGGGTTTCTGAGGAGTTTGCAGAAAACGATGAGACGCGAGAGCGGCGTCCGGAAGTCCGATCCAAAACGAGAGGTGCGTTTCAGCCTGCGAAGACTCCCTTGGGCGTTTGAAGGCGGTTTTACGGGAAAAAGCGTAGGCTTCGAGTAAGTGCGTTTTTTTTCCTTTGTTAAACTGTACTTTTTACGTTTTTGGTTTTTCTGCATTGCATTATTGGTTGTTGCTTGCATAAAAAAAAAAAATTGCATACCTAGCTGCATATTAGAATAGCTACGAATTATTTGTTTTAGTTATCTAAGTAGGACTATTGATTGGATGTCAATAGTACTCCTGCCATTGGGTGATTCCAAGCGAGAGAAGTGGACGAACCTTCCGGTTGCTCCTTTGATATCCGATATCATTGGTAGGCGGGGGGTTTTAAACGGTGTACTCCACTTCTTCGAGAGGAAATGGCATGTTTTCGGTAGCCTCTTGCTTAGATCATTAGAACTTTTGATTTATAGCTTTGTATGTATACATTAGACAACTAAAACACTTAAAATAAAATTCACTGCATTTCATATTGCATTTAAAACAGTAATATCTGGATTTCATCACCAGGTATTGCTTGAAGTTTAGTGACGGTGGAATTCATCTCCATCCATTAAACTTCTGCCTTAGACACCATAGGTCACCCCAGAGCAAACTTGCTGGATTTCATCACCAGTAAGAATCTCGTTGTCCTTTCCTAGCCATAGTTTTTACCTTTTTTGTGAATAATTCAAGATTAGATCACATGCAAAACTCATAAACCGGACACTTAAAATTTACTGCAGATTAAGATCAGAAAATAATTAATTAACCGCAAGGTAAGACACATTGGTTGAAACCTAGGTTGTGACTGTTTTCTGATAATTTCTTTAGTGTAAATTTATCATTCAAGTTTTGCATTCTTCTTTTCTGAATTTGTTTAGATTTATTGCTTTATGGTCTTAACAAGGAATCAATCTAAAATGTTAAATCTAAATAATCAAATGAATAATTCATAGAACATCCCCACCACCAACATGGCCACTTATCCTAGTGAATTTCAGGCAGGTTCGCCTGCAGGTCTTTCACGTCCTTCTACCGTCTACCGCATGGCCATGCCCATGGAGGAAGACAATTCCTGTCATATTACCCACATTGATATGGCCCAAGTGCAAACTCACTTAAGAGATGGCACTGGCTATGTCCTTGAGCCAATCCAAGATTCCCCTATGCAAGATTCTATTTTTCAGCAGGATATTGCATCAACCATACCCGTTGGTTTCACTCAGGTCTACACTAGCCCCATATTTGAGGCTAATGTTGTATCTGCTCAGTCGGCTTCATCTCCAACATCTTCCCAGATGCTCAATTGTCCTCCTTTGGAGACAAATGTAGTGTCTTCCCGACCACTTTCTCCTCCATTTACCCGGGTGTACACCAATTCTCTCTATGAGGCTGGTGGAACCTCCTCTAGCCATGACCAATTTCAACCCTCTTCTTCCCAAACCATTTATGGTTTCACCCTACCTGGGGCACAGTCTACTGTTTCTTCCCAGGTACCGCCTACTTCAGCCACCTTCATTGCCCCTGCTATGCAGTCTCCTGTGACTACCATGGCAGCCTGCCCTCCACCTTCATCCAATCATCCCACCTCCCTTGGGTTAGAGATTAATAAGGTTAGGGAGTACCTCGACAAGTTGCTTCAGCAACAACAGCAACAAAATGCCCAACCACCTGTCGTAGTAAATCCTACACCCCAACCAATTTCTACCCGGCCAACTTTTCTTAGCTCAGGCCCCACCTAGGTACCCCAATCTTCGGTGGTGTCCATTCCTACCCCACCTTTCTCCCAACCCAGTCCAGTTCATCATTCACCCCAATCACCTTCTTTTCGGTATCATCCATACCAACAACCTGTCCATTCCACACCGCCTAATCCAGGCAATTTCATCCCATCTCATCATTTTTCCACTCCTCCATTGCATCATCATAATCATCAAACGAATCAAAATTTTCATGAAGATTCTCGACTCCATGCTATGCAACAACAGATTGACAACCTTATGCTCAACATGCCTGGCTCATCTAGTCAGAAACCTACGCTAAGGTCATTGATCAATCAACCAATTCATCCTTCGGTACCTTCATCGCCATATCCGATTGATTTCACATTACCGAAGTTTGACAAATTTTGAGGAGCTGAGGATCCTCATGAACATGTGAGCTCATTCATGCATGCCCGCTTTAGAATCCAAAATAATGACGCTCTTATGCTTAGAACTTTTCCTCAGACATTAGGGAGGAGATGTTGTACAATGGTACAATCATTTACCTCACCATAGCATTTATGCTTACGAGCAATTGATTAATCTATTTTTAGAACGATTCTCCCTAAATGTACAAAGGAAAGTCTCATTGTCCGACTTATACAAGCTCAAGCAACATGACGATGAGACTGTTTATGACTTTGGAAACCATTGGAGGGCTATCATTAATAAATTGCCATTCTCCCTACCAATGGAGGAGTTAACCAAAATGTTCACCCAGAGTTGTCTAAAACCTATCTCTTGGTTACTCCAATTACAACAATACAGGACTTTTGAAGAGGCTTTGGCCCAAGCAAGTATCATAGAAGACATTAAAGTCCAAGAGGGTGTTTTAAAACCCCGTAGAAAAGAATGGCAACAAAAGGGCCAACAACGAAATAATAATTATGGCCAAAACAAACAAGCACGGGCTAGTACGACCTCAAATGTTAACCAAGTTAATCAAGTGGTGGCGAGCCAGCCCGTAATGGCTCAACAACAACAAGTAATGCAAAGTCAACCGCAACCAATTGCTTATCATGCGGTACCCGCCCCTCCTCAACCAGACTCACAATCTTCGGGCCAACCATGGAAACTCGACCTTGGCAAAAAAATCGTCCCAAGCGACAGTTCACACCTTTAGATGAACCATATGCGGTCATATTCAACAAGTTATATAGCACAAATCGGTTAACTTTACCTAAGTTTAAACCTTTAGAACCATCTAGGAGAGGGAAGTATTACAAGGAGTACCTATTTTGTCCTTATCATAGGCAAAATGGGCACGATATCAATAATTGTACAGATTTCAAACATGTGATCCAAGATCTTATTGAGATTGGAGCCATTAAATTGGATAGCCCCTTAGCCCAACAAAATCAAAATCTTGGTATATTTCAAACACCCCTTCCACATCGGGAGGAAGCTCCAACAACTTCGGGGGGAGTAACTCAGGTAACTCCTCCTAATCAAGTCAACCATGTACAACAATACCAAGGTTTTGTGGGTACTATTAACGTAGTAACCCGGGGTCAAAGGGCGAACCAACCAAATCGAGGTGAACCACGACCACCTGTACAAACCCCGGTCCACCTCGGGTAACGGTGACCCAACGACGTGCTAGTACTTCTCAACAACCGCTAAATCATTCTACTCAATGCCAACGACCCATCATGTCATTGAGTAGCCGATTAACTACCGGTTTAAAAATGGCTTACGCCAAGTTATCGATCTATGACCTCATTCAACAATCTCCCCCGCATAGAGAGGCATTAATGGAAATATTAAAGTCAATCGAGCTTCAAACTCAAGATACTAATGCCTTCAACAACTTTGTGGGGAGTATTCAAACATGCATGGAGCCCTCCATCACTTTCTATGATTTTGAAATCAAACCTTTGTCAACAGAAAGTATAGATCCTCCACTGCATATCATGGCCAAGATCGATCACAAGCCATTCAAGAGAGTCTTAATTGACACCGGTTCCTCAATCAATATCATTACAACATCGGCGTTGAGTCATCTAGAGCTGTCGCCATCCCTTATCACCAAGTCGACTTTTACTCTTAAAGCATTCAATGATGCTTTATCTTCCACGGTTGGCACGGTTATCTTGCCCATTGAGGTAGGGGCCCGAACTTTGCATACCTTGTTTCACATCTTGGAAGGGTCCATGGCATACAATGTATTGCTTGGACGGCCTTGGCTTAGGGAGATGAGATGTGTCCCTTCTATACTTGCATCAATGTCTGAAGTATGTATATGAGGGACAGAGTTCATTGTGTACCTGCTGACACTTAACCCTTCAAACATTGCAACTATGTCTCAAATCCTTATGAGATTGTGTTGCCATCCACTCATCTTTTCTTGACCCCATCTACTTCTTCTATACCATCTTCTTCTAAAGCTCCCATTCCTGAGGAGCTACCCATCATATCGCAACCATCTTCCTCTTCCGCTATTCCATCTCATTCACCACTTTCTTCATCTCCTAATCTTCCTTCTTCTTCATCAGTGACCACATGCACATGTGGCCATGACCAATCATCTCTTTCCACGTCATTACCCCCTTCTTCTACACCTTCTTCAACATCACCTATTATTCCTCCATCTTCCCAACCATCACCAGCTGATGTTTCACAAGTCAGTGAAGCATCAACCCAACCAAATCCTTCCAATTCTTCTATCCCACATTCTTCTATTCCATCATCTAGTCCATCTCCCTCCCAAGTCAAGGTCCATCTAACTGATGCAGGTATTGGTGAGTATGCCATCCAAGATGTCCACATCACACCGTTCAATGTGCAAACAGTTAAAGATTTTGGTCGTCCACATGACCAACATTTATCCATTGGATCGGTTTATAACATGGGTTCTATGCCAAATTCCATTAATTTTGTATATGGGGGAATAGAGTCATCTTCTAGTCCTACCACCATACTAGAACCCAAGCATCCAGTCCATGCCAATATCGAAATGATGGAGGGTTTTCCCTCTCGCTATTTCCACGGACATAATTGGCAGCAATTTGGCCTAGGTCGATACGAGCAAGGGGTAGCTGAACGCATCGATATGCCATACGAGAGACCCACCGAGCATTTTGGTCTGGGATACCAACCACTTCCATCCCTTTCTTCTTTTGAACAAGCTTTTCAAAGCATTAATCTTAATTCGGAAGAAGAAATCCTCCACCCAGACGAATCCGAAGATGAAGCCTATGAAGAATTTGACGTCATGTCAAATGGTGATGAATTTGAAGAAGAGTCGGCGCCCATTGTTCCCCTCATTGAACAAGACGAGTTTTATCTCCAATTGTTCCCTCTCCAAGAGGCCATCTTTCGCTTGCTTCTTCCACAAGAACGAGGTGAACCACCCCCTCCGCCACATCCATAAGCCATAATCCAAACCTGTATTATATGTATATACTAAAATAGTGGTTTTCACCACTACCAAAAAAAAAAAAATCAGAAAATTCCCAAAAAAAAAAAAAATCAAAATATATAAAAATACTTTATTGCTTTATGTATGTGTGTAATAGTGGTTTTCACCACTACAAAAAAAAAAAAAAACTCAAACTACAAAAAAAAAAAAAAAACTGAAAAACTATGTTGTTTTGCATTTCAGGTCTTCCGAGGTCTTCACCGGTTTTCCCTTCCATTCCGCCCATCCTTTCTTCCATAAGTCGACAATGAATTTTGAAGACTTATTCACCCCGCTCCATAATCCATATGATCCGGATAAGCCAATCCCGATCAACCCAAGCCTGATTGACATGGATCGGATTTCATCCCCTCCATCTATTTCAGAGTTCATCCTTTTCGAGGAATTGTTAAGGGCTTCCGCCAACTACATTCCTCCTTCACCTCCACATTCACCTTCATCTTCTAAGCCAGAGGTCTTCCAGGCAGACATAGACGAGAGCAAGGCACAGGAGCTTGATGACATTTTAGATGACATAAATCCGATCCCTACTCCCCATCGGCTTGAGGAAGGTTCCCACATGTCTATTGAAGAAACTATCGATGTAGACCTTAGTCCAGGCCAAGATGGCACCCAAATTGTGAAAGCGGCTAAAAGTCTATCATCGGAGGAACAAGAGCAAATGATTGCTCTACTCAAGCGGAAGAAGGAGATATTTGCATGGTCTTACAAAGACATGCCAGGCCTAGACCCTAATTTGGTTGTCCATAACCTCACCTTACAAAAAGATGCTAAACCTGTCAAACAGAAACTTAGGAAAATGCATCCTACCGTGGCCCTCATAGTTAAATCGGAGATTCAGAAACTTTCGGATGTTAAATTTGTCGTCCCGATTGATTATCCTGAGTGGCTTTCTAACATGGTACCCGTTCGCAAGCCTAACGGGGGAATACGTGTTTGCACCGATTTTCGAGATCTAAATAAAGCGTGTCCTAAGGATGACTTTCCTCTTCCAAACATTGATACTCTTGTCGATACCTGCGCTGGTCATGAAATGCTTTCGTTCATGGATGGATTTTCAGGATACAACCGGATTCGAATAAACCACGAAGATCAACACAAAACAGCATTTACCACACCTTGGGGAACTTTTTGTTACGGGGGTGATGCCCTTTGGCCTTAAGAACGCAGGTGCAACCTATCAACGAGCCATGACTTATATTTTCCACGATTATATGCATAAGATTATCGAAGATTATGTGGATGATTTATTGGCAAAATCTAAAACTCGACAAGAGCATTTTGATGTATTGGAAAAAGTTTTTGATAGACTTCTAGAGCATAAAGTAAGGTTGAACCCTAAGAAATGTGTCTTTGGTGTTACCTCGGGCAAACTCCTAGGTTTTATTATCTCTAAACGAGGTATTGAGGTGGACCCAAACAAGGTCAAAGCCATTATGGAAATGTGTCCCCCAACTAATTTGAAGGAGTTGCGTAGTTTGCAAGGAAAGATTAATTCAATCCGTCGCTTTATTGCACAACTTTTTGATAAATGTAGGCCATTTTGCCACCTACTACAAAAGGGGGTACAATTTTCATGGACAGATGAGTGTCAGAAAGCCTTTGATGACATCAAGCAGTACTTAGCGTCTCCGCCAGTCTTAGCTCCGCCTCGTCCAGGGGTCCCTTTCAATCTTTATATCTCAGCAACGGACTTTGCCTTAGGGACAATGCTTGCACAAAAGAATGAACAAAATCGTGAGCATAGTCTGTCTATTATATTAGTCGAACATTGGTAAGCTATGAAACCCGATATGATTATGTAGAAAAATTGTGCTTAGCAATGCCAAAGTTTGCCTCTAAGAGAATTTCATCAGTAGGGGATGCTTAGCCATACAAGAGATGTCATAGCTAGAAAACCCTCAATGCGTTATATGATGTCTGCGCTCTTAGAGATAACATTCGTACCGCTAAATGGATAATGTTGCTTACCGAGTTCGATCTTGAAGTCATTAGCCAAAGACGTGGGTAATGGTAAGTTATAGCCTTGCAACTTAGGGGGGGCGGAAGCTCCACTACCTAGTGTCATACCTTTGAGGGTATTGAGCTCCCAGATGATTCGGTATTTGCTATCCATACAAGATGTAGGACATCATAATGTACAATCAGGCTTGTACAAAAAAAAAAAAAACAAATAAAAGAAGAATTTGCATTTCATTGTTAGTTGCATACATCTCATTCAAAAACATTGCATTTCATGTGCATACATCTCATTGAAAACCATAACATTTCATTTTCAGCCATAGTTGCATATCATGTTAGAGACCATTCTATCTTTTGGATATAAAATTTGGTCAAGCAAAAGTCATGTTGCCTTAATCAGGGGCACCTTCATAAAATCCATCAAACCGAATTGTCATTCGTACACCCATTTTCCATTTGCACATATTTACATTGCCAAAATGTTTTCAGACACTCAGCCATTCCTAGTGTTTTAAGCAAATTTTGAAATGCATGTCAAAGTTCTCTAGGGCCATATCACAAATTACACTAAATAAAATCTTGAGTATTGGGAAATGATTTCAAAAGCGGTCTTGAACCTATCACATTTTCACATCTTAAAAACATCTTGTGTCAAAGAGAGATAACACCATCCTTGGGTTGTGCCTTGAAGTGAAAAGGGTAATCCTCGTTTGTCCTATCATGCAAACATAGTCCATAAAACAGTGGTTCTTACCACTATCACAAGCAATCACAAAATATAAATATAAACAGAGTAGTAAGGATAGGGTAAAATTCTCATCATACTTCGGTTGAGAATCCGATTCCCCAAAGCTCTAAGGAAATGAACATTTTTCACACACCACTGATCCCAAATAAGTTGTAAGGATCGTACTACTTGTCCGATCAGACGGATAGGTAGTCATCCCCAAGGCTTACAAAGGTCAAAAACAACATGGACTATGGAGTTAACCTTCACCGGGGCTATAGACGCTTGACTGGCGAGTGGAGTATACTCATTGCGTGGCGACATGTCTCTCCTCAAAAAGAGACCTCCGAATGCTCATACGGACAAACTAGCTTCGGGGTCTTCTCCATAACAGGGTTACCTAATTTATGCAAGATGAGGTTAATGAACACACTTGCACACACACAGGTTTTTGATTGCCTAGAGTCACTACCATGCTTCGGATTTGGTTAATGAACTCGCATGCACACACATTTGGTCCTAGTTGAATTAGGCAGTGTTAGTAAGTTTGTTTGATACCACTAGCATGTTTGAGTCTTTGTAAAACAGTCTTCCTCCATATCTTCCTCCATATCTTCCTCCATATCTTCTTCCATATTCATGTCATTCCATACGTCATCCATTCACAAGCCACCAAGTTCGGTGCCCCTGATTAAACAATTATGATAACAGTTGGCTAAATCTAACTATCTAAAAATATGAGTGCTTCTTAGTGCATATTTCATTTACTTAGTCTTGCATTAATCATCCATAGATTTGTATGTTATATACTTAGTCTCGCATTAATCATCTATAAGTTTGCATTCCATTCCATCACATATGCATCAAAAACATTAAAACATATAAAAACATGCATCACAAAAACATAGGCATTCACACAAAAGAGAGTAAAACACCAAATAAATAAAAGCCATGTTATATATATATGTATAAAGGTCAAACTCTACAATGAATGCCAAAAGGCTACAATATACAATAGAGCACCAAGGCTCATAAAGAGTGCATCTAAGCACTAAGCTAACCATCAAAAGAGGACCCCTGAGACCTAGTAGGAGCCCTAGACCTAGTGGTGTGCCTAGACTCACTACGCCTAGAGACAAGAGGAGGATGGAGGATCAGGCAACACAATGTGATGCCTAAACAATGTGTCCTCCAGAGCCTCAATGTAACGAGTCCTAGACCTAAGCCTAGCTATGTCTATCCCGTGTCGTCGCTCCCGCTTCGCTAGCTCTGCCTGGAGTCTCGTCACCCTGTCATCCTGGGGCACCCTGGTCGCTCCATCCAAGTCCGCCTGCAGCTGGGCCATCCTCTCCTCCTGAGCAGCTAACAGGGCATCCCGCTCTGCCGCCTGCTGCTCCAGCCGAGCTATCCTCTCGTCTCGGGTAGCTAGCATAGCATCGCGCTCTGCTATCTGCTGCTGCAGCTGTGCCAGCTCGTTCTCGTGCCCGCTAGGGGGTACCTCCCTAGCCTCTCCTGCGGCCTCTCCTAGGCCCTCTCCGCCATCCTCCCCGTCATCTTCGCTCCTCGAAGCCTGCCGTGCCATCTTCCCCTTTCGCCTTCGACTGTCAGATCGAAGGCGGGGACCCTCCCTATGCTTGGGAACCTCCGCGGTTCCCTCGCCCTCTCCAGCCCCAGCCTCGGGCTCTCCGGCTCCACCAGCCACCAATGGTGGCTCCCACCTCGGCTCTGCGGCCATCCATGTTGCATACTCAACTGTCACCCCGACGTCGTCCATGTCGGGGATCTCCATGTCCTCATCGTCCTCTGTCGCCTCCCTCCATGGCTCGGCACATGGCAAATCACCCTCTGATCTGTGCCTCCGATAGCGCACTGGCTCACCGGGGACATCCTGCCTCAATCCGACCTGGCGGAGTACTCGAGACATCTGTATGTACTTCGCCTCGCCGTGGCTCCACCCCACTACCCATCTGGCCTGTCGCACCCGTCTCAGGTGCTCTCCATCCCCGATCCACCTCGCCTCCCGCCAGGGCCTCCAAATGACTTGGGCATCTGTCAAGTCTGCCCATAGTCTCCTATACCATTGCCCCGATCTCACGGGGCGGCTCGACTGTCTCTCCTCCGCCACCGGCCATCTCCTACCATAAGCCCGGCTCACATCCCAGTGAGCCCATGGCAACCCCTCCGGTCGAGCCACTCGAAGTGCTCCCGGCCCCAAGACTGGAGAACCACACTGCAACCTAGGCCCTTTCGGCCCCGTCTTCGAACCTCATACAACTCCCGGTACACCTGCGCCAATAAAGCGGGCGCCCAGGCATACACTACCCTATTAGTGAGCATCTCGCTCACTACACCCATCAGGTTCCATGGGAACCTACACCCGATGCTGTTCGGGGCCACAATGTTGGCCAACACGAACATCGTCAGAGCCTCCACCGCTCCCAACTCCTTGGCCGTATACATGGCCAAGTATGGGATCCCCCCGCTCTCCGTCCGGATCTCCCTCCAGTCATCCCCAAACACCTTGGCCATCTCCGTGGCCCTATCTCGTCCAACCTCCACCCGCCCCCTCCATGGGCACCTTGAGGATGCGGTATACATCCTCAAGCGTCACCGTCATCTCTCCGGTCGGGAGCTGGAACGTCCCCCGATCTGGATCCCACCTCTCGGCCAAAGCCGAGAGGTACCCCTCATCCGCCCGAACTACCTCCAACCGGGCTGCCTCCGCTAGTCCCACTGCCTCCAATATCTCCCAGTCTGCCTGGGACAACGACCTCCTCATCCCCGGAATGATAGGGGAGAATCGGTGTCGTGCCTCTAACACCCTAAGCTGCAAAACAACAAAACAAAAATTTGTTACAAATTTTTTCCAAAAAAAAAAAAAAACACATAATAAGTACTTGCTTAAATGAACAAATACCTCAGTTGGCTGCACTGGCGCGTCCGCTCCCATCTCCGCCATAGCTCCCGCGTGCTTCACTCTCCCACACAACCTTTCACTCCACTTCACTCCACTCCCTCAGACGCACTTCTCTCAAGCTCGAACGCACAAATGAGCGAAATTCTCGTTGAAACTATTTAAATAGCTGATTTTGGTGCCCTGAAACGTAGTTGGGCATTTCATGGCGGATTCAGACGTAGTCCTGCATCTGCAGAGCGCCTAAACACCGACGGGCGTCTATGCCAACCACAAACGCAGACCGGCGTTTGGTGTCAGTATTGAATAAAGGAACAAAACCTGCAAAATTGAAGCTTACCTCCTCCAAATTTCATCAAATTGCATTCATCCATTCTTCTTATCATAATAAAACATTTTGTGAAGGTTACAACAGTTTTGGACACAAATTTTGTCATTTCGCTCAAAAAGCGCATCATTCATCATTGTTTTACAAATTGGGTTAAAAATATTCAAAACCTTCACAAAATTAACCACATTCATCAATTCTTCCGATCTATCGTCAATTTCATTCATTCTTCTTTCATCATGCATATTTTTGCCAAATCAAATTAAAGTAAACCTCGTATCTAGTGGTATATTCTATCACCTTGGCGATTGCAGCGATTTGAATCCATGCAATTCGGTAAGAGGATTAAACCACCATAAGGACACTTACCATTTATCATCATCAATTATTTCACTGTTTGAAAATTGGAAATCAATTTTGGGTATTCTACTTTTCAAGTGACCTCATACCAAGATTAATTTGCTCAACAGTTGTCATTGATGGCCTAGTTCATGGGGCCTTAAACATGGACAATCTTTCATATCGTCATTATTTTAAGTCTTGCTAGAGATTGTGGCTACCTAGGTTGATTGGTTCCGACCCGAGGAATTATCCATACAGTCACTAGGAGCATCTCTGAGTTCTGGACTCTTTCATGCATCTTTCATCTCTGCATATCAATGGCGCCAACAAGGCAATTTCATCAACAGTATGGATTCACACACGGGAGTTGGGGCATCCGTTATCAATTTCTAATTTTCCTATAGTGGAATTCATCTTACATGATCATGGAATTTACAGTTTGGCAAAAATCCCTTTATAACCGTTGGGGCAGAAAACGGTCCATCTTTCACATCACTCATATCGTCTTCAATCATATTCTTTTCTAGGTTTGTACACCAACCCCTTTTCTGTTGGGACATAAACAGATGGTTCATACACCAACCCCTTTTTTTCACCGTTGGGGCAAAAACGGTTCATTTTCTTCCGAATTTCTTCCAATTGGCTTGTGAGAACCATTCTCGCTCGCCAATTGAGGGGGTAAGCTGAAAATTTTTAAATATTCTTTTATTCTTTGGTCTTCAAAGTTGTGCTTTAGTCTTGAGAGAGAGTTGCGTCTGATCCAGCTTTTCGGGTGTCTTAAGTTTTTGTGCTGCATTGTGTCTTCACACAAAGCGGCTCAAAAAGGGGCATCTATAGACACCAAAATCCAGCCACTTGTAAGTCATCTATACCTTCCTGTCAGCCACGTGTCAGTCATCCATCCTTCCCGCCATTATTTGGCCCAAATCCACACTTTCCCACCATTATTTGGCCCAATTTCACCTTTCCCGCCATTTTTCATCCCCAAATTTATTTAAATTAATATTTATATATATATTTTAATATTTTAATATATTTTAATATATATATAAATATAGTTTAAGTGATTTAATCTGAGCCGTCCATCCTTCATTTAATCTCATCCGTCCATCCATCTTAATCCGTTTCACAACCTAGATTTATTCTCTACCCTTGGATCCACTTTAATCTTAGCCACACGTTCAAAGTGTCGTTAAAACCCTAAAGTGTGCCCTAAGAGTAGATTATAAATTGAGTCACCTTGATGGCTCAAACCCTATCTATCTCTTTGGCTAAACCTACCTATCTTTCCTATCTAAGTTTGGAGTTGGCTATTGTTGTTAATCCTGAGTCTTCTGAGTCTTCTACGGCCCTAAGTCTGAACTAAACCCTTTCGCCGCATCCATCGCCGTCCCTTTTCACCGTATCCATCGCCACATCCGTCGCCAACCGTCTCCTCTACTCAGAATCCCCATTCTTGTCGCAAGTGCCGTGTTACCCGCAGCCAGACGCAGACCGCGTCTACAACCTTGATCCGAAGCACGGCGGCGTCCCGATCGCACCGGGCGCCTTCGCGCCGATTTGATAGTTACATCACTTCCAGGTGTCGCCTGGTCTCGCCGCGTTAACAGGAAAAGGTATAGATTCGTCTAAAGCAAGTAATATTTCTTTATGTATTAATCTGTTGTTGAATTCTGCATTCCATTTTATTTTTATTTCATAAATCTAGGGTTTTAGACTATTTTCGAGGGCTCACACAGTGGAGCCCTCTTATTAGTTTCTAACCTCTTTGGTAATTTTAATGTGTGCAGGATTCTAATGGTAGATCTGATTTGTTGATAGCAGCTGCTTAAGTTGGAGTGGTCCGAGCCAAAGGATACAACGAAGCCCACTCATTCTGTTGAGGTTAAGGATACATTCTTCGGAGACGCCACCACATTGTGCCAGCTAGGGTTTCGGAGAACCCTAGCACAAATTGTAACTTTGTATCACGAAAAGGGTTACAAGCCCTGTTGTACTTAAAAGGAGTTTCTAAACTCCATTGATTAATAAAAATCATTCATTTTGTACAACTGTTTTGCATTCCTTTATTGTGATTTCTTTATTTCTGTTTGGCGTTGTATCTTTAATCTACAAATAGATAGTCACCTTGAGCCCCAAATTGATGGCCTAGTAGCTATCATAAGTTCTCAAGGTAGAGATAGGTGACTAAATTGATGGAAAGATCTCCCTCTTTGTTTGTTGCACATGCTTGTTTGTCTTCCACTTCAACACTGTACCTCTATAATGTGGAAAAACATAAATGAATGAATTGCCTTCATGACTCCTTGGATATTCTTGAATGAAAGATTGATCTATGATAAATAGATATTCATTTTAGATAAATGGTGAATTTATGTTAAAATGTTAAATAAATCTTATTCTTGAATAAAATATTGATCTACAATAAGTAAAAATTCATTTTAGATAAATGATGAATTTATGTTAAAATTATAAATAAATCTAATTCTTGAATAAAATATTGATCTATGATAAATAGACATTCATTTTAGATAAATGGTGAATTTATGTCAAAGTGTTAAATCAATCTTATTCTTGAATAAAAGAGTGATTATGATAAATAGAGATCCATTTTAGAGAAATGGAGAATTTAGTTTAAAATTGATAAATAAATCTTATTCTTGAGTGAATGGTTGATGAATTTCATTAAAATAATGAATCGATGATTTGGTTCAAATCGACCAGGCAAAGTTTAGTTGAC
This sequence comes from Wollemia nobilis, assembly GCA_028583015.1. Lineage (NCBI taxonomy): Eukaryota > Viridiplantae > Streptophyta > Pinopsida > Araucariales > Araucariaceae > Wollemia > Wollemia nobilis. The sequence continues at coordinate 378,014 of JAQPPZ010015059.1, forward strand.
ATGATGGGATGGCCCATTAACGTCAGGGATGGCTCCACCACATGAAGTGATGGTTTCATTTACGTGAAGAGGAGGGACTTCAATGCATGTTGTATCTTGGGAATGCAAGAGGAAGAGACATCCCCTCTACCACCTGATTAAAGGCATGGGAGTAATGGTAAGTAGGTGGCATATGGAATCCAAGAGAGGAGAATAGGGATAGATACCAAAGCAGGGGAGCTCGGTTTTGAGGGATAGAGAGCTCAAAGTGTGAGAAATAAAATAAAAGTGTTGCATAAAATAAAGGGAGAGGTGCTCAAGCTCAACCAAAATTACCAAATGAAACTAATGAAAAATGTTATCAAGTTGGTTACAATGTGTTCATGGTTCTCCTTGTTGTGTATGGCATAGCGCCATTAGAGTCGTAGCTTATCATGTCATAGCTTTGTGTGTATGACATAACGCCATTAGAGTAGTAGCTCTGTTGTGTATGGCATATCACCATTAGAGCCATAGATCATTGTGTCGTAGCTTTGTTGTGTATGGTATAGCACCATTAGAGTCATAGCTCTATTGTGTATGGCATAGCACCATTAGAGTCATAGCTCTATTATATATGGCATAGCACCATTAGAGTCATAGCTCTACTGTATATGGTATAGCACCATTAGATTTATAGCTCATCATATCGTAGCTCTTCTATATATGGTATAGTGCCATTAGGACTGTAGCTCTACTATGTATGGCATAGCTCCATTAGAGTCATAGCTCTCTTATGTATGGAAAAGCACCATTAGAGTTGTATCCCATTGTATCATAGCTCTATTGTGTATGGCATAGCACCATTAGAGCCATAGCTTTGTTGTGTATGGCATAGTGCCATTAGAGTCATAGCTCTTCGTGTCATATCTCTTCTATGTATGGAATAGCACCATTAGATCCATAGCTCTATTGTATATGGTATAGCACCATTAGAGTTGTAGATTTGCTATGTATGTAATAGCACCATTAGAGATGTAGGTCATCATATCGTAGCTTTGCTGTGTATGGTATAGTACCATTAGAGTCGCAACTCATCATGTCATAGCTCTGCTATGTATGGAATAGTGCCATTAGATCTCTATCTCTACTATGTATGACATAGTACCATTAGAGCCATAGCTTTTCGTATCGTAGCTTTATTGTGTGTGGTATAGTGCCATTAGAGTTATAGCTCATCATGTTGTAGTTTTTGTGTATGGCATAGTACCATTAGATTCATAGCTTTGTTGTGTATAGCATAGCACCATTAGATACATAGCTCCATGTGGAGCGTAGCTACTATTAGAAGCTTCAGGAACCACTGTATATATGCCTTGCACTTGACTTGTGTTATATCCGTGTAGTGTTGGTTTTAGCATAGAGTTTTGCCTTGTAATGTTGTAGGGTGATCGACAAGAAAATCCTTGGTTGGTTCATAGTCGAGTAGGGAAGTTTGTTAAGGTAAAAAGGATTCCCTTAGTGGTAGTTTTATTAGTTAGTTAATTATTTTATATTAATGAAATGAAAAGGGTTTTATGGAAATTAAAATAGATAGCTTTAATTATGATTATGGTTCATTTTGTAAAATGAGGGTATGGGACCTTGCTTTAAAATGAAAAGGGTTTTATGGGAATTAAATTAGATAGCTTTAATTATGATTATGGTTCATTTGAAAAATGATGGTATGGGACCTTGCTTTATGAAATGAAAAGGGTTTTATGGAAATTAAAGTAGATAGCGCTAATTATGATAATGGTTCATTTTTTTAAAATAGGGTATGGGACCTTGCTTTATGAAATGAAAAGGGTTTTATGGAAATTAAAGTAGATAGCTTTAATTATGATAATGGTTCAATTTGTAAAATGAGGGTATGGGACCTTGCTTTATGAAATGAAAAGGGTTTTATGGAAATTAAAGTAGATGGCTTTAATTATGATTATGGTTCATTTTGTAAAATGAGGGTATGAGACCTTGCTTTATGAGATGAAAAGAGTTTCATGGAAATTAAAGTAGATAACTTTAATTATGATTATGGTTTTGTTAACCCCCAAAAGGATAGTCCCCATTTTTGGGAGTCCAACTTGCATTTCCCTTAAAGCGCATAGATTTGAGTGCCCTAGTCTGGCCCTTTGCACTCCAAAGGAGGAGCGCACTCGAATTTCCCTGGGTGCATAAGCTTTGCACCCCAAGCCAAACTTGTGTGCTCCACTAGTAGAGCACACAAGGATCCAGTCGGGTGCACTCCCTTGTGTGCCCACCCATAGCTCATGCACCTTATTGGGGATGGGGTGCATAAAGTCCCCTAAGGGGTGCATGAGCCATACAGCCCACTCGAAGTCGATGTGCTCCATGGGGAGGTGGAGCACACATCAATCCCTTGGGGTGCACAACATGTGCACCCCAACATGAAGTCACGTGCTCCAAAGGGGTGGAGCGTGCATTAAGCCGAAAGGGGCGCACCACCTAGTGCACCCCAAAGAAACCTATGCACTCCACTCCAATGGAGTGCACAAAGTACCCATGGGTGCATAGCCTAGTGCACCCATACCCGCCTCACGCACTCCACTCCAATGGAGCGTGCATGAGACCTTGGAGTGCACAAGTTGTGTGCTCCTCTCCTAGCCAGTGCGCTCTACTTTCAAGGTGGAGTGCACAACTACCAGGATGCACAGGGTTGTGCATCCCAATCCCATATACATGCCCCACTTTCTTTGGGTATGCAAGTATCCAAGTTGGGCACCTAAGTTGTGCGCCCACCTCTGGGTTGTACACTCCACTACAGTGGATCACATGAGGTCTATTAGGGGTATACAACTTGTGCACCCTAAATAGTATGGTGTGCCTCACTCCCTTGGGGTACACAAATGTTGAGTGGGTGCATGAGCCAATGCACCCACCTTGAAATTCATGCGCTCCACTCCCCAATGGAGCACATGCATGAACATTAACTCCAGGGCACTCTACGCCTATGCACACTTAAAGGTATCCACCTTGTCCACTCCAGAACCACCATGTGTCCAGCCCATTACCCCCAGTCACAAAGTGGAAGATGACATGGCACCCAACCAATCAAAGAACGTCATCCCACAAAAAAGTGCATGCGCCCATCTACCAAATTTAATGCACATGCTTTATTAAAAGGGTGGCGGACCTGTTTTGTGCCATCCGTGCATGCAAAATAATCCATCGACGAGGTCGAGCACAGAAGGAGAGTGAAGAGAAAAATCATAGTCTTACTGCCTGAGTCCAATGGCGTCCACCAGTTCTTCTACTCCTGAGACATCCATTGTTAGGCAAAGGATAGGTAACATTACAGGGGCATGGCCCGTGGTGAGAAAAATCGGGAGAGCGCAAAACCCTAAGGCACTCGATAACCTGCCAGACACAAGTAGAGACATTACTGAGGAGCAATAGAAGGAGGTAGAAGGGGTCACCATCTATGCCTTTGACCCTACTGAAGAGGACAACCAATGTCATCCTACCCTCCTAAGGAGTCTTTACACTCGAGCGTACAGAGATAGCACCTCACCTGCCCTAGTCTATAACAAATGGAATACAAACTTGGGGTGATTGACATGCCCAAAAGTATACCACTCTTTGGACTTGCTATCATGGCTTACGGTCTCCTACGATTCCAAGGAATGCACAATTCATGATTATAAATGCCAGGCAGTGGCTCAGGTGTCGACCGACAGAATTCAGTAGGTCTTTAGCCTAGCCATTGCGTCCAGTATGGTGGACTTCAAGACATTGGCCCTCCAGGACAATTTTATGCTAAATACCATATTTCCCCAGTCTCTATTGAAGAAAGGGGTAAATAGGCCCACTGAGTTCCCCATAAAAAAAATTTGGTTTGCCCCTAGGTACAGGACTATGCCGACATGATAAATCTGGCATTAGGGGTGAAATACTTAGAACCAATCACGAAGGAGGTGATGTTCTTGATTCTCCAATGCAATAGGACCAACAAAACTCCTCTCTACATATGGGAGGATGTCATTAGTGATAATTTGGATAGGGAGTTGCAGCAATTGCAGGAGGCCATATTGGCCCAGAAGGAGGAGATGCCTCCCTTTTCTTATTATTCCTTTTTTATTCATTTTTTTATAGCACAGTTGGACAAGACATTAGTGACTCAGTTGGGAGGGGTAACCGCACCAACCGTGCAAGATCAATTATTATGCATCCAGGAGGGGTGCTCCAATTATAAAACCTTCTTTGAGAAGGTCCTTATAGTAGTCCATTTTTGATTGTGTGGAAACTTCCCAGACAGGATTGGCAAGGGAGTTAGAGATTTCCTGTACCAGGAAAAGGTAGGAGACTTCTTCTATGTGGAGGAGTTTTCTTACATCAGGATATTCGGGTCGAAGTTACCCCCAAAAGCACTCCCTCTACACTGTCCCACGTCCATCGCCATCCTAGATATCACTTGGTAGATGGCCAAAGAGGTTAAAATCAGGCACTTGAGGAAGAAGGGACCGGTGAAATGGCTACCAATTCCATGCACAATGGGTCATTATACTTATCTTGGCCACTTTGCCATGTTGCGGGCTATCTGGAACATGGATACCTACTATTTTCTAGAAGTCACTTGGAGGGCCTATGACCCAGAAGGCCACCATAAGGGAGAGGTTACCGGTAAGCTTGCCCTTCTGAAAGTCATGCACAGTGTCGATAATTTTGAAGATGAAATGCAGAAGGCCTTTAGGAACAACCAAAAGTTGGACTTGGTATGGAGGATGACCAACCGACCTTATAGTAAATTAGAGGTCATTGGTGATTACAGCGCTCAGCTGAGATTGCACCGGAGCTTACTAGTTGATAAGGTGGTCCCACTAGTCTCGGTAACCCCTCCAGAATAATTTGAGGACCCCACCTTTGAGATTTTCCAATAGGATGCTGACCTCTTCGAGGTCATGATGCAAATTATTGAAGAGACCGAACAGGAGTAGGCCAAACTCCCTTCTTCTTCTAGTTCCCCTATTTCCACTTCAAAAGGGAAGGAGTTGGCTATTGGCCCATCTCATCAAACTACCACCTCCTCGACACTGACTTTGATAAACCCCCAAGAACGAGGATAGTTAGCACAAGGTGAGCATTCCTTATATTCTACCACCTTAGTAATCAATCAAGAGGAACGTCGAGTACATCCCAAAGTTATGAAGAAGATAACCAAAGTCGAGGGGTTATCCAATATCTTAAGAGGCTATGAGGTGCAAAGCCCCACGTAGTCCCCCACCCATAAAAGAGCTAGAACTGAGTCCTCGGGACAAGGAATTGAAATTTTGACCATGGCAAGGGTCACTGACACCTACCAGTTTACAGCTGATGAGGAGGACCAGATTCAAGACATGGAAGAGCAAAGATCTCCTAGCAAGGGGATAGTAAGGTCTATGGAGATAGTTTGGCAAGGGGCCACTGACACGCCTATTACCATATTTGAGATACCCTTGTCACCCAGCATGAAGGAGGCCACCATCGATGTAATCGAAGGTGTCATTAGAATATCTACTGCACCTATCCAAATGATGAAGTCCTAGGTGGCTACCTAGGTACAGGTGGCCAAAGCAGTGGAAAAATAACTTGAATAATGGAAGGTCAATGCTACATAGGTCGGGGAATTGTAGCTCAAAGTTAAACAACTTCAAGGGGAGGTTGACAAATTGAATATGCCCGCCCCTTCCACTATGCAGGCTGGTATCCAGCTTGGGTCGGTAGATGAGCTCAAGCAAGAAATGAAGGAGAATATCCAAGAGAATATGGGGGATTTAGAATCTAGTCTTGTAGACATCTATGTTGTTCGGCATATAGTAGACCTCATCCAGAACAACCTGCAACAAGGAAGGCAGAGGATAAATGCGATCATGCTGATCTACCAGAGATTTTAGGAGGACTACGTACCCATTTTTGGAATGACAACCACCCTATCTGATGACTCTTTCTGCTTCTTTGTGGAGGAATATATTAAGGTCTTCTTATTTTTTATGAAATGAGTAGAGTTGGCTCAAGTGGAACCAAGAGGTGGCAAATGTTGAGTATGAGGCCAACGATGAGCTGGCAGACTACAATCTCTCCATTGAAGACTTTGGGTGGGCCCCAGTAATTAAAGATTTTGTTTTTCAAAGGATCCAGAATTTTGACTTAGAATTTGGTGACAAACCATCTAAGCACTTTGCGACTTTGGTGGAGATGGTAGACCACCTGTGTAGCTTTATCGATAACCATGTACAGTGGGCTAGGGATAGAATAAACAAGGCCATGCAGGACTTGAACCTACTACTTTTCTTGCTAACTTTTCACGATGAGGCTTGGGAATTCATTGACCAAGCCATTCAGAACTTGAGAGCAGGAGTGGGGCCCACTGCCATAGGAACACACGTGCTAGGAGGACCATAGCCACCGATGCAAGGTAGTACCGATGATGATACACAACCACCACCTACATGAAAGGAAATGTGGGCTACGTGCCCATTTTTTAATGCATCCTAATTTTTGGTACAGCAGGATTCCTCCAGTTGGAACAGACGATTACAATATCTAGCGGTCTCGCACTATAAAGGAGAAGAATGTTGCAGCTAAATATTTTTCATCGAACCTCTAAGAGAGAAAAGCCAGGTATAGCTTTGTCTGTTGTTTGAGTCATATTTTCCCTTGTATCTCCTATGTATGTTTCTTACCACCCTTCCTTCTACCATTTCTAGGGATTGCTAAGGAGTGTTGTTCATCGATATTATTTCCTGTGGACACACCAGAGTTGGAGTCCCTTACGTCACTACAATCAGGATGGAGGGAGATCACCCCTTGTTATGAATATTCAAATCGGGGGCTATTGTAACTCAGTGACATCATATGACTCAAGCATTCTGTTGGGCCTGTTTCATGTAATATTTTAAATATAAATATAAGCTCCAACTCTTCCCTTGGTATTTTGTGTGTTTATGGTTTGTGTGATGCTCATTCATGTGTTCTTGTAATCAAAACCTGTGAATGACACTTTCTCTTTTGCTAGTTAAATCATTTTATTTACATTACATTATTTGAATGGAGTGAAATGAACTGGTTCTCCTTGCTTTTATCTTTTCTAAAGTCATTTATCAATCTGCTACGACTCTGTAATGGATAAGGCATCGGTCTGGGTTTTGTAAGCTTTAATATCGATAGGTTTGATCACTAAAATAATAAAATAACAAAATAACTATTTTGTCTGGCTTAGTGGGTTTCTGCATTATCTAAATCCATTAGTCAAAGAACCCACCGATTGGGGTTTCCTTACCCAACCTGGTCTGTTTAGAGCTGTCCAAGGTAGTCTATTCCTAGGTTAAAGAGGTGGATCAGCCAGAATCCATAGTGTTGGTTGTGATTTTAAGAGTTTCCCATGACGTGATAGATATTTTAAAAGGGTAAGCGGGAAAACTCCACAATATGTTTTTTGGTGTCGTTTTTAGGGAGGTCCTTTTTTAATCCTTTCACTTTTGTTTCTTCCCCTTTGTGACATGTATGTTTTTATTTTCGTTCCCCTGTGAGGTTAGGAGTTTTTGGGCTGAGCAATCTTAGCTAGAGAGAGCATTTCATTTTGCACCCAGTGCTGATGACTGAAAATAAGGAAGTTGATTTGGCTGCCATAATGAGTGACAAAGAGCTCTACCCCAAACTGTCGGATCCATAGGTATTTTTTATAATAAGCAAAATGTAAAAGTGAACTTTGCTTTTTGTTCCTTCTAGTAGTCATAGTAGCAGTAGTCCCCAGAACGTTCCTCAAAGTCCCCAAATTGGTACTTCACCTATTACATCTATTATCCTGAGAGGCCTAGTTCTACCAATGGCAAACCCACATTTGAACAACTGGAGTTTATATAGGTATAGGCCCTTTATTTTACCTCAAGTTTTAAATCCCCTACCCCCTAAGGCTCATAAATACTTACCCAAGTTTTTAGGGGATAATACCGTGACTGGGGAGGATCATGTGAAGGACTTCCTATATGCCATGGATAGTTTGGAGGTAGAACATGAATATTTTGTCCTTCGATTTTTTTTGTAGACCTTAGAAAAGGATGCTAGGGAATGGTTTAATAGCCTCCAGGTTGATACCATTGGAACCTTCCATGACCTAGAAGTTGTCTTCCTCAAAAAGTATGGGGAGAAAAAAATGAACAGTCCCTTTTGACTGAGTTGGCCACCATGAATAAGAAATAAAACAAGACCGTGGATGATTTTAACAGGTGGTTTACTAAACTCAAAAATAGAATCCTCGTCGCCCTAAGGACCAATGACTACCAGTCTATCTATTTTTATAAAAATGCCTTCCCGAGAGATTTCAACTATGAGCTGAGACAACAACCAACACTTACTATTGAATCCTATATGGAGAGGGCCATTGTGATAGAGAGAGACATGATAGATAGTGGGAAAATGAAGTTTGCCTCCATGGATCCTAGTCCTAGCTAGTCGGATAGAAAGAACAAGAAGGTGGGGTTTGGGATATTAAAGAAATCAGAACCAGACCCCATTGAAAAATTGTCCTCCCAAGTTACTGAAATGTTTTTATCAATGAATAACCGGATGTCCAAAATTGAGAGAGACAAAAATGACAGTGGGGAGCCCTCTCAGCACTAGGATAATAGTAGACCTCCCTTTAGGAGAAATTTTAATAGAAATTGGAGTAATGAGGGGGGCAAAAATTCAAATAATAGTTGGAAAAGGAAAGAGACTCAAAAAGACCCAGACGCTATTCCAAATCCTATGGCCTCTGTCAATGTGGCCTCTGATTTTCCTTTTTTTTCCCAGCCTATGATGCTCCTCACAATCCTACTGATTATGGTGTTTTCCATAGCCTCCATTCAAAAGTCAATCTAGAGGAAGAGTATGATGATGAGATCAGAATAAATGTCTATTGGACATGGGAGGAAACTATCAGACAGTTCCCCAATCCAAGAAGATATGAAACAGTCCCTATATCCTGATAGCCACCCCACTACCTTTGCTAATGATGATGTAAAAATTTTGATAAGATCCCAAAATAATCACTTTGAGCAAATAAGACAAGGTAAATTAACCCCTACAACTGAAGAGGTTGAAACCTTGGAGAGAGTCCATGCTACCAGGCTGCATAACAGAACTATCCCAGATAAGGCTGATAAGAAAAATGATGAAGAGCCTGGTAACAAAAAAATAACTCATGAGATTAGTCAACCTCCCCCTCCTAAAAGAACTGAGCCTGTTAATACTACAACAGGGCCCAAAGGTACAAAATTTGACATAGGGATGAAGTTGGCTAAAAAAAAAATTAACATCACTTTTGGAGAGTTGATGACAATCCCAAAGTATAGAGAACAAATATGTAAGGCCTTTGGGCTGACTGATCAAGGGGAGAGTCATGTCTTGGCAGCCTCAATTTCAAACCCCCCAGGAAGAACCCCTACCTCTATTAGGCCATTTTACATCTCCCTCAGGTATACATCCGGCTATGGGGACCGCTATGTAATCCACAATTGTATGCTTGATAGTGGGGCATCTCACAATGTAATGCCAAAATAAGTGGTTGATTAGTTGGGGCTAATATGCACTAAATACTCTCCCCCTATTTTTGTCATGGACAACAGGCAAGTGCCCTGCATAGGAATAATTATAGGTCTCTTAGTTTTCCTAGACCAATATCTAAAGAAAGGAATTGTCATGGATGTGGCAGTTGTTGATGTAGACCCATTCTTCTCCTTGTTACTATCTAGACATTGGATAGAGCAGTTAGGGGGATCAATTCAGTTAGATTGGTCATTTGCTACCATCCCTCTTTCCTCCAAAGAACAAGCCACATTAAGAAGAGAACCTTTCAACAAAATATCAATGGAGCTAATGAAGCCTGACAACACTACAGTAAATCTGGTTAGCTCTATGGAAGAGGAGTTAGGAGTCTATTCCATTTGGCACACCCCTTTTCTTAAAGAAATACCCAATGCTGAGGGATTGGATCCTTTACTTAAAGCAGTTGTAGATGCTGAATCAGATAGGGTTCTCACCACTAAAATGTTGACTTTGACATTTGATGGAGCCAAGTCACAAGATGGGATTGGGGCTGGAATTAACTTGATCGACATAAAAGGTAACTACCTGGGTGTGCCATACATATTGGAATTCCCCTGTACTAATAATATGGCAGAGTATGAAGCCTTACTACTAGGGTTAAGAAAGGCGAGAGAATTAGGGATTAACTATCTAACTATGTATGGAGATGCAAAATTAATTATCTAGTAGATAAAGGGCAGGTACCAAACCAAACACCCCAGATTAAAATAGTACAAGCAAGTTATCTTGGATGAAATAAGTAGATTTTTGGCCTTCAATATCTCACATATCCCAAGGGAGAAAAATCATGTGGCCAACCTACTAGCTGTAAATACCTCAGGGATAGATGACCGTGAAATTGATACTGAGTTCATGGATAGATTTCCCACCATCTTCGTTTATCACCCCTCTATCCCAGATAATGTAGTGTACCTAAAAGTATTCCAATATGATGTTGATATAAAGGACTTCATGACAGTACAGAACCAATTTTCTAGGGTAATTTGTGACGAAGAGGATGAGGAAAGGCTGCAGCATGTTATAGGCACCCCCACTGAGGTGATACAATTGAAAACAAATAAAATCCCAAGAGGATTGGTCTCCCTAGAATCTTTGTTTGAAGACTTTGACATAGCCCATAGGACTGCACCTAGTAAATAAGAAGGTGATGAGGTCAATGTGGGGACATATGGTAATCCTAAAATGGATAGAATTGACAAATCATTACCAACCAAAGAAAAGAAACAGTACATAGAATATCTAAGAAAGAATAGAGATAGCTTTGCTTGGGGGTACGATGAGTTGAGAACTTTTAATACAGAAGTAATGACCCACATTATTCCCTTGAAGGAAGGTGCCAAACCCTTCAGTAAGAAATAGATAAATTTCAATCCTACACTGCACCCTATTATGAAAAAGGAGGTACAGAAGTTGATTGATGCAAAAATAATCAAGAAAGTGAGGTTTTCCTCATGGGTAGCAAACCTAGTACCGGTTAGGAAGAAAAATGGTGAGATCAGGTTGTATGTGGATTTTAGAAATTTAAACAAGAACTCCCTCAAGGATAATTATCCCCTTCCCAATATGGATCATTTACTACAAGCAGTGGTAGGGTCTTCCTGAATATCCCTCTTGGATGGTTTTTCAGGGTACAACCAAATTTTAGTGAATCCCGAGGACCATTTTAAAACTGCCTTCACCACACCTTTGGGAACTTTCAAATACTAAAGGATGTCATTTGGATTGATGAATGTTGGGGCTACCTTCCAAAGATCTATGGATTTTTCTTTCAAAGGGTTGATATTTAAAATAGTGGTGGTTTATCTAGATGATATTAATGTATTCTCCAAGGATCCTGCAGATCATTTTTCCCACTTGTCCCAGGTATTTCAAAGATGCAAATAGTATGGGATCTCGTTGAATACAAAGAAGTGTCTATTTGGAGCCACCCATGGTAAGTTATTGGGACATGTAGTCTCAAAAGAGGGTATTAGTATTGATCCTGAGAGAACAAAATAAATTGCATAAATACCACCCCCAAAGAGCCTCAAAGGAGTCAGGTCTTTCTTCGGCAAGATAAACTTTGTCATAAGATTTGTCCCAAATTTTTTTGAGATCGCCAAGCCAATAAATTATAATATTAAAAAGGATGTCAAAATTAAATGGGAAGAGGACAACCTCAAAGTATTTTAGTAGATTAAGGATGCCATTACTACTGCCCCAGTATTAACTTATCCAAACCATTAAAATATTTTTAACCTGTACTCCTTTACCTCAGAGCACACTATAGCAATTGTACTATCTCAAAAGGATAGAGAGAGGAATGAGCGACCAATAGCATTCATGAGTTTGCGGATGAAATGAGCTCAGCTGAGATACAATACGATTTAAAAATAAGCTTATGCCCTCATATAGACTTTGGAGCACTTTAAAATCATCTTTGGAGCTTACAAGGTAGTTTCCTGTATCCCCTATATTTCTATTAAAGATGTTCTTACCCAACTCAAGCCCATAGGTAGTTCATCCAGATGGATGATCAAACTGATGCAATACAAAGTGGAATTTAAAATAATAAAAATCATTAAATATCAGGTATTGGCCAAGTATATGGCTTGTAAAGAGGGGCAGGGGGCAAATGATTTTTTCCTCATGCAGGATGGACATCATGATGGAAAGCCATAGCATTAATCCTCTGAATGGTATAAATACATCTTATTTTATCTGTAAAATTTGTCATTCCTAGCCAGAAAGACTGCCAGCAGAATAAGAAGCATCAAACAACAGTCCCAAATATACCATCTCCAAGGAAACCGGTTGTACTAGAGACATCCAAGTGGACTATTACTTCTATGTGTGACTAAAAGAGATGTCTCAAAAATCATCAAGGAATTTCATTCTGGATTTTGTGGTGGCCATTTTTCTCCCAAAGTAACTACTAATAAAATTATGATGGCAGGATATTATTGGCCATCATTGTTCAAATATGTTTACCAAGAAGTTAGGAGTTGTTACAGCTGCCAAGTTTTTACTGAGAAGAAGAACCTGCCTGATGCAGGAGCATCCAGTGGTGTAAGAGTGATCTTGCATCACCCAAAATTTGTATTTGATTTAAATATTTTCTAAGTGTATTTAGTTGTGTAGGGGATAGAAATTTGGACCTAGTGCTGAAAGAATCATCCCAATATCCTAAGTGGTTTGGGAGATATGTAATTTTTAATGTTTCCTACCCTGTCAAAAAAACTAGTGAAAAATTCCTGCTAGAAAAACTAGTAAAACTTGCAGGTGATTTTTGAAGGTCTTAGAGGTCGAATTTGAAGATTTTCAGTTAGACACAATAGCCAAGGATTTCCTCGCTTAGTTTTTTTTGTGCCATTTCTGAAAATATGTTGTAATAATCAATCGGGTCAACAAGCACGAAGTTATGACCTCGGCAAGTTGCCCCCAAAATTCAAATTTGAAATAGATGGTTTTAGGCGGGAAAAGGGGAAAACAAGGTATTTGAGGGAATTTTTGAAATTGTAAAAGGGCTCTTTTTTTTTGTATCCTCATTTTGGGATGAAAGTAAGGAAATGTTTGGTTCTCTTACAGTAACCAAGGAATAACACTTGTGTATCATTTGTTTGTGTTTTTTGATCTTCACCACTGCTTGTTATGCCACTCCAGCTAGTAATTGTTGAAACTCCATTTTCTCAATGGGGGATAGATTTATTCGGGGAAATTAATCCCAATTCATCAAGGGGGCATAAATGGATTATTACTGCCACATATTACTTAACCAAATGGGTAGAAGCCTCCCCTCTAAGAAGATAAAAAATAGCTACAATTATTAATTTCTTGAAGGAAAATATATTAACCAGGTTTGGGGTACCAAGGAAATTGGTAACAAACAATGCCAAGTATTTTACCTCCTATGAGATGATTGAATTTTACAATGAATATAACATTGAACTGTCTCATTCTACCAATTATTATCCTCAAGGCAATGGGCTAGTTGAGTCCTCAAATAAGAACATCATCACCAGGATCAAAAGGTCATTGGGGAAGAACAAGAGGGGTTGGGATAGTGAGCTTAAGTATGCTTTATGGGCAGATAGGTTGTCAATCAAGAGAGCCACCAGTATGACACCATACGAATTGGTTTACGGAGAAAGAGCATTGTTACCACCCCAACTAGAAAATACAGTCCTCTCCTTACTACTGTAAGATCACAAACAACCAGATGAGTTGCAGAGAAGGATGGATAAATTGGTAAAATTAGAAGAGGATAGGAGAGAGGTTGTTACAAGGATGATCGGCCAAAAAAACAAGATAGTAGAGTTATTCAACAAAAATTCCAAAGGACAGGATTTTTTTGTGGATGATGTGGTGTTGTATTGAGACCCTAAGAATGATAAGCTTGGGGAGAAAGAGAAATTTAAGCCAAAATGGCTAGGACCCTACCAGATTGCCAAAGTAGTGGGTCAACACACCTACAGATTGAAGGATATGGAAGGAGAGGAATTGCCTATACCATTCAATGGGTAACACCTCAAGATTTTTGGCCCCACAGGCTGAGACCTTATTAAAAAAAAAAGTGTGTGTGTGTCAGTCCTTTGTCACCCGAAGAGTCTGGAGTTCTCAAGTCATTGTCTTCCATCCACCCCCTTGTCCTAGTTAGAGCCGATGTTGACCCCCAAAAGGATATTCCCCTTTTTTGGGATCCCAACTTGCATTTCCCTTGAAGCACACAGAGTTGTGTGCCCGAGTCTGGCCCTGTGCGCTCCAAAGGAGTGGAGCACACTCTAATTCCCCCGGGTGCACAAGTTGTGTACCCCAAGATGAGCTTGCGCGCTCCACTAGTGTAGCACACAAGGACCCAATCGGGCACACTCCCTTGTGCACCCACCCATAGCCCACTCGTCCCATTGGGTATGGGGTGCATAAAGTCCCCTAAGGGGCGCATGAGACGTGCACCCCACCTGAAGTCAGCATGCTCCACGAAGAGGTGGAGCACACATCAATATCTTGGGGTGCACAACATGTATGCCTCAACATGAAGTCGCACGCTCCAAAGGGGTGGAGCATGCATTAAGCTAAAAATGGTGAACCACCTAGTACACCCCAAAGCAACCCATGCGCTCCACTCTAATAGAGCACACAAAGTACTTTTAGATGCACAGCCTAGTGCACCCATACTCACCTCGTGTGCTCCACTCCAACGGAGTGTGCATGAGACTGTGCAGTGCATAAGTTGTGCACTCCTCTCCTAGCCAGTGTGCTCCACTTTAAAGGTGGAGTGCACAACTTCCATCAGGGTATATAGGGTTGTGCACCCCAATCTCGTATGTGCACTCCACTTTCTCGGGGCACACAAGTGTCTAAGTCGGATGTGCAAGTTGTGCACCCACCTTCGGGTTGTGCACTCCACTATAGTGGAGTGCATGAGGTATATTAGGGGTGCACAGCCTATGTGCCCCAAATATTCTGGTGCATCCCATTCCCTTGGGGTGCACAAATGTCGAGTGGGTACACGAGCCAGTATGCCTACCTCAGAAGCCATGTGCTCCACTCCCCAATGGAGCACATGCACAAAAATTAGCTCCAAGGTGCTCTATGCTTGTGTGCACTTAACGATGTTTACCTTGTCCACTCCAAAACCATCATGTGTCCAGCCCACTACCCCCAACCCCAAAGTGGAAGATGACATGATGCACCCGACCAATCAAATAATTTCATCCAATAAAAAGGTGCATGCACCCATCTACTGAATTTAATGTGTGTGCTTTATTAAAATGATGGAGGACCTATTTTGCGCCATCTGTGCATGCAAAATAATCTGTCGACAAGGTCGAACATAGAATGAGAGTGAAGCAAAAAATTGTAGTCTTACTGCCTGAGTCCAATGGCGTCCACCAGTTCTTCTGATCCTGAGACATCCATTGTTAGGTAAAGGATAGGTAACATTACAGGGACGTGGCCCACGATGAGAAAAAATGGGAGACCGCAAAACCCTAATGCACTCAATAACCTACCAGACACGAGTAGAGACATTACTGAGGAGTAGCAAAATGAGGTAGAAGGGGTCACCATCTATGCCTTTGACACTACTGAAGAGGACAACCAATGTCATCCTACCCTCCTAAGGAGTCTTTACACTCGGGCATACAAAGATAGCACCTCACCTACCCTATTCTGTAACAAATGGAATACAAACCTGGGGTGATTGACATGCCCAAAAGTATACCACTCTTCATACTTCCTATCATGGCTCGTGGGCTTCTACGATTCTAGGGTGCATACAATTCGTAATTATAAAGGTCAAGCAGTGGCTCGGGTGTTGACCGATAGAATTTGGCAGGTCTTTAGCCTAGCCACTACGTCCATGGTGGTGGACTTCAAGACATTGGCCCTCCAAGCCAATTTTATGCTAAATACCATATTTCCCTAGTATTTGTTGAAGAAAGGGATAAATAGGCCCACTGAGTTCCCCATAAGAAATTTTTTGCTTCGTCCCTAGGCACAGGACTACACTAAAACGATAAATCTAGCATTAGGGGTGAAATACTTACAACCAATCACAAAGGAGGTTATGTTCTTGATTCTCCAATGCAATAGGACTAACAAAACTCCTCTCTATAGATGAGAGGACATCATCAATGATAATTTGGATAGGGATTTGCAACAATTGTAGGAGGCCATATTGGCCCAGAAGGAGGAGATGCCTCCCTTCTCTTATTATTCCTTTTTTATTCATTTGTTTATAGCACAGTTGGATAAGACATTAGTGACTCAGTTGGGAGGGGTAACCATGCCAACCATGCAATATCGGTTATTATACATCTAGGAGGGGTGCTCCAATTATAAAACCTTCTTTGAAAAGGTCCTTATAGTAGTCCATTTTTTATTGTGTGGAAACTTCCTAGACAGGATTGACAAGGGAGTTAGATATTTCCTATACTAGGAAAAGGCAAGAGACTTCTTCTATATGGAGGAGTTTTCTTACATCAGGATATTCGGATCGAAGTTACCCCTGAAATAACTTCCTCTACACTGTCCAACGTCCATTGCCATCTTAGATATCACTCGGTAGATGGTCAAAGAGGTTAAAATCAGGCACTTGAGGAAGAAGGGCTCGATGAAATGGCTACTAATTCCATGCACAATGGGTCATTATACTTATCTTGGCCACTTTTCCGTGTTGTGGGCTATCTGTAACATGGATACCTACTATTTTCTAGAAGTCACTTGGATGGCCTATAACCCAGAATGCCACCATAAGGGAGAGGTTACCGATAAGCTTACCCTTCTGAAGATCATGCACAATGTCAATAATTTTAAATATGAAATGCAGAAGGTCTTTAGGAACAACCAAAAGTTAGACTTGGTATAGAGGATGACCAACCGATCTTACAGTAAATTAGATGTCATTAGTGATTACAACTCTCAGCTGAGATTGCACCAGAGCTTACTAGTTGATAAGGTGTTACCACTGGTCCTGGAAGCCCCTCTAGAAGAATTTGAGGACCCCACCTTTGAGATTGTCCAAAAAGACACTAAACTCTTTGAGTTCATGATGTAAATCATTGAAGAGACCTAAGAGGAACAGGCCAAACTCCCCTCTTCTTCCAATTTCCTGATTGCCACTTCAAAAGGGAAGGATTTGGCTATTGGCCCATCTCATCAAATTACCACCTCCTTAGCACTGACTTTGATAAACCCCTAAGAATGAGGATAGTTAGCACAAGGTGAGCATTCCTTATATTTTGCCACCTTAGTAATCAATCAAGAGTAACATTGATTACATCCCAAAGTTATGAATAAGATAACCAAAGTCGGGGGCTATCCAATATCTTAAGAGGCTATGAGTTGCAAAGTCCCATGTAGTCCCCCACCCGTAAAATAGCTAGAACTGAGTCCTCAACACAAGGAATTGAAAGTTTGACCATGGAAAGGGTCACTGACACCTACCAATTTATAGCTGATGAGGAGGACCATATTCAAGACTTGGAAGAGCAAATATCTCCTAGCAAGGGGATAGTAAGGTCCAGGGAGATAGTTGAGCAAAGGGTCACTAACACATCTATTGTTGCCTTTGTGATACCATTACCACCTAGAATGAAGGAGGCCACCATCGATGTGAGCGAAGGTGTCATCAGAGCATCTACTACACCTATCCAAATGATGAAGTCCTAGGTGGCTACCTAGGCACAATTGGCCAAAGCGATAGAAATATAACTTCAAGAATAGAAGGCCAAGGTCGTAGAAGCTAGGGAACTATAGCTCAAAGTTAGACAACTTCAGGGGGAGGTAGACAAATTGAAGATGTTTGCCCCTTCGATTGTGCAGGTCGATATCTAGCTTGGGTCGGCATATGAGCTCAAGCAAGAAATGAAGGAGAAGATCCAATAGAAGATGGGGGATTTAGAATCTAGTTCGACATACAGTAGGCCTCATCTAGAAAAACCTACAGTAAGGAAGGCAGAGGATAAATGTGATCATGTCGATCTACCAGAGATTTCAGGAGTACTACGTACCTATTGCTAGAATGATAGCCACCTTGTCTGATGACTCTTTTTGCTTCTTTGTGGAGTAATATGTTAAGGTCTTCTTGTTTTTTTGAAATGATCAATTCTGGCTCAAGTGGAACTAAGAGGTGGCAAATGTTGAGTATGAGGCCAACGATGAGTTGGCAGACTACAATCTTTCCATTGAAGACTTTGGGTGGGCCCCAGTAATTAAAGATTTTTTTTTCAAAGGATCCAAATTTTTGACTTAGAATCTGGTGACAAATCGTCTAAGCACTTTATGGCTTTGGTGGAGATGGTAGACTGCCTGTGTAGCTTTGTCGATGACCATGTATAGTGGTCCAGGGATAGAATAAACAAGGCCACATAGGACTTGAACCTGCTACTTTTCTTGTTAACTTTTCACGATGATGCTTGGGAATTCATTGACCAAGCCATTCAGAACTTGAGAGCAAGAGTGGGGCCCACTGCCATAGGAACACACATGCCAGGAGGACCACAGTCATCGATGCAGGGCAGTACTGGTGATGATACACAACCACCACCTGCATGAAAGGAAACATGGGCTATGTGCCCATTTTTGAATGCATCCTAATTTTTGGTACAGGAGGATTCCTCTAGCTGGAATAGATGATTACAACAGTCAGGCAGTCTTGCACTATAAAAGAGAAGAATATTGTAGCTAAAGTTTTTTCATAGAATCTCTGAGAGAGAAAATCTAGGTATAGCTTTGTCTATTATTTGAGTCATATGTTTCCTTATATCTCCTGTGTATGTTTCTTACTGCTCTTTATTCTACCATTTCCAGGGATTGCTAAGTAGTGGTGTTCATCGATATTATTTCCTGTGGACGCACCAGAGTTGGAGGCCTTTACGTCACTGTAATCTAGATGGAGGGAGATCACCCCTTGTTATGAATATTCAAATCAGGAGTTATTGTAACTCTGTGATATCACAAGACTCAAGCATTCTATTGAGCCTATTTCATGTAATATTTTAAATATAAATATAAGCTTCAACTCTTCCCTTGGTATTCTGTGTTTTTATAATTTGTGTGATGCTCATTCATGTGTTCTTGTAATCAAAACCTATGAATGATGCTTTCTTTTTCACCAGTTAAATCATTTTATTTACATTACATTATTTGAATGGAGTGAAATGAATTGGTTCTCCTTGCTTTTATCTTTTCTAAAGTCATTTATCAATCTGCTATGACTATGTAATGGATAAGGCACTGGTCTAGGTTTTGTAAGCTTTAATATCGATAGGTTTGGTCACTAAAATATCAAAATAACAAAATAACTATTTTGTCTGGCTTAGTGGGTTTTTGCATTATCTAAATCCATTAGATAAACCCACCGTTTGGGGCTTCCTTACCCAACCTAGTCTGTCTAGAGCTTTCCAGGTAATATTTTCCTAGGTTAAAGAGGTGGATCCGCCAAAATCCATAGTGTTGGTTGTGATTTTAGAGTTTCCCATGACGTGACAAGCTTTTAAAAGGGTAAGCGGGAAAACTCCACAGCAGGTTCATTTTGTAAAATGAGGGTATGGGACCTTTATTTATGAAATGGAAAGGGTTTTATAAAAATAAAATTAGATGGCTTTAATGATTATGGTTTATTTTGTTAAAAATTAAATTAGATAGGTCCGAGGTGTAGACCAATTGGTTCATCCAAACCCCATAAGGGGGGCGGAGGTCCAAGGTTCAAATCTCGAGCCTCGTCGTAATGAACATTTGTCCCTTTCCTAGTGCTTTCAGCGGCGTAAAAGGTTTAAAATGATTGTGGCATGGTGGTTAGAGGGGCGGACTGCATGAATATCTGTGTGGCGGCTTCTGGGGTGGACGACACAGAATACTGTGGTGGCCATAAAAGCTGGACAGCATGCCCGGATTCGTGGCGACTACCGATTCCACCATGTAAATTCAAAAAAAAAAATTAAATTAGATGGTTTTAATTGGATAATAAATATGATTATGGTTTATTTTGTAAAATAAGGGTATGGGACCTTACTTTATGAAATGATAGGAAATGTTTATTGGTAGAATTAAAGTGGTTTGCTTTAATTAAATAAGATGCATGAACCCAGTTCATTTAACAATTAAGGGTATGGGACTTTAATTGTTAAGGGTTGGATCATTTATTGCAAATAAAGCATATGGTAGGATGCATGGTGGAATGCCTCTCATGAGTAGATGAAAAGGGTCATAGAAAGGGTAGTTCTATGATAATAGTTATACATTACAAAGTTGAATTGCTTGGGTTGTTTGTATAGTTGCAAATTGGTAATAAAATAAGTAAATGCATTTAGAAGCATGTCTATCCAGATCCATGAGTGTCCTAATCCCCTACTATCCTCACTTGATCGATGGAAGAGCGGGAGTACCAAAGTCATGAGATGGACTACTTCATAAGTTTGCTCTCTACCTTAATTCTTACTTGATTATGCAATAGATTAGATTTGTGGGGAGATTTTCCCAATGTAATAAATGTAAAGTAATTATTGAAAGTATGGGGTTTGTCGTACATGCTTATGTATTGAATGAACATTGTTGATTATTGTATTTTGATAACCTTCTCGTTTTCTAAGATATTTATTCTTTTATCGCATGTTTTCCATTTAATGAATATTTTATGTTATGGTTAATCTCACCTATTTATAGGTCTGAGGTGTAGACCAATTGGTTCATCCAAACCCCATAATGGGGGCAGAGGTCCAAGGTTCAAATCTCGGGCCTCGTCGGATTGAACGCTTGTCCCTTTCCTGGTGCTTTCAGCGACGTAAAAGGTTTAAAATGATTGTGGCATGGTGGTTATAGGGGCGGACTACGCGAAGATCTGTGTGGTGGCTTCTATGGCGGACAGCGCAGAATACTGCGACAGCCATAAAAAACTAGACAGCCTGCCCGGATTCATGGTAGCTACCGATTCCACCATGTAAATTCAAAAAAAAAAAAATCTCACCTATTTATTACTGCATGTTTTGTTAGATTTAGTATCTAAATTTATCTTTTGTATTCATATGAGCTTTTAAAATATATAAAATATATATATATATATATATATATATATATATATATATATATATATATGTGTGTGTGTAAGTTCTAGGTGAACTTAGAGTATGACCTAAGGGCTTGAGACCCCTTTAGGGAGATTAGTTATCTAGGTTTAGAATATCGTACCAAGATTTAAGATAGCTTGTGAAAGGACAAGATTGATAGCTTAACTCACAATAAACGTAGCATACCCACACATTATGGTTTGTGTGAGGTATGGAGATGTGTGTATACCTTCCAATTATTGAGGGTGGTAATTCTAGCTCATCAATAATGATAATATGGATGGGCTTATGTGCATGACATGAGATAGGCCTGCGTAGAAGGGACTTGTGTGAGTGGAATCTCATGTGGTATAGTTCTTGAGAAACTTAGGGATGTCAAACATTAAGTTGGTCTAAATTTGGTTAGGGATTTATGAATCCTTCTACTTAGTCAAAAATAATAATATAAACTTTTCTTTCTATTTTTGTGTGTTTTCTTGTTTCTTGTTTTGTGGGTTGTTACAGGTGAGCCGGGATAATAGTGTTATTAAGTCTACAAAATTGGACCCTAATTTTATGGAACCCTTTGAAATTATAGAGAAGATTAGTCCTATCGCATACTAACTTGCCTTACCACCTAGCTTGTCCAAAATTCATGACACCTTTCACATATCTTTGTTGAGAAAGTACATTGCTAATCTTAAACATGTGTGGAATTTTTCTAATTTGCATATGGCAAATCCAAAGGCTATAGAGGTTCGAAAAGTAAATATCCTCGAGTTCTAATCCAAATCGATGAGGAAAGGAAACTTAGAGCAGTGAAATGTTTAGTGGGATAAATGCTATTCGAAAAAAGTAGCAGACATGCAAAAATATTTCCTATTCATATTTTATGATGCAATGTAAATATTAGTTTGATGTTTAAACTATGATGAAACATAGAGGATTGTGTTAAGCCTAAGGGGGAGAGGATGTCATGATCCTCCCTTGGTAGACTTTTTATTTTTATGGATTCACATTTTATTGTGTGTTTTATTGAATGGAATGCTTGGATATTCCTTGATTAGATGCTTAGATAAAGATTGTTTATGAGGGTAAATGATTAATATTGTTGATATAATGATTTATTACCTCATTAAATAATTTGTAGGATATGGATTATATGGAAAATATGATATATTTTATCATTGAAATGATTGATTATTTCATGTGTAATTTCTACAAAAACATTTTAGTCGGTAGAATATGATGCTGCTAATAGAATTTGCACATGTGCAGGGACAAGTTTCTTGTAGGTGGAAGAAGGAAATAACCACCGGGAATAGGATTGCCTTCAAGGAAATGATGTGATGGGTAAATTAATGAAAAAAATTGTAACATAAATAAATTATCCTTTCATGAAGATGCATAACATGATTTGCATAAGAAAATAAATATTAAGTTGCTTTGAATTTGTAGTTGCATGATAATTGCTTTATGAAGGAATTTTATTTGGAATAAAAGCATTATAATAAAAGGAATGGATGTTTGTCTCTTTGTGTTGGTGTGAATGATAAAATAAGGAACAATAAATTTACAAAGAAAAATAATGGGAATGCATTTTGTGTTATTATTATTATATTTTGATATTTTTCTTATAGACTAGTAAATATATGGAAAATATTAGTTCTAGATATGGAACCATAATGGTAGTGGATCATTGATTGGACCTCACCATGAAATTCGTTGGAATCTTCTCCTTCATGATTGGATAAAGTGGGCATAACGAGATTTGTGGAGTGGAGTAACTCTTTACCAAAAGATTGGTCATTAAGCAAGGAAGGGGAATAATGGCAAAGGTGGTTTTGGAGGAAAGATAAAAGGGATCGGCATGGATTTTTTGAAAAAAAAAAAGAAAATATTCATGGAAATGAGGAGAAGTTTGGAGATGAGATTAGAGGTTTTCCTTGAAAAAATACTGGTTGAGGAAAAATTTTGACAATATCAGGTAATCCAATAAACTTTGCTGACTGGTTTTCAATTTGAAATGATGTCCAAGTTGAAGTAAAAACAAAATTTTACTTTCTGAATTACATTTCTTGTGGTGAAAGAACTCTTGATTTGTATTTCATATGGAACCTTAGGGTCCTTAGATGTAAATTTGTGACGATTTTCGTTGTTCCTTTGTTGGTTCTATAGAGTAAGCTCCCTGTATTGAAGTTGTTGCCTGTGTTTTCATTAGAATGAATGTTATGGTAGTAATGAGGTGTTGAAATTTATTAAGAGGATTGGATTGTGAATGAGTGAAAATGTTGAAATTTGTTAAGTGTTTTCCTTTTATTGGAAAAATGCCTAGTGTATTCTACTATGGTAGAAATAAAATAAAAAAACCTCTTAGTATAGTTATATTGGTTTGTAATTCTAAATGTTGAAATAGATAAATGAAGTAGTTATTGAATAATTAATATGTTGAATTCTTTCCATGGGCTAAGTATATTTTTTGTTCTCTTACTGAAATAATGAACTGCTTAATATCGTATGATGCCTGGAAAAGGAATTAATAGATAAATACGAAAATCTTAGTTGAGTAAGATACTTTGTGTTATCTTTTTTATTCCTATTAGTTTCTCTTTTAAATAAATATGTTGCTTGGGATATAGCAAGTCTTGTGAAATACTGTTGCATTCTCTTATTCTTTTATGTTTCTTTAAATGAAAAGATATAGTTGGAAACATGGTATGATTTTTGGAAAAATTTGTTTTGTTTTCATTGCATTGTAAGATTACATCATGAAAAAAAATTGCATATAATAAGAAATATTATACCATAGAATATAGTGTCATCTATGATCCCATCACAATTCAATCCTCCTCGGTTGTTAAATAAAGTGTCAGAAGTGGAAAATGACTTGTGTGATTGGAAGTTGAGGAAGATAAGTAAATGACCTTTTTTAGTTTAGCATTGAGGATGTTGAAATGCAACTTGAAATCCAATATGAGATTATGATGTGTATTTTATAATGCATGCTTTAAAATTTTTGATGAGAGCAATCAAATATTCTGACGAGTGTTAAAGCATGGACCTATTTATTGTTCAATTAAAACGATATAGTTTCAAGGCAATATTATGCCAACCTAAAAATGAAAGTGAAATTGGAAAATATGTGCATGGAGTATATTAATAGCTTGCTTTAGCTATTCTATTGATAGCTCAGTATGAGTTAACTTATTATCTTTGTATAGTGAGAAATATTAAGATATATCTTAATGTGAGGAGTCACAACCTATGATTGAGCATTGGTTAATGCTTGTATGTTCATCGTTGGTTTAATTCTAAAATCAAGAATTGAATGTAATACATGTGATGGTTGGAAAATATTTGGAATTAAGTTGTGAGTATTAAGTGATGAAGAATGATGGATTTAATATTTGTATGGTTATGTACGTATTTATGTTAGGATGGTTTGGTTTTAATCGAATCAATCTTTGTGGGAATCTTGGTGTAAACTGTCAAATTCCTAGAATTTTCCTTTTAAACCTAATATAATTTATAAAATCATTTGTCATTAACCATTAAGCTTAATGAACCGGGTGCATTTTGGAATATTAATAAAAATAAAAAGA
This sequence comes from Wollemia nobilis, assembly GCA_028583015.1. Lineage (NCBI taxonomy): Eukaryota > Viridiplantae > Streptophyta > Pinopsida > Araucariales > Araucariaceae > Wollemia > Wollemia nobilis. Next base: position 402,720 of record JAQPPZ010015059.1, read on the forward strand.
ATTGTTAATAATTTCTCTTATCATCGGTATAAGGAACATCGAGAAGAGAATTCGTACATTTAGAAGATGAAAATTAATGATTGATGTGAGTTCTCAATAGAAGAACATCGAGAGCTTTCTTGGGTGAATTGATTTCTAATTTAATAGAACATATTTTCATTTAGTAAAAGTGAGTAGAAACAATATTTTCATTTGGGTAATATCTAAAGTTAAGTCATAAGTGGTTGTAATCTTAGTTAGATATAAGCAAGAGATTATTACTGAATTAAATAGGTAGGTCTTGCAATCCATACTTAGTACTCCTACACTAATGGAATTGTGTAGAGAGTAGAGATTGGCATTGACCTTAGAACTCTTACACTAGAAGAATTGTGTCTCCTACACTAAGGGATTTGTGTAGAGAGTAGAGTTTGGATGGGGTCTTTAGAAGCTCTTTCACTAAAGGATTTTTGAAAGGAGTAAAGACTAGGACTCCAAATTTCAAATAACGAAAGAAAATTTATTAATTAGCTTGTGGGGAAGCAAGTTGGTGTGAAAGTAATATAGTATTTTCCTATATAGACTTGAGGAAATGTGGATATGGATGCTCTCTTAATCCAAGACATGAAGTAAAACTAAAATTATAGGTTAAAGAAATTTCTAGTAAATGACCATTAGAGACTCGACCAAGTAACTAATAGAATAGGAATTTGGTTAAACCTTGGTGGATATATATATATATATACACATATAAAAAAACTCTTGGTTAATTTCATAACAGTTTGAAGTGAGTTTAGGGTTATGACAACATGTTTGTTGTTGACATGTTCCTCCCAAATAAGAGGGAAGCATGTCCTCATGCTTCAAACTAGTGGACCTCTTTCCATATGATTCCCATATTTTTTAAGAAAATAAGATTAAATAATCCTAATGTTGTTGTGGCACTAAAATATATTCCAACACTAGAAGATCTAATAGGTAGATAAAGTATCTAGTGAAAACCAAAATGGAGTATCAGGTGTTGGAATGACCTAAGTACTTCTTGAAGATGCTAGAATTGGACTTGTATACCCTAGAAGAGATAGAATATGTGGTACAAAAAAGTGAGCTAAATATTTTAATGCATAATATCTAAGCTAAATAACAAAGAGGGAAAATGCATACCTTGTTATGCCAAATAGATTAATGCTCTTAAGATAGTTATGACAAGATATTTTTGGTCATAGAGTTGGGAATGTTAAGAAACTAGAGTAGGAATTTTTGCCATGAAGAGCAATACTAGATGTTAGAAATCTAGAGCATTGATAGTTGGACTCATCCTCAAGATTTTGACCTAATATTTGTTTTTTTTTTTTTTTTACAAAAGAGGCCACCATTTTTTGTTTTCAATAATCTTCTACCTTTTTTGCATCCACAAGGGATTTTCATAGCCAAATATTTGTTATATTTTGAAGCTTTAATACTTAATATAAATCACCATAGGAAATAATAATAGGATCTAATATAATGAAGTTGCAAATGAATCAAATAATAACTCAAAATATAATATCAAATAGAATATCTCATTAGAATACTCACATAAACATGCTCACAATATTACACATGAAAATATTGAAAATGTTATTGAATAAAGATCTACTAATGCAAGCATAAATCTTTGCATGTTCGATTCACCCTCATGATATTACAATGCTTTGTTACAAATATATAATTGTATGTAACTCATCATATTTTTCACTCTTGACCTTCACTCTTCTCAATAGCTCTTCATTTTCCTGTTCTAAGGACACATGTTCACACTTACATATTAGACACTTGTGCACATCTACACTCATAACACTTGCATGTATATTTGCATGATACTTGTGCATTTCCTGCACATTAGTACATTACATAAAATATTAACTCACACACTAATATAAAACATGATCCTACTCTAATATTTACAATAATGTACCAAGGTGGTACATTGGCATGTACCAAATAATGTAATATGCTCTAACACCTCCCTGTATTACATTATTTGGTTATTGAAGACTTTAGTCTTCTTCAATATAATATTCATCTTGATCTTGTATCCTGGGTTGTCTTCTATTACTTTCTTCAATCTATTACCTTTATGTATTCTAATCTCCTTTTCTTGCTTCTTTAGTCTATTCTTCTTTCTTCTACAAATAACCTTGTAATACACATGCTCTAAGTATTTTTTCTGGTAGAGTTGGATTATATTTGATCCACTTTATTTTACCTTGTTTGTTGAAAGAATTTTCTTCCTATAATTCAAAAATTCTGTTAGAATATTGTTAATGTGCACTATACCTACTTCTTGACACTTGTCAATTTTATTGACACTTGTCATATAGGCTTATGCCTATATATTGTAACCTTTCATGTATCAATAACATCTCATTACCTTCTCTATGAACCTGGCGGATGCAGTGGCTAGTTACCCATGCATTCTGGTGGGATGAAATAGTCACAATAAGGACACCTACTATAGGGACTACAGATATAAATATCCTAGACTCTATCCAAAGTTTTTTTCGGATCAACTTCTAAAGACTACAGACTAAGACACTTCAGAAGATTCTATTATCTTCTTTCTTCTTTTTCTCCTCCACATTTGGATTCTATGGCTCATTTTATTATAATTCATGGATCATATTTCCTTTGTATTAAGATGCATTTTTTGTGGATATCGACACCTTCTAGATTGAATTCATCATGAGGGGGGATATGATATTCATGGTGAATCTAGTCAGTGACCTACGAGAGGCAACATACCTAGAGGATGACCTATAGAGGCAACAAACATAGAAGTGGCTAACCCTGAGGTACACAAGATGACCCTAAGACACTTAGATGGCTGACCCAATGGCAACAAATCTAAGGAAGTAGCTGACCCTGTGGTAACAGACTGAGATGTATACACCGTTGATCTAGCATTATTCACAGCTAGAGATCCAAGCACAAAGAGCACGAGCCTAGACAAAATTATGTAATAAAGGAGGATGATAGATTTCTTTTAGAGAAGTCAACATTAAGGGGGAATGTTACCTAATGTTGACTTGTTTTTTTCTTTAGTTAGGATAGTGCACATTAAGGGGGAATGTTAGAATATTGTTAATGTGCACTATACCTACTTTTTGACACTTGTTAGTTTCATTGACACTTGTCATATAGGCTTATGCCTATATATTGTAACCTTTTTTGTATCAATAACATGTCATAAGTTTTATTTCCTAACAAATTCTAACTTTGAGTTTATTTTTAGTAGTTGCTTCAAAGATAAGTATTTAAAAAAGATAATCCAATATTAATATTAATGCTTTTTCAAATCTTCTATAGTACTTGTCCTTGTAATAACAACAAATAGATGAATGAGTATTTCTTCCATGATATTTACATGGATAGAAAATCCAAAAATTTGCTTTTTCATGACCAATTCTATTGCAATAAACATATTTTGATGATATTTCTTCTACTTTACTCATTCTCTTGGGAATTTTAAGTTCATCTATCTTCTTGATAAAATAGCTTGACCACTTATGTACAATAGAGGCCATTCTTTCTTTATTTTTCATGTAGATAAATTATAGATGATGAAGATCTTCAATATTTCTAGAAGACTCTATTTTTGAGGTTGGATTTATAGTAACAAGATCCAATGGTATTGTAAAAATGGAAAATTGACCCATAAAAATGATTCAATCTTTCCTTAGATCCTTAGGAAGCCACCCAAACTTTCCAAGTGCAAATTTGAGACCCTTTTCCCCTCTTCCTTTGTCCTTTTTCCCTAGCCTTACCAAATTCATGCCCAATCCATACGGGACATGAATTTGGCTTTCCAAATTTACACCTTGTAATTACTAGGCATGAATTTGGTATTATATGGATTTTTCTCTCAAAAACCCCTCATCTCATTGTCTTGTTTTGGTGCCAGCCCTTGCCCACAGTGAATTTTCATTTTCCTACCCTTTTAGCACTTCAAACCTCTTATAAATAGGGGATTGGATTACCTCTTTCACCACATATATATCTAGAGAGAAAAAATCCTCTTGAGAACCCTAATCTTAACTTGCTCATTTCGCTAACAAGTGCTCTTTTGTTACGGATTATTGTTTTGTTGTTTTTTGCTTTGGTGTTAGATACTCTTGGGGATCAAATGGAGGATTCTTTATGATTAGAGATATCTACCATCTTGGACTACTTCCTTCATATTCTCATTGCTCCTTAATTCCTCCATCAGCTAACTAGGTTCTTTACTTGCATTATTAGTTATTAGCTCTATTTTTCATTGTTTTGCATCACATTTTTTGGTGTTTTGGGACCTAAAAAGTGCATTTGAACCAAATTCATACCTTGCCCATACAGGGTGGAAATTTAGAAAGCCAAATTTATGCCCCCTCATTATAGGGCATGAATTTGGTCAATAAGGGCTTGGGAGTAAAGTTTTACTTCCCAAAACACTAGTTTATTTCTTACATTTTAGCTTTCTATCACCTACACTCTATTTCATTTATTTCTATTGTTGCATGTTTATTACATCTTAATTTTACGTGTTATAGAGGTCAAAAATCATTTCATTTTCAAATGGTTAGCTAAAAGGACCAAGGGGGCTTAATTATTGTGCCTCCAATCTCAATTATATAGTGGCCTAAGTGGGCCCCTAAATGTTGATCAAATTTTCTAGGATTTTGTAAGTTGTTTCATAGGTTTGAAGCTATTTGGATATTCTAGATCCAATTTAAGTCTAGGATCAATCACCAGATTACGTAAGTTCCCTAGTAGATCTTTAGGCTATTTTTTGTGTGTCTTTGTCCTTTCCCACTTTAGATCTTGATCATAAAAGGAAAGGAAAATATTTGATTTATTATTTTTAGGCATATGCATGTAGTTTGCATCCTAGGGTTAAATTTTTCTGTGGATTCTCTTAAACCCTTGCTCAAAATAGAAATATCTATTTCATTGCAAGTTAGGGTTTAGTCATCGTTGAAAATTAAGAATCATTCTAGGGTTATTTTCTTGTCTTCTTGCATCTTTGGTTGTCTTGCATTATTCTTTCATTTTCATAGCTTCGATTTTAGAAAGGTCAAACATAGGTTTTCGCTCAAATATTCCACCCTATAAATGGAGTGAGTCCTTAAACCATTCCTTGTGAACCCTTCAATCCCCAAGCCCCTAAGTGTATAGAATATAACACACCCCTACAACCACCTCAACTCCTAGCAAATCTAGTCGAGAATCATATGTGATAGGGTAGTATTTTCCCTCTGCATATTTGGTGAACCCAACATGAACACATATCTTAGTGGCCAAGATAGGAAGCCTCTACATCTTATTTTTCTTTTGAAAACTTTAAGCAAGACCACTAAATTTTTTGCTTAGAACTAGAGAACATTAAAAATATCTTAAAATGCTTCTTTTGTGTTTTTTTGCTAGCTTTATCCTCTATCCTTTATTTTCCTCCTAATGGATCCCAACCTTAGGAGTAAGTGAAAGTTTTCAGAATCTAATCATATTCTTGAAGAAGATGATTATATTGATAGGGAGAATCCCAATCTACATGCAAAAGAGGAATAACATGTAGAAATTGGTAATGACTTTGATCCTTTTGAAGGTCCCAATGGAGGCTTCACTTTTTCATCATTTGATCATATACAAGGTTTCATAAAAACACCATAAGGATGGCTTGGTTAAGGCTATGGAAGAGGAATACCAACTCAAAAGGGGTGGGATACCTCCTCCTCCAACCATCTCTCCTAGGAATGTTTACACCAATATTTTTTTTAAATCTTCATGTCATGTTAATATTTTTCATAAACCAACATATGCTACTACTATGACCACCAACGTTGGAGTAATTCCATAGGCTCCTCCAACCGGTAGTGCATCCCAATATTATGCTCAATTTCCTCCTAATTATGCTCATCTCAACATTCATGTCTCTATTCCACCAAATGTTAGTTATCCTTCATAGAAATATACCACATATCATAACCCATACCACAATAGTGTCAATACCTCCAACATTGGCCAAGTTCCCTTTCAATAGCCTACCTATACCCCTCCCCTAGGTAACCTAGGGGTATTGCACAACAACAATATCAATATATAAAGCTTGACAAGTGTGGTGAAGCAATTTATTTCAAGAGTGTATATAATTCAACCCTCAAGTTTCACCTACAATTACAAGAAAATGTGCAATCAACCCTTAGACCCTATCGTCACTTCTAGGCCCTACCCTAAGTATTTTCCAATGTAAGTTTTACCTATTTATAATGGAACAAAGGACCCAATTAAAGACTTAAGGATGTTTAGGAGAGCATACCATGATATTATATATGATGACATGTTGTTACTAAAGACGTTCCCTAAGAGCCTTGGTGGTATAGCATTGGAATGGTATTATCAACTCCCCCATAATTCTTTAAGTAATTTTTAAGAGACAATGGAATTGTTTTTTCAGCGATTCAGAGCTTATGTTAAGAAAAGTGTGACTATAAAAGATGTTTATATGTTAAAACAAGGTAAAGATGAAATATTTTCATATTTATTATCTTTTTAGAGAAGTTTAATTAGACTGTTGAGATATATTTTACCTCCTCGAGACATGTTAGAGATCTTCATTGGAATTTTACAAGAGAAAATATCTTATAAGTTGGAAATGACAACTATTACCTCCTTTGACCAAGTGATAGATCTAGAAAGAAGGGTAAAGCAAGCCCTTAGTCAAAGAGGTCAAATTAAGCCAAAGAAAGAAGAAGATAGGACCACAAAAGTGCATTATAAGAAAAATCATGTAGTTGATGATGGGGTAATGGATAACAAGCATGTAAATAATATTGTTAACACCCTACAAAATATGGTGCTTAGCCAACCTCAAAAACCCCCACCAAGGAATTTAACAATACTCAACACACCTATGAGCATGGTCCTAAAGTAGATTTTGGAAGCTAATATGATGGAGTTACCTCTCACAAGGTAACGTAACACCACAACTAATTGGTATAAGCCTAGTCAACATTGTGAGTATCTTAGAGTGGAGGGGCACATGAAAAATTCATGTAATAGGTTGAAACATGTGGTTCAATATTTAATTTATGAAGGTTACCTTGTTATAGAGGGTCCTCAATCTAATCCTCTAATGAAAAATCAACATCATACTCAACAAACACCCACAACTAATCAAGACATGGGGATATTCCAAGACCCCTTACTTAAGCATGGGCAATAGGCAACTAATCAAGTGTCATATCATTATGTACTACCTCCCTACAATAATATGGATGGAATGATAGCATAAACTACAAGGCAACAAATTCAAGGACAACCAACTCAACAATATCAGTAGGAGATAAGTTTTACATCCAATAAACCTTCAAGACCACCCTTAGTTTTGAAGAGTACCCAAAAAAAGAGTGCAAGAATAGAAAACCCACATTTAGTGTTAAAACCACAACCTAAAGTCTCCTTTGAAATTCAATAGCAATTATCTAGTACCCCACCCAAGATATCCCTCTTAGATATTTTGTAAACTTCTCCTATTTATAGGGAAGCCTTATTGAAAATTCAAAGTCAACAATCTATTCCTTAAGATATTTTCCTTAGTGCTATAGATGATGTTATAGGTTCTCTTGGAATACATAATACCATATTTTTGGATTATGATATTCCTTCCTCATACTTGCAAGGATATTCTTCCTTTTACATCACTACATTTATTAGGAAAACGTTTATCAAATGAATCTTGATAGACAATGGTTCCTCCCTCAATCTATGCACTTATCAATTTTTCAAAAATTTTGGATTAAAAGAGGAAGACTTAACTAATTTTGATATCATCATAAAAGCTTTCAACAAAAATTCCCAAGAGGCCTGTGACGTCATATCTTTCCCTTAAGGTTGGCCAAAGATCTTAGATACCTTGTTTATGTTGTATCTTTCCTTGCATATTTCAATCTCCTTCTTAGACGTCCTTGGATTCATGTGATAAGGGTTGTCCCTTCTAATTTTCATCAATGTTTGAAGTTTAAATTTAAATATCAACTTGTCACCATTCTGGGTGACCCTCATCCATTCCAATATTTCTTAGTGATTGAACAAGCTCAATCTAGTCTCAATCTATGTATTTCAATTTCCTCATCTCACACTACCAAGAAATTTGAAAATATAAAGGTGAATGAGGAACCACTAATCAAAGTCTCATCATAGGATTAGGTCAATCTATTTCTTCAAGAACCTCTTCTGGATCTTGCCAAGATACCACTTTCATTAAAGACTATGGGTTTACCCTATGATGTAAACTCAGCTACAAGAGACCAACAAAATGGACTCCAACCACATAACACAAATGCAATATAATGGAAGAAACCTACAAATTGATATTCTTCTCATTTCTGAATTCACACCCCTTCTCCAAAACATTACAATCCATCATTTAACAACCAAAAACCAAAGAAACCCTAAAAACATTTTTTTCTAAAAACTGCTAAAAATAGATCTTTTTTCTAAAAACTGCTAAAAATAGAAATGAGTCGGATTGTGCCCAAATTTGGTGCACACATCCCTCTTAAAATAACAAACCTTATTTTAAAATATTAGGTCTCAACTTAAGGTATAACAAAATATAATAAAATTCTAACATGCAAAAAAACCCAAAAAACCCGAGAACCTATTCTAAAAGCTAATTTTGGGACACTAGATGTCGGAGTTAGGTCCCGAAAATATTAATTTTGGAGAGTCAGGACAATCAAAGATTTACCTAATGCATAACATGCATGCGGAACCACCTGTTAAATTTCAAGGCAAACGGGTTACATAGTGGAGGTTTGGTTGGTCATTTTCGAGTAGCCAAAACTACCACTCTTGTAGAGGAGAAGTACTATTGGTCAAAAATGAAGAGAGACATAATTAGGTTTGTCTCTAGATGTAGAGTATGTCAAATGGCTAAGGGCCGTCCATAAAATACAGGTTTGTATATGCCACTGCTAGTTCCTACAGGACCATGGACCGATCTGAGTATGGATTTCGTGTTGGGGTTGCCCAAGACATAGAGGGGTAAGGATTCAATTTTTGTTATGGTAGATAGATTTTCAAAAATGGTGCATTTCATTGCTTGCTAGAAAAATAATGATGCAACTAGGACTATAGTCTTATTCTTTGATAATATTTTGTGGTTGCATGGTGTTCCAAATACTATTACTTCTGATCGGGATACTAAGTTCTTGAGTCACTTTTGGAGGATATTGTGGAAGAATTTGAACACTAGGTTACATTTCAGCAGTGCTTACCACCCACAGACCTATGGGAAAACAGAGGTAGTGAACAGAATATTGGGATACCTATTATGGTGCATAGTTGGAGAAAAACCAAAACAATGGGATTTAGCCTTGTCACAAGCCGAATTTGCATACAACAGTTCAGTGAACAGATCGATAGGTAAATCTCCTTTTCAAATTATTTATGGTCAAAATCTTAGAGGTGTATTAGATTTTGTTGAGTTACCAATTGAAGAACGAGTTAGTGATGATGCAGAAGCATTTACTGAGCATATCCAGAAAGTGCAAGAGTCAGTGAGGGAAAAATTGCAGAGTAGTAATGCTCACTACAAAGAGTCTACTGACGCACACAAAAGGGTGAAAGTGTTTGAAGAGGGTGATATGGTCATGGTTCATCTTAGGAAAGAAATATTTCCTAAGGGGATGTATAACAAACTAAAACTTAAGAAAATTGGGCCATGCAAGATTTTGAAGAAGATCAACGATAATGCATATAAAGTGGAGTTGCCCGATGAATTTGATATTTCACCCATTTTTAATGTTTCTAATTTATTTCAGTATCCTGGTACTATCAAGGATGGTGTGATTTTAGGAATGAGAAGAATATCAATTTGCAAGTTTCTTCCATTATATTGCATTTGTGTTATGTGATTGGAGTCCATTTTGTTGGTCTCTTGTAGCTGAGTTTACATCATACAAAAGACCAACAAAATGGACTCCAATCACATAACACAAATGCAATATAATGGAAGAAACCTGCAAATTGATATTCTTCTCATTATTGAATTCACACCCCTTCTCCAAAATATTACAATCCATCATATAGCAATCGAAAACCAAAGAAACCCTAAAAATATTTTTTTCTAAAAACTGCTAAAAATAGATATTTTTTCTAAAAATTGCTAAAAATAGAAATGAGTCGAATTGCACCTAAATTTGGTGCACACATTCCTCTTACAATAACAAACCTTAATTTAAAAAATTAGGTCTCAAATTAAGGTATAACAAAATATAATAAACTTCTAACATGCAAAAAAACCCAAAAAACCCGAGAACCTATTCTAAAAGCTAATTTTAGGACACTAGATGTCGGAGTTAGGTCCCGAAAACAAGAATTTTGGAGAATCAGGCCAATCGAATATTCGCTTGATGCAGAACATGCATGTGGAACCACCTTTTAAATTTCAAGGCAAACGGGTTACATAGTGGGGGTTTGGCTGGTCATTTTGGAGTAGCCAAAACTACCACTCTTGTAGAGGAGTACTATTGGCCAAAAATTAAGAAAGACAATAAATTTTATCTCTAGATGCAGAGTATGTCAAATGGCTAAGGGCTATGCACAAAATAAGGGTTGTATATGCCACTGCAAGTTCCTACAGGACCATGGACCGATCTGAGTATGGATTTCGTGTTGAGGTTGCCCAAGACACAAAGGGGTAAGGATTTAGTTTTTGTTGTGGTAGATAGATTTTCAAAAATGGTGCATTTCATTGCTTTCCAAAAAACTAATTATGAAACTAGGACTGCAGTCTTATTCTTTGATGAGATTGTGCGGTTGCATGGTGTTCCAAAGACTATTACATCTGATTGGGATACTAAGTTCTTGAGTCACTTTTGGAGGACATTGTGGAAGAAGTTGAACACCAGGTTGCAGTTCAGTAGTGCTTACCACCCATATACCAATTGGAAAATAGAGGTAGTGAATAGAAGCTTGGGAAACCTCTTACGGTGCATAGTTGGATAAAAATCAAAACAATGGGATTTAGCCTTGTCACAAGCCGAATTTGCATACAATAGTTCAGTGAACATGTCGACAGGTAAATCTCCTTGTCAAATTATTTATGGTCAAAATCCTAGAGGTGTATTAGATTTTGTTAAGTTACCAATTGGAGAATGAGTTAGTGATGATGCAGAAGCATTTACTGAGCATATCCAGAAAGTACAAGAGTTAGTGAGGGAAAAATTGTAGAGTAGTAATGCTCACTACAAAGACTCTGCTGACGCACACAGAAGGGTGAAAGTGTTTGAAGAGGGTGATATGGTCATGGTTCATCTTAGGAAAGAAATATTTCCTAAGGGGACGTATAACAAACTAAAACTTAAGAAAATTAGGCCATGCAAGATTTTGAAGAAGATCAATGATAATGCATATAAAGTGGAGTTGCCCGATGAATTTGATTTTTCACCCATTTTTAATGTTTCTGATTTACTTCAGTATCCTAGTACTGTCGAGGATTGTGTGAATTCAATAATGAGAATAATATCAATTTGTAGGTTTCTTCCATTATATTGCATTTGTGTTATGTGATTGGAGTCTATTTTGTTGGTATCTTGTAGCTGAGTTTACATCATACAAGAGACCAACAAAATGGACTCCAATCACATTACACAAATGCAATATAATGGAAGAGACCTATAAATTGATATTCTTATCATTCTTGAATCCACACCCCTTTTCCAAAATATTATAATCCATCATATAGCAACCGAAAACCAAAGAAATCCTAAAAATGTCTTTTTCTAAAAACTGCTAAAAATAGATCTTTTTTCTAAAAACTACTAAAAATAGAAATGAGTTGGATTACACCCAATTTTTGTGCACACATCCCTCTTACAATAAAAAACCTTAATTTAAATTTTTAGGTCTCAACTTAAGGTATAACAAAAGATAATAAACTTCTAACATGCAAAAAAACCCAAAAAACCCGAGAACCTATTCTAAAAGCTAATTTGACACTAGATGTCGGAGTTAGGTCCTGAAAACATGAATTTTGGAGAGTCAATCCAATTAGAGATTTGCCTAATGCAGAACATGCATGTAGAAAAACCTTTTAAATTTCATGGCAAATGGGTTACATAGTGGGGGTTTAGTTGGTCATTTTGGAGTAGCCAAAACTACCACTCTTGTAGAGGAGAAGTACTATTGGCTGAAAATTAAGAGAGACATAATCAGGTTTGTCTCTAGATGCAGATTATGTCAAAATGCTAAGGGCCATGCATAAAATATAGGTTTGTATATGTCACTGCCAGTTCCTACATGACCATGGACCGATCTGAGTATGGATTTCGTGTTGGGGTTGCCCAAGACACAGAGGGGTAAGGATTCAGTTTTTGTTGTGGTAGATAGATTTTTAAAAATGGTGCATTTCATTTCTTGCAAAAAAAATAATTATGAAACTAGGACTGCAGTATTATTCTTTGATGAGATTGTGTGATTGCATGGTGTTCCAAAGACTATTACATCTTATCGAGATACTAAGTTCTTGAGTCACTTTTGGAGGACATTATGGAAGAAGTTGAACACCGGGTTGTAGTTCAGTATTTCTTACCACCCACAGACCAATGGGAAAATAGAGCTAGTGAACAAGATCTTGGAAAACCTCTTACGGTGCATCATTGGATAAAAACCAAAACAATGGGATTTAGCTTGTCACAAGCCAAATTTACATACAACAGTTCAGTGAACAGGTCGACAGGTAAATCTCCTTTCCAAATTATTTATGGTCAAAATCCTATGGGTGTATTAGATTTGGTTGAGTTACCAATTGGGGAATGAGTTAGTGATGATGCGAAGCATTTGTTGAGCATATCCGAAAAGTGCAAGAGTCAGTGAGGGAAAAATTACAGAGTAGTAATGCTCACTACAAAGACTCTGCTGACACACACAGAAGGGTGAAAGTGTTTGAAGAGGGTGATATGGTTATGGTTCATCTTAGGAAAGAAATATTTCCTAAGGGGACGTATAACAAACTGAAACTTAAGAAAATTGGGCCATGCAAGATTTTGAAGAAGATCAACGATAATGCCTATAAAGTGGAGTTGCCCGATGAATTTGATATTTCACCCATTTTTAATGTTTTTGATTTATTTCAGTATCTTGGTACTGTTGAGGATGGTGTGAATTCAGGAATGAGAAGAATATTAATTTGTAGGTTTCTTCCATTATATTGCATTTGTGTTATGTGATTGGAGTCCATTTTGTTGGTCTCTTATAGTTGTGTTTACATCATACAAGAGACCAACAAAATGGACTCCAATGACATAACACAAATGCAATATAATGAAAGAAACCTACAAATTGATATTCTTCTCATTCTTGAATTCACACCCCTTCTCCAAAATATTATAATCCATCATATAGCAACCGAAAACCAAAGAAATCCTAAAAATGTCTTTTTCTAAATACTGCTAAAAATAGATCTTTTTTCTAAAAACTACTAAAAATAGAAATGAGTCATATTACGCCCAATTTTTGTGCACACATCCCTCTTACAATAAAAAACCTTAATTTAAAATATTAGGTCTCAACTTAAGGTATAACAAAATATAATAAACTTCTAACATGCAAAAAAATCCAAAAAACCCGAGAACCTATTCTAAAAGATAATTTTGGGACACTAGATGTCGGAGTTAGGTCCCAAAAACATGAATTTTGGAGAGTCAGACCAATCGTAGATTTTCCTAATGCATAACATGCACATGAAACCACCTGTTAAATTTCAAGGCAAACAGGTTACATAGTGGAGGTTTGGCTAGTCATTTTGGAGTAGCCAAAACTACCACTCTTGTAGAGAAGTACTATTGGCAAAAAATGAAGAGAGACATAATCAGATTTGTCTCTAGATGTACAGTATGTCAAATGGCTAAGGGCCATGTGCAAAATATAGGATTTTATATGCCACTACCAGTTCCTTCAGGACCATGGACCGATCTGAGTATGGATTTCGTGTTGGGGTTGCACAAGACATAGAGGGGTAAGGATTCAGTTTTTGTTGTGGTAGATAAATTTTCAAAAATGGTGCATTTCATTGCTTGCCAGAAAACTAATGATGAAACTAGGACTGCAGTCTTATTCTTTGATGAGATTGTGCGGTTGCATGGTGTTCCAAAGACTATCACATCTGATCGAGTTACTAAGTTCTTGAATCACTTTTGGAGGACATTATGGAAGAAGTTGAACACCAGGTTGCAGTTCAGTATTGCTTACCACCCATAGACTAATGGGCAAACAAAGGTAGTGAACAGAAGCTTGGGAAACCTCTTATGGTGCATAGTTGGATAAAAATCAAAACAATGGGATTTAGCCTTGTCACAAGCCGAATTTGCATACAACGATTCGAGTGAACGAGTCGACAGGTAAATCTCCTTTCCAAATTATTTATGGTCAAAATCCTAGAGGTGTATTAGATTTTTTTGAGTTACCAATTGGAGAACGAGTTAGTGATGATGCAAAAGCATTTGTTGAGCATATCCAGAAAGTGCAAGAGTCAGTGAAGGAAAAATTACAGAGTAGTAATGCTCACTACAAAGACTCTGCTGACGCACACAGAAGGGTGAAAGTGTTTGAAGAGGGTGATATGGTCATGGTTCATCTTAAGAAAGAAATATTTCCTAAGGGGACGTATAACAAACTAAAACTTAAGAAAATTGGGCCATGCAGGATTTTGAAGAAGATCAATGATAATGCCTATAAAGTGGAGTTGCCCGATGAATTTGATATTTCACCTATTTTTAATGTTTTTGATTTATTTCAGTATCCTAGTACTGTCGAGGATGGTGTGAATTTAGGAATGAGAATAATATCAATTTGCAGGTTTCTTCCATTATATTGCATTTGTGTTATGTGATTGGAGTCCATTTTGTTGGTCTCTTGTAGTTGAGTTTACATCATACAAGAGACCATCAAAATGGACTCCAATCACATAACACAAATGCAATATAATGGAAGAAACTTGCAAATTGATATTCTTCTCATTATTGAATTCACACCCCTTCTCCAAAATATTACAATCCATCATATAGCAACCGAAAACCAAAGAAACCCTAAAAACGTCTTTTTCTAAAAACTGCTAAAAATAGATCTTTTTTTCTAAAAACTACTAAAAATAGAAATGAGTCGGATTGCACACAAATTTGGTGCACACATTCCTCTTACAATAACAAACCTTAATTTAAAATAGTAGGCCTCAACTTAAGGTATAACAAAATATAATAAACTTCTAACATGCAAAAAAACCCA
Organism: Wollemia nobilis; assembly: GCA_028583015.1. Classification (NCBI taxonomy): domain Eukaryota; kingdom Viridiplantae; phylum Streptophyta; class Pinopsida; order Araucariales; family Araucariaceae; genus Wollemia; species Wollemia nobilis. Next base: position 417,999 of record JAQPPZ010015059.1, read on the forward strand.
AAAAACTCGAGAAAAGCTAATTTTGAGACACTAGATATCGGAGTTAGGTCCCAAAATATGATTTTTTAAGATTCATACCAATCAAATATTCGACTAATGCAGAAAATGCATGTGGAACCACCTATTAAGTTTCAATTCAAACGGGCATACGGTTCACAAGTTATGGCTCCAGCAAGGTGCATCACCCTATAAGAAATATGAAGTTGTACATATGAGCATGTGTACCTTTATATTCATGGGTACAACCCTCAAAGAAAATATTTGTGGTAGTAACCCTCTTCCTATAGAGTGTTATTTTACCCATTGTTATCTATCCAATGATTATCCACTTCCTAAGCAAATCCTATCTAGTATGAGATATATAGGTAAAGGTTTGGAGCCATAATAGAAAGGCATTCAAGAGCCTTTGGAAGTTTAGATTTGGCTTGGGAAATGTGGCATAGGCTACATACCCAATAAAAACCAACCTTTACCCTTTGATAATTATGATCATCTTATTACTTATGCTAAATATCTAGATCATCAAGGCTTGGAATGAAGTGATGAGGATGAGGGACCACCTTATCCCACTGACATTTTATTTTACAATATGGTAATTTTGGTGCATCTTGAGTTGGTTGTGACCTTGGGAGAGTATGATAAAGGGGATACTCTTTGTGATATGAATCATGAGGATATCCTTTGAAATAAATCCTTCTTTTATGGGTTAGCCCCTTGTTTTGTGCATATCAAGTCTTCTAGTTCTCAAGAGGATTTCAATTATATGTCTCCCAAGTATATTGAGAAACTAGGAATCATCCCTACCCCACCTTCTTATGATGATGAGTCTCATATTCTCATTAAGGTGACCATAGATGTTGGCATATGTTCTGAGAAGGCCCCTAGAATCCTTAATCTAGGTAAATCTTTGTCCATGGATGAGGAGGAGAAATTGACCAATTAGTTGAAGGAATTCCATGATATTTTTGCTTGGTCATATGCCAACATGCTAGGGCTTGATCCCTCCCTTGTTATGCATCATTTAATAGTGAAGCCTAATGCTAATATTATTAAGTAAAAACTTAGGAAGATGCATACCAAGGTCACCCTTTTGGTCAAGGAGGAGCTCCAAAAACTCCTTGATGTCAGTTTCATAAAAGCTATTAATGATTTTGATTGGATCTCCAACATTTTTCCTATGGCTAAGAAAGTAGAAAATTTTAAAATATGTACCAATTTTAGGTATTTTAACTTATCGTGTCCCAAGGATAATTTTCCTCTCCCCAACATAGATATAAGCATAGATTTTACCATCAAAATTGAAATGCTTTCACTCATGGATGGTTTCTTTGAATAAAATCATATCATGGATGCCTCTAAGGATCAGTCCAAGATAACTTTCATCACACCATGGATTACCTTCTATTATAAAGTTATACCTTTTGGCTTAAAGAATGTTGGTGCCACGTATTAGAGGGCTATGACTTATATTTTTCATGACATGATGTATGATATTCTAAAGGACTATATGGATGATCTTCTAGGTCATTTCATACAATGAAAGGATCATGTTTATGATTTAAGATGAATTTTTGAAAGGCTTCAACAGTTTAGGGTTCATATTAAACCCTCCAAGTGTGTTTTTGAAGTCACATATGACAACTGTTAAGTTTCATCGTTTCTAGGTGAGGCATTAAATTGGATCCTAGTAAGATAGTAACTATCACTGATATGCCTCATTTCCACACCCTAAATGAATTTCATAGCTTGCAAGCTAAACTTCAAGCTATTCATTTATTCATAGCTCAGTTATTCGATAACTGTCATCCCTTTCTTAAGCTTTTTTAGAAATATGTTGTGTTCTAGTGGAATTACAAGTGTTAGAAATCTATTGATGAAATCAAAAGGTATCTTGCTTTCCTATCTATCTTAGTTCCTCCTAGACTAGATAAGTATTTGATATTTTACATAGCAGCCACAACTCATGCTTTAGGAGCCTTGTTGGCTCAACATGATGATTATAACAAAGAGCAAGCTATCTACTATATCAATAGAACCTTGGTTAGCTATAAAACCTGGTATACTCCATTAGATAATCTTGGCCTTGTTGTAGTGTTTATTTCCTATAAGTTAAGATACTACATGCTCAACCATAAGATATTGGTGGTTGTAAATTTTGATCCTTTTCACTTCTTAATGTTTAAGTCCCACCTTTTAGGTTGAGCTGCTAAGTGGGTTCTAGCCCTTAGTGAGTTTGACCTAAATTTCATAGATCAGAAGGCTATCAAGGATTAGGTAGTTGTTGATCAGTTAGCCTTTTCTCCCCTAGAAGCCATCCTACCTTTCGTCATTGAGTTTCCCAATAAGTGCCTTCATGTAGAAGCTGAAGATCCAAAGTATTGGACTTTGTTTTTTGATGGAGCCCAATGCTTAAAGGGTTTTTGTGCTAGAATTATTCTAGTTACCCCAAAAAAAATAGCTCATCCTCCTTTCCTTCAAGCTTTGTTTCTTTTACCCAAATATACTACAGAGTACGAATCTTTGATCCTTGGTATTAGAGCAACCTTAGCCTTGAAGGTTAGATTCCTTTCAATTTTTGGTGACTTTCAACTTGTGGTTTATCATATTAACGATGTTTATTAGACATGGGATGATAATCTAAAACCTTACAAATAGAATATCATCAAGTTTTTGCTTATGTTTGATCAGCTAACCATAGAGTCTTTTCCTAGATCCTCCAACTACCATGCAGATTCCATGGTAACTATTGCATCCCTATTTCCCTTGGAGTTGGAAGATTATAAAGTGTTGATTATCATAAGATAACTCTAGGAGCCTGCATTAGTTAGTTCTAGTCTTGTTCTATTAGATATTTTGGCCATAAAAGCTTTCCCATTTGAACCATGGTACAATGATATCTTTAATTTCCTTAAATATGGTTTAATTCCTAATGGTTTAGATCACAATCAGTGTAAGATTTTGCACAAAAGAGCATTTCAATTCATTATAATTGGCAATACTTTATATTAATATTATTTTGGAGGCATCCTCGATGCCTTAACTTTGATTAAGCCTAACTAGCTCTTAATGAGGCTCCTAAAGGATCATGTGGAGGCCATTTTAGCAACAACACCATTGAAAAGAAGCTCCTTCATATGGGTTATTATTGGTCTTCCATGGAGAAATATGCATGTGACCATGTTTAATGCTACAACAAGTACCAATTCCATGACAATATTGTTCATGCTCCTTCTCAAAACCTTTAGGTTATTTCTTCTCCTTGGCCATTTTCCATGTGGGGATTGAAATCATAGGGTAGTTTTGGGGGAAATTATTGCATCCTGAAGAGATTTATCATGTTGCAAAGCTTGCCTGATCTAATCAACACTGTGGACTCTGGTGAATCCATCTCTTTGACTCAGGAAAATATTATCACAAGACTCTAGACATACCGAGTAGGGTAAGGAAACCCTAGAGTGAGCCTATATTATTCTCATATGCTCATGATCATCTAGATTTGTAAAAATAAAATAAATATACAACATAAAATTTGATCAAGCTTTGAAGTAAATTCTAGCCAATGCTTCAATCGATAAAATGATGCCTTATCCATTGGGAAATTGTAGCCAAACTTAAAAATATGGTAAGGAGAGAAAAGAGGAGAAAAAAATGAAAGCAATCTTCCAAACAAATTATGAATTATTAATGCAAGAATTAGTTAATACGAAGAAACGTAATGGATAGTGAAGTAGTAATAATCAAATCAATCAATGATTACCCAGGTATTGTAGGTGAGTTGGAGAGGAGAGGGCAATCCTCCAAGGGAGGTCCCAGGTTCAAATCTCCACCCTACCAAAAATTTGAATTGGGTATCCAAAATCCAATTGATAATGTTGGTGCGGGCAGGGTTGAGTGCGACTCCCGGGTGACTTTGACGGTGTAGAACCCCCTGTTTGTGGTCTCTCAGACCAAGGCAGCCCTGCAAGGGGTTTTTTGCTTTAAAAAAAATCAACCAATGATTATCAAATCTAGCAACTTAGATAGGGTAAAGTCTCTTAGCCACTTCGATAGGGTGGAGTCTCTTGCAAAGTTACGCTAATGGATAAATGATTCAATGATGAAATAAATCAATTAACTTTATTCCTATATATATATATGAAATTTATGAAAGTAATTACAATTGGAAATATAGCCGACTATGCTATATTGGGGTTGTAACATGGCTCCCCCCTTAGAAATATTTGTCCTCAAAGTTGGAAAAGACTGAAAAATACTCTTAGACTCCCATGTAGCATCTTCTTTTGGAAGGTCCTGCCATTTAATTAGGAACTCTTTAATTTGGTGAGATTGAATATGACATACTCTAGATCTTAGTATTGCTTCAAGCTAAAGATTTATTCAACCTTCTTCATCCAGTAATGGAAGCTCTATATGGTATTGCACCTTCTAGCCAATCACTTGTTTCATATAAGATACATGAAAAACTATTTGTATACGAGAAGAGGGTGGAAGCTCCAATTGATATATATTTCATCGATGCAACAAATAACTTTGTAGGGCCCATAAAATCAAGGAGTTAACTTTTGATTAGACTTTATCTTCAAGCATAGATACTTATAAGGCTACAAGCATAAAAATACCATATCTCATATGTTGAATTATCATTCCAAATGATGTAAGTCATGTTGCTGCTTCATATGATTTTTTGCCCATGTCAAGTTATCTTTAAGGAGTTTAAGCATCATTTGATGTTGTTGTAACAAATCATCTATCTAAGCTAATTTGGAAGAGCCTAGAACATAGTCTATGATTGTTGGAGGCTTTTGACCATACAAGGATTTGAATGAAGATATATTAAGGTAAGAATGGTAAGAAATATTATACCACCATTCTGCTAATTAAAGCCATTGAATCTAGTGATACTACTTATCTTGAGAAAAACAACGAAGGTACGTACCCAAAAATTTGTTAACTATCTTTATTTGACCATAAAATTTGGGGTGATATGAAGAAGATATATTCAACTTTGTACCACTAAGATGAAATAATTCCTTCCAAAAGTTGCTAGTGAAAATAGGATCATGGTCACTCATAATAGTCTTGGGTATACCATGTAACTTGAAAATGGAGTCAAGAAATACCTTGGCCACTTTACTTGCTGAGTAAGGAAGTTGTAGTGCACAAAAATGAGTATATTTGTAAAGACGATCCATGACCACAAAGACCATTTTTTTACCCTCTGATTTGGGAAGACCCTCAATGAAATCCATTGATATATGCTCCCATTGGTAGTTCAAAATAGGTAAGGGTTACAGTAGTCCTAGATATTTAATTGTTTCACCTTTGTTATGTTGGTATACTTCACATTCAGCCACAAATGTCTTGGCATCATATTTTAAGTCTTTCCAAGAAAATTATTGTTTCACCCGCTAGTATATTTTCAAGAATTTGGAGTGTCCTGCTAGAGGGGATGCATGAAATTCTTGGAGGAATAAATATTTAATAGTGGAACCCTATGGAAGAGATATGCAATTTTTCTCACAAATCACTTCATATAAATATGAGAAGTCAGAATGTAGTGATGAACCTATTTTCATATCTTGAATAATTTGAGTAGTTTCTAAATCAACTAACCATTCTTCTTGAAGTTGAGACAACCATTGGGGACAAGGACCTGAGATGTTATTGATGGTCACCTCATCCTCGTATTTTCAAGACAAGGCATCAGCTAACACATTTTCTTTGCCTTTCTTATACTTAGTGACAAAATTATAACCCAATAGTTTGGTCATCCATTTATTCCATTCAGGGCATGATATATGGTGTTCTAAGAAATGCTTAAGGCTACTATGGTCAGTCTTAATAATGAAATGACTACTTAATAAATAATACCTCAATTTCTCAATGGCATGTAAAATAGCTAGCATTTCCTTCTCATAAGTAGATCATCCCAAATTCTTACCTGAAAGTTGCTTGCTTTCAAAAGCCAATGGGTGACCCTCTTGCATTAAAACATATCCAATACTTTTACCCAAAGCATCACACTTAATGAAAAAAGGCTTGTTAAAATTAGGAGTAGCCAAAACTAGAGTGGAACACATAGCTTCTTTGAGTGATTGGAATACCTGAGAATCTGATTCATTCCAAATAAAAGCATCCTTTTTTGGTAAGCACAGTGAGAGGTGTTGCAATCTTGCCATATTTGTGGACCTATAATTCCTAAAAATCTATGAAGTTTTTTGAGATATTTTGGTAAGGGCCAATCTTGAATAGCTCTGATTTTATGGGGATCTACTTTGACTCCTTCATGAGATATGATATGTCAAAAATATTCGACTTCTTGGACCCCAAAGGCACATTTGGATATTTTAACAAATAGTTTTTCCTTTTGCAATAGATTAAATACTTTGTAAACATGAACTAGGTTATCCTTCCAATATTTGTTGTAAATTAATATATCATCAAATAAAACTAGAACAAACTTACGAGTATATGGCCTAAATACATGGTTCATGAGGCTTTGAAAGGTTGATGGATCATTCATAAGACCAAAAGGTATGAGTAGGAATTCATAATGACCTTCATGAGTTTGAAAAGCAATTTTAGGGATATCCTCTTTTCTAACTCAAATTTGGTGAAAACCTGACTGAAGTTCAAGTTTATTGAAGTAAATAGCACAATGTAATTCATCTAATAATTCATCAATGACAAGGATAGGAAACTTATCTTTGATAGTGATATATTTTAGGGGATGAAAATTGAGACACATGTACCATGAGGTATCCTTACAACATACCATCACTATTGGATATGAATAAGAACCGATGCTAGGATGAATGATTCCATGCTCCAACATTTACTGGACCAGCTTCTCTATTTTTGACATTTGAGGTTGTGGATAATGATAATGATGTACATTAGGAGGAATACTTCCTAGAACAAGATGTATGGCATGATCATGTGATTTCTTAGGAAGTAGACCCCTTGGTTCACTAAATACTTCTTCATAGTTGTCTACAATATATTGAATATCCTTTAGAAAAGTTGCAAAAGTATCCAAGGATTGAGGTTCTATAGAATTTATTTGAGCTATAAAACCATAACCACCTTTCTTTAATAACTTTTTCATGCTATGTGAACTCACAACCTTGGAAGGAGGAGGTTAAATTCCTTTAAGACATGATTTTCCCATTCTCTATCCACTTGATGTGTAATTTTTGTATATTAATAGTAACATCATCGAGTTGAAATAGCCATTGTGCATCCAAAATGACATCAGAGCTCCCTAGATTCATAACAAAGAGAGTTTCTACCAATTATAATTCCCCATTTGCATATAAACTGGATATGTTCAACCAAACATTGAGCATATACCAGTTTGAGCATATAATCAGTACTTGAAAATTATCTTGATTCAAAGCATTCATATACCAGTTTAAGGATTTAGAAGTTTTAAAATCAATAAAGTTATGTGTACTACCTGAATCGATCAACACATTAACGCATTGGTGCTTAAAAAATCCCTATACCTCAGTCATATGATGAACTTGTAGACCCATAAGTGCATGAACTGAAATAGTAATAGTATAATCTTCATGTGTTACTTCATTTATGTCTATTGTTTGTTGTCCTAGATCTGTGAGTGGCTCTGATTGAGTTAAATATTCTTCATAAGTCAATGATGTATTGTCATATTCCACGAGAAATTTTTGATGTGTTGTACAAGCTTGATCTCTCAAATGATGTGAATGACATTTATAGAAGAAAAATCTTATGGAGTGATCATTATTGTGATAAGGGAAATGGAATTTAGAATCACATCTATAAGGAACAACATCTTGTAGCTTATTTTTGACTACTTGAGCTATATGTGTGGCATCATCAAGAGTAAAAGGATCATGCATGTCGTATTCCTTTTGAATTTTATCCTTGAGACCATGATGAAAAGTGGATACCACTACTACTAAATTAAAATCATGTGTATATATGATAAGACTTGTGAACCCAATGACATAGTCTTCTACTGAACTTGAAGAACACAAGTTTATACTAAGAGGGGGGTGTGAACAGTATAAGATAAAACTTTTACTTTTCAATAAATTCAAATATTATCAATTGCAGTAATGTAACAATGCACAAAAAACCACACACACAAGATACATAGATTTAACGTGGTTCACCCAATATGGGCTACATACATAAAGAAATATTGCTTATAAATTTCTCAACAAATTTTGTGGGCACCAACCCATAGGAGACACCAATCCCTTATTACAATGTTTGTGTACACCAATCCACAGGAGATACCAATCCCCTCTCAAGTTCATGGATACCAATCCATAGGAGACACTTGTCCCATCTCAAAATTTTGTGGTACCTACTCACTAGGAGACATCAATCCATAGGAGACACCAATCCCCTCTCAAGTTTTTGGACACCAATCCATAGGAGACATCAATCCCCTCTATTGGTTCATGGATACAAATCCATAGGAGACACCAATCCCCTCTACTCTGGTTCATGGGCACCTATCCATAGGAGACACCAATCCCCTCTACTCTAGTTCGTGGACACCTATCCATAGGAGACATGAATCTCCTCTTATCTAAATACTACTTTGATCTGCTCCTAAAACTGATCACAATACTACTCATAAATCTTGCTCAACTTAGCTCCAAATATTCTCATAATATTGCTCACAACTCTGCTTAAATTAGCTCCATAAATTACTCATAAATCCTACTCACAACTCTGCTCAAATCAGCTCTCAAATCTGCTCACAACATCTCCTCAAATGTACTCATAAAACCTGCTCAAATTTATCCATAAAACCTTCTCAAATTTACTCATAAAACCTGGTCACAAAAGTGCTCAACACTACTCCAAAACCTGCTCACAAATGTGCTCAAAAATCTGATCCAAAATCTACTTTCAAACATTGCTCATCTACTTCCAAATATTGCATGCATATAATGCTCATCTATTCCCAAATATTGCATGTATGCAATGCTTATCTATTCCCAAATCTTGCATACAAAACAATAATCAAATTTACATCTCAAATATGATCTATAACCCTTACACATTTTCTTCAAATTTCAATCAAAATAATGTACATCCAACAATTCCTTATACCCCCCACTATATGAGAGCAAAAAATTTTCCTCAAATAGAATCACTTTGAGAAAGAAATTAAATTACCATACCTCTAGATCTACCTCAATGATGATGATGAGCTTTTTGCATGAGCTTTCCAAACTAGTCTTAAATATCAAATCAACCACTTTTAAAAACCCTTATCAAAACATACACAATAAAGCTTAAAAATCACTCCTTATATCTCCCTTTTGAAACTTACAATATAAAGCTTTATTAATAATAAAACCCTTTATATCTCCTTTTATAACATGCAAAATACAACTTTTAAAAATAACAACCTCATTCCTTATAACTCCCTTTTATAGTGTGCAAAAAATCATTTTAAAATAATCATTACACACCTTATATCTCCCACTCAAAGTATACAAAATATAATCATGACACACCTTATATCTCCCACTCAATTAAATCAAATAAAAGTTTTGCCCTTACCTTGCATAGCAAAAACCACCAAATGTGCATGGAGGAGATTTGATCTCCCGAATTCTGCCAACATAGTGCCCTAGCATAGGCTAGGTGACCAAATGAGCTACCTCTATGGGTGGAATAAAAGACGCAACCCGAACTATTTAAATCCTTCTTCATTCTATCAACTAAAATAAAAACTGCATCCCGTGGATTTGTCCCTACAACCTCTTGCTACACAATACCTTAGTGCAAGCTTGTCAATGGGTTAAGCTATCCACCATGATGAGACTAAAGTCGTAGCATAAATATTATAAATTCTCTTTTTTGCTCGTTGCCACCAAATGTGCTCTTCTCCTCCTCTTCTACCTACCACTCAATGTTTGCACAAAGGAGATTCAAATTTCCACACACCAAAATGAATTTGATAGCCTTTTAAATATGCATTTTATTTAGCACCCAAAGAGGTTGGCTATGCATTTTATTTATCTAGATTTTCAGACTTTTCATTGGTGTTCTCAAGGAGGTCATACAACGTTTTAACCTTTAAATATTAAAATTTTGAATTATATTTAAATCTTTTGATTTAAATATGACCTTCCATTTTTTCAAAATTTTATATATTTAAATCCTCTTGATTTAAATATAACCCTCCACCTTAATATTTAAATATTTCATTTAAATATTAAATCATATCTTTGCCTTTATGACAACTTTACCATTTCATCCTTTGAAGATATTTTTGCCTTTGACACCTCTGAAGATATTTCTACCTTTATTATTAATGACAACTCAACATTTCATCCTTGAAGATATTTTTACCTTTGACATCAATGACAACTCAATATTTCTAACAATCTTCCCCTTTGTCATTGATGGCAACCCTATTATGAAACTGACCTTTACTGAATAGGATCACAATATGCTCCCCCTTACTAGCTGCTCCCCCTTACTAAAAACTCTCCCCCTTTGACATCAATGGCAAAGGGCTCCTTGGGGCTAAAAGATAAGACACTAAACACAACCCCCTCACCACCTCCTTGTCTTGAGGTGATCAATTTTGAGATGGGAGTAAAACTACTCCCAACTTACTTTTGAGATACTCAAAAATCTCATTTGTTAGTGGTTTGGTAAATATGTTAGCAATTTGTTCCTTTGTAGCAACATATTCCAACTTAACTTATTGATCATCCACTTGCTCTCTTAAAAAATGATATTTTATTGAAATGTGCTTGGTCCTTGAATGCATCACTAGATTCTTTGAAATATTGATCGCACTTGTATTATCACAAAGTATGGAGATAGGATGATCATGCTCTACTTTGAAATTGCTTAAGGTTTATTTCATCCATAAAATCTAAGTACAACAAGCATCTGCTACAATGTACTATGCCTCTACAATAGATAAGGACATTGATGCCTATTTTTTACTTAGCTAATGTACCAAATAGTCTCCATGAAAGAATGCTCCTCTGCTAGTGCTTTTCTTGTCATCCACATTGCCTGCCCAATCTGCCCAATATGCATTTGTATATGTAGTGAGAGTGAAATTATCACATCTAGGATACCACAGTCTAAAATCCATAGTTCCTTTCAAATATTTGAGGATTCTTTTTACTGCATATACATGTGTTTCCTTTGGTGCAACTTGAAATCTTACCACCAATCCGACTGCCTGCATTATATCTAGCCTTGTAGCTATGACATATAGTAAACTTCCAATCATGGATCTATACAAAGTTTTATTTGCCTTAGGATACTCATCATCTTTACTTAACTTACATCCTGTAATCATGGGGGTACTCACAGGATTGCAATCCTCCATCCTAAATTTTTTCAACATTTCTTTTACATACTTGGTCTGAGAAAGAAATATACCTTTATATGACTATGAGATTTATAAACCAATAAAGAAGGATAGCTCACCAAGCATTGACATCTCAAATTCACTTTGCATATATTTTGCAAATTTTTGACACATCTTGTTGTTACTGCCTCCAAAAATGATGTCATCCACATAGACCACTATAATCAACAAGTCATTTCCTTCATTTTTGATGTATAGATTGCTATCGACTATACCTTTTCTGAAATCCTATTCTTGAATATATTTATCCAACCTTGAGTACCAAGCCCTAGGGGCTTGCTTTAGTCCATAGAGAGCCTTATTTAATTTGCATACATAGTCCTTATTATCTGTCAAGCTGAAACCATCTAGTTGCTCAATGTAGACCTCTTCCTCTAAGTAACCATTAAGAAATGTTGATTTTACATCCATTTGATACACTTTGAAGTTTTTGAAACTTGAGAAATCCAAGAATATTCTTATGGCTTCAATACATGCAATGGGAGCAAATGTTTCTTCAAAATCAATCCCCTCAACTTGTGCATAGCCTTTGCACACAAGTCTTGCTTTATTTCTGACAACTTGACCATCTTCATTCAACTTATTTTTGTAGACCCATTTGGTGCCAATTACATTCTTATCTTTTGGATGTGGGACAAGTTCCCAAGTCTCACTCTTCTCTATTTGGTCCAACTCTTATTCCATTACCTTAATCCAATATTTATCTTCACTTGCTTCATTGAAATTCTTGGGCTCAACTTTAGACAGCAAAGAAAAATTTACATGCTCATCTGTTCCTGTTATCTTCCTCCTTGTTTGTCTCTCATCTAGATTCCCAATAATCAGTTCTCTTGGATGGTTCTTTTGCACATACCTAGATGGTGTCTTAGGTGGTGCCTTTTGTGTCTCATCTTCTTTAGTTTCTTCACCTTCTTCTTCTTTGCAACTTTCTCCTTCTTGATATACAATCTCTTGAGCTGGTTCTCTTAGATCTATTTCTTCATCAACTCTTACATTTGCACTTTCCACAATTGTATGTGATCTTTTATTGTAGCATCTATAGGCTTTTATCTTAGTGGAATATCCAAGGAAGATACCCTCATCACACCTGGAATAAAACTTGCCCAAATTTTTCTCTTCTCGTCTAATGTAGCATTTGCTTCCAAAATTTTTGAAGTACTTCATAGTAGTTGGTCTTCCCTTCCAAAGCTCATATGGGGTTTTATGGTGATTTACTCTTACTTGAGCTCTATTTATGATATAAATAGTTGTATGAATTACCTCTTTCCAAAAAGCATCAAAAATCTTAGACTCATTTAGCATAGCCCTGGCCATACCCTGAATAGTTCTATTTTTTTCTTTCAACTACTCCATTTTGTTGTGGAGTTCTTGTTGTTGAGTATTATCTCTTGATTCCATGTTGTTCACAGAATTCTATAAATTCACCTGAAGTGAATTCACCTCCTCTATATGATCTTAGAAACTTGATATTTTTTCCTGTTTCATTTTCTACAAGTGCCTTGAATACCTTGAACTTTTCAAATGCTTCTAATTTTTCTTTTAAGAATGTTACCCAAGTCATTCTAGAGAAATCATCAATAAATAACATGAAGTAATTCTCACCTTGTAAACTCTTTGTCCTTGTAGGCCCACATAGATCGGTGTGAACTAGTTCCAAAGGCTTGGAAGAAGAAAAATCCTTTGATTTGAAACTTGATCTTGTTTTCTTACCATGCTGGCATTGTGCACAAATCGTGCTTGGGGGTTTTGCTATTCTAGGAAAATATCTGACTACCTATTTGTTGCTTATTTTCACTATGTTTTCAAATTTCAGGTGACCCATTCTTCTATTCCATAACCAAATCTCATCCTCTTATGATAAAAAGCATTTTCCTCCATTAATTTTTCTCAACATGTAGAGATTATTTACAATTCTACCAGCATCTGCAATAAGCTTTCCTATCTTTGATTTTCTGATCTCACATCCATTTGGGTGAAATGTGAGTTTGTGCCCTTGATAAAATATTTGAATTACACTTAGTATATTGTGATTCAATCCTTCAACATATAACACATTTTCTATCCTTGATCTTCCATTATCCAAACTCAAGGTCCCTTTTCCAACAATTTTGGCAGAAGCATTATCACCAAATTTTACTGTTCCTCCATTTACTTTCTTGAGAGAAATAAATTTGTTTTTTTCACCTATCATATGGCTTGAACAACCACTATCAATGTACCACTGATTTTCTTTATTTTGCACATGAAGAGTTGTTTGTACCAACATGGACTTTTCTTTTTCTTGTTCCTTTTTCTTTTCCCAAACTTTTGAGGATATCTCCTTCTAAATTGTTTGACCTTCCTCCTTCTTGCTTGATTTAGGAAGTTTAGGAAACACTATTCTACACCATTTAGCTTTGTGCCCAAAATTATCACATTTGTAATAAATGATATTGTAATCCATGAGAGGTGCAAATGAATTGAAATTTCTATTAATGAAACCAACATCATTTTTCACACGGACCATGCAATGTACAACTTTATGACCATATTTGTTACATGAAAAATAATAACCATGGAAGAAATATTGAAACCTATTTGATTGCCTTGGATGATATGGTCATGTGGTTCTTTCATTGTTGTTTCTATGATTGACTTCTATCCATGATGATTCTTTGTTTTCTTCCTCCTTGATGCTTTCACTTTTCAATACATCAGCGTAGGTCATGGGCTCTTCTTTACTTATTTTCTTTGATGTCTTTGTTCCTTTTGAGCTTGACTCCTCTTTCTATTTCTCTTGACCTTCTTCAAAACCAAGTCCAGTCTTTATACCTGAAAGTCTTTGTGCTTTGATAATATCATCCAATATTTTTGTACTTTTCTCAAACCTCATACTTTTTTGTAACTTATCCTTAGATTTTTCCACTTCCTTTCTTAGAGATACAACCTCATATTCCAATTTTTCACATTCCAACTCCTTTACCTTTAATTTCTAAACCATAACTTCTTCAATTCTCTTTGCCTCTTCAACCTTCACTTTTAAATCGGTGAGATCTAGTAGAAGCTTTGTCTTTGTTTCCTCATCCTCTTGTACTTGAGCCTTCAATCTTGAATTCTTATTTCTAACCCTTTTCAATTCTTCAAGAGTAACAATAAGTTCCTCTTCTATGTCAACCATGGCTTCCTCTCCATTTTTTGGATCTCTCTCTTTGATTTCAACCATAGGGACATCTTCTTTCTCCTCAATGGCCATGTGTGTTCTTGTAAGATCTTCCTTCAAGTTGTTAGGCTTTCACGAAGGAACCTGCTCTGATACCAATTGAAGAACACAAGCTTATACTGAGAGGGGGGTGAAAATTATAAGATAAAACTTTTACTTTTCTTTCCAAAGAAATAACTTCAAATATTATCAATTGCAATAATGAAACAATGCATAAATCACCACACACATAAGAGACATATATTTAACGTGGTTCACCCAATATGGGCTACATCCATGGAGAAATATTGCTTATAAATTTCTTAATAAATTTCATGGGCACCAACCCACAAGAGACACCAATCCCCTATTACAATATTTGTGGACACCAATCCACAAGAGACACCAATCCTCTCTCAAGTTCGTGGACACCAATCCACAGGAGACACCTCTACCCTCTCACAAGTTCGTGGGCACCTACCCATAGGAGACACCTATCCCCTCTCAAGTTTATGGACACTAATCCACAAGAGACACCAATCCCCTCTACTCTATTTCATGGACACCTATCCATAGAAGACACCAATCCCCTTTGCTCTAAATACTACTCTAATCTACTCCCAAACTTGATCATAATACTGCTCACAAATTTTGCTCAAATTAGCTCCAAAATCTGCTCATAACTCTGCTTAAATCAACTCCATAACCTGCTCATATTGATTTAATTTTGGAAACACTGGAACCATAAAAAGTGGATGAAGGTGAATTTGAAAAGGAATCTATAGATGTATTTGAAGATTACACAAAATATATGGTTGAACTTCACCCCTTAGCTTTAGAAGTTAATTATTATAATAGTTGGAAGAAATATGAGGAATGTTATTTTTTTACGTCTTTTGATAAAAACATTCCTTCATATGATATGCAAGACACTAATATGGCTATATTACATGAAGAGCCTACAATTCCTATACAGTCAGAAAATCAGATGTTGTTTGAAGAAACAGAAGAGAAAAGAGTAAATGTGACTCATGATTTATTAGTTAGGGATGATGAAAAGGTAGAATCCTCACTTTTGTTGTTGACTCATGAAATCCTTGGTAAAGATTTACATGATTATCTCATAGATTCAAATGCAATGGATAATGAAATGTGGTGCATTTTTAACCACAAATTGGAGCCAGCTTCTAAAATTATCACATTGAATAAAAATAGGAAAACATGTTTGATATTCTAAATCAAGTTCACAAACAATTGTTTGTTTAGCCTAGGATACAAAATTATAATGATCCTCATATGTCAGATATCATATATGCCTGTAAATTACTGCATGGTTACGACTGGTCTAAAATTATGAATAGTGGTTTGGCAATCAAATTCTCAAAAATAAGGTAAAATTTGGACGAGCTCATATTTAATCATAACAAAAATGATAGTATGGGAACTCACACAATATCGAGAGAAACTGTGAAAAACATCCCACATGGTAAACACAAAATAATTCAAAACCAGTTGTGGACTCATGAGTTTAATGGATAAAATTTTAAATATGGTAGTGATGGGATTGAATCAAATTGGTGAGGTGAGAGAGTTAAAATAAGGGCCTTTGTATTTTCGGTCTAATCTTATTATGGTCGAATACCTATAAAGCCTAGCACACCTGTCATGATAGATATCTTTTAAATTGTGGTAGTTGTGTTTGGGATCCAGGGAAATGATAGCTAAACTTTGCATCATCTTGTATATATATTGTATATTCTTGTAAATAATTTTTTGTAAAATTCCATAGCCTAAATGTAAAATAAATGATGGAATATGGATTGTTATAAGAATGCAAAATGAATCACAATTCACACACTAAGCCAAGGTAAATGGTTCATTTATTTTCATTTGAAGTTGTTTACCCCAATTTTCTATAGATATTGCTAAATAATTCTTATTTTGTTGATCTTTGGTTTTCTTATTTCATATTAGGTTCTTCATCTGAAATGCTCGTGAGCATTTCCTAGTAGAGTCATCATTTATTTTGGTTGTCGCACAACATGCCCCAATTTTGGGACCCATTTGAAACTTTGATTTTTTTACATGATTTTGTCTGTTTACTTCAAGTGGTTTTGATGTTTCTATTTCTCAAACAATTTTGTAATATAGATTATTCAAGGTTTCAAGGTAGATTCTCTACTCATGGTGTCAATAGGGGTCAGTGTTAGTGTTTTTATAATTGATCTCATTGTCAAACCTTAGGAAGCTTAAGTTTGAATCCAGGTAGTAGAAATTCCTCACAAAAGCTCAATTGGTTAGATTTTTCAAAAGAAGAGACTGAAATTCATTGGATAAATTGGTTGTCAACCCATGCATGGATACTATTTAAAATTTTATCATATCATTATTGGGATGTATGGATGATAATTTTATTTATATTATAATTAATATTGATTATATTATAATTTTATTTATATTATAATTAATATTGATTATATTATAATTTGATTTATATTATAATTAATATTGATTATATTATAATTTGATTTATATTATAATTAATATTGATTATATTATAATTTTATTTAATTATAATGAATGTTGATTTTATTATAGGTTGATTATATTATAATTGATATGAATTATTCGTATACACCTATGTAGGGTACCAAAAGAAAAAATCACCTTCATGGTGGGCATTTGTACATGACCAAGGTGGTGTCGATGTGAGCATGGATGGTCAACACGGATGGACCCGCGTTGAATATGTGGACCTAGACTCAATGGTAATGACGTAGATGGGTCAATGTTGACGATGTAGACCTATACTCAGTAGCCTCAATCCTATCGTCCATAACATGTATATCCACTTACCCTAATCAAAGAAGTAAAACAAACACTAATCATATAATTCCATCATAGAAGAGAACCTTCATCGGAAGGATTCAAATTTGTGTCACAAACTTATCAATCTGTGAAGGAAAATCATGCAATCCGATGTTATATCTTGATATTCTCATCTAAATGGCCAACTTGAACCTAAATTTTTCACTTCTCATGACTCTAACTTCCTACCTTCTTACAATTTTTCTCTTCACAAGGTCGACACGACTATGAGCTCAAAATCCATGGCAACCCTTTCCCTTGAGTGCGATCCTAAATTTGATGTTGGTAGCAATGGTGGGATCTCAAGTCTTAATTGGTTCGGGGATTATAAGCCTTGCAAGAATGTCGAGCATTCACTTGTCCTGTCATTTGATTTTCAAGGGGATTTCTAAGTAGAAGATGTGTACTGATGCAGGAGCATCCAGTGGCAGCAGAGCAACCTTGCATCAGAGAGAAAATTCTAAGTGTTCCACCTCGGTGTCGCGATATCGTGACAAAAAAAGTGTCGCGATATCGCGACATGTCGCATTATCGCGACTCAGGAAGGAGAGAGAAAGGCAAGGAGGAAAATGTCGCGATATCGTGACATGTCGCGTTATCGCGACCAAAAGAGGAAAGAGAAGGAATGGACGAAAAATGTCGTGATATCGCGACATGTTGCGATATCGCGACCCGAAGAAGAAAGAAGGCGCAAGGGGAAAAGATGTCGCGATATCGTGACATGTCGCGTTATCGCGGCCGAAGAACGAGAAGAAATGCAAGTGAGAAAGATGCCACGATATCGCGACAGGTCGCATTATCATGACCCAAAGAGGAGAGAGAAATCCAGAAGAGAAAATGTCGCAATATCGTGACATGTCGCATTATCGTGACCAGAAGGCAGGATGAAGAGCAGAAGAGGAAAATGTCACGATTTCGTGACATGTCGCATTTTTGCGACCTATAGACAAGAAGAATCGCAAGGGAGAAGAATGTCGCAAAAATACGACATGTCACAAAATCGCGACATTTTCCTCTTCTGCTCTTCATCCTACCTTCTGGTCACGATAATGCGACATGTCGCGATATCGTGACATTTTCTCTTCTGGCTTTCTCTCTCCTATTTGGGTCGTGATAATGCGACCTGTCGCGATATCGCGACATCTTCCTCACTTGTGCTTCTTCTCATTCTTCGATCGTGATAACGCGACATGTCACGATATCGTGACATCTTTTCCCCTTGCGCCTTCTTTCTTCTTCGGGTCGTGATACCGCGACATGTCACGATATCATGAAATTTTTTGTCCATTCCTTCTCTTTCCTCTTTTGGTCACGATAACGCGACATGTCGTGATATCGTGACATTTTCCTCCTTGCCTTTCTCTCTCCTTCCTAAGTCGTGATAATGTGACATGTCGCGATATCGTGACACTTTTTCTGTTGCGATATCGTGACATCGAGGCGGAACACTTAGAATTTTCTCTCTGATGCAAGGTTGCTCTGTTGCCACTGGATGCTCCTACATCAGACACCTGGGGTTGATAGAGAAGTGACCTTCACTTCTGTACTGTCTGTCGCCTTCGTTGGTGCTAGTACTGCAGGTACTACACATGAACTCAAAACTCTTTCTAATCAACCCCCTTCCACAAACACTGCACAGAGTGTCGATTTCCTTCCTCTAAGGCTTCATACAAGAAACCTCCTACAAGCACCGTAGATAGTGCCAATTTTCTTCCTCTGAGGCTTCATACAAAAACCCCCTGCAAGCACTGCACAGAGTGCCAAATTCTACTCTTTCCTGGTGCAAACTGCCTCATGTTCGACAAATCTGTCTGCACACGCAAGAACTTCTTTCTCTCTTTTCAGGCCCTTCACCATAGATCCTAGCGTAAACTACCTCACATTCGACGAATCTGCTTGCGCACTCAAGAACATTGGCTCTGATACCAATAGATGCTCCTGCATCATGTACGAAGGAAATAGTAGCAGTGAATGTTGAAATTGAACTACTTGTACCCTCTGATGCTATCACTCCTAAAGTAAGAACAACCATGCTATGCTAGAATATAAAGTATGATATCGTCAAACTCTATTAAGAAGAGGTATTACTGAAGGTGTGTTGAAATAGATAGAATAATGATACGATGTGGTTACCATTGGAGCGAATGGGCCATTATGCCTATGGATATAATAAGTTGTAGGGAATGAACAAAAACATAGGTATAAAGAAGCATTATGGAAGCTTTAATAGAGGGAAGAGCGTTACAAAGAAAAGGAGATTAAACTGCCATTGAAGCATACATTTGGAAACCAAACAAAATGGAGATGTAAATGAATTTTTTTTTTTACTTATAAAAGCTCATCGAATCCAATGATGAGGGGCTAGAAATTTTTGGACTAAAATGCGTGAAGAGGATTGGAATGATTTTAAGCTATTGCCAAACATATTTTCTCTTATTGTATGCAGCTAGAGAAGGTTTTGAATATAATATTTATTGCATATTTTTCTCTCACATGTATTAGGTTCATCCAATGATGTTTTATGCATGGATATGGAGCATCATTTAATTTTTGTTTATACATGCTTTTATTCCTCCGACTCTTGCATTTAACCATATTTAGATTGTGTGGATGCAGGTCTAACCTGGTTTTGTTTTAGTGTTTATAATTTTCCATTTTCTATAGAATATGAGGGATTAATTTATAGTAGCTCACTTTGTGTTGGTCACGAATCTACTTAAGTATAAAATATTTATGTGCCCTAGACCCAGATAACATTGAAAGGCTAAACGAAAGAGAGGTAATTTGGGCCAATCTCTAGAGAGGGTTGGTTCCCGTACTAATCTAAGATCGGTATAAGCTTAGGGTAACAGAAAGACATGGGAAATGATAGAAAGGAATGGGAATATGACTATTAGCCAAAAATTTAAGGTAGGGATAAACTAGCAGGTAAAATCCAAATCAAATTTTAATTAGTATGTAACAGAAAGAAAAGCATAGGAACTATTCACAACTTGCAGAGATAACTTCCAATAAACATTTTAGCATTCAGTTCTTTATCAGGAATCAAATTCAAAATATAGAATTTAATATTATCTAACAAAGATCATGAACATACTAGAAATGATAGGCAGAAAGTAATTGCATACACCATTGATCAAGGAACTAGAGACAAATATCTTTCAATTGATGCAAAGAACTCAAAGTATTTTTTGGCAAAATATCTATCCTCCTCTTTTTACATAAAAATACTTAGTATTTATAGAGGGTTGCACCTCTGTAATTAAATGCATATTAAAATAAAATGCTAGTTATTCAAATATCAAACAATAGCAACTTCCTCCTCGAAAATAGCAATGCATAAATCCACGCATTTTTTTGGAAGCACTGATCCCATTTTTATGGAAAGCGCCTAGGAAATAAACAAGAATGGACAATGGAAAATCATCTTAGACATCGGTGCATTGAGACACAACAGCATCACATGAGAATTGAGAGCTCAAACAGTAAATTTTGGTTGCTACTTCATCGTCTTGCACCTCAAAACTTTATTTTCACCAAGAAGACTCAACAAAAATTAAATTTGCTTGGAGAAGGGTGAAATCAGTGGACGGTACCTCGAGAATGAACAAGATCATACCAGAATTAGGAACACAGCTTTTAGTCTTAGCAATTCTTCTACAACAATTCTAGACATATCAATTCTATTACCCCAAGAATTAAATTCATCAATCCTTTAGTCTTTCCCAAAAATGATCTATAATGAAAATGCATTTGAAAAATAACTCACTTGGATTTTCATCATTAATTTCACCAATTTTGCCCACTTTGGATTTTTTCCAAGAAGTGGGGTAAGAATAACTTTCATTGCCAAAAGGGGGTAAAAATGATGAATTTCACATTACCTAGGATGAAAATAGAATTTCACTAGAAGAAGCGAAAATACCCAGCGGATGCTTTTGCTTGTGAAACTACTAGCATACAACCCACTTCGGGCAGAAAACTAGTGAAGTTACCATCATGGGTTGCCAAGATTTCTTAAGTCAGCGGAGCTACTTCGCTAGAATTTTAGCAAAGCTTTCACTTCGGCACTCACATCCAACAAACCATTTCATCAACTGGTACTAGTTCGCTTCAGGCCCTGGCGAAGCATCTACTTCGGCCATCCCCCTAGCAAAGCTCCCAATCAAACCGTCGAATGAACAAGATCATACCAGAATTAGGAATACAACTTTTAGTCTTAGAAATTCTTCTAAAACAATTCTAGACATCTCAATTCTATTACCCCAAGAATTAAATTCATCAATCCTTTAGTCTTTCCCAAAAATGATCTGTAATGAAAACGCATTTGAAAAATAACTCACTTGGATTTTCATCATTAATTTCACCAATTTTGCCCACTTTGGATTTTTTCCAAGAAGTGGGGTAAGAATAACTTTCACTGCCAAAAAGGGGTAAAAATGTTGAATTTCACATTACCTAGGATGAAAATAGAATTTTACTAGAAGGAGCGAAAATACCCAGTAGATGCTTTTGCTTGCGAAACTACTAGCAGACAACTTGTTTGCTCTTATTTCCGCCATTAGGTGAAATTGACTATGACTTTTCAGGATGCTTTCACTGAGACATCAAGCGCAGATGAAGTTCAATGCTTAATTTTACTACCAAAGGAGGGAAAAAATAAATTTTACTCCTGGTTGGGGTGAAATTGACTTTGACTTGCACAGGGAGATGCCTTTTCATTGTTTTTCACTTCAACTTAGGTTTTTTTATTGCATTCACTCCAAATTGGGTGAAATCATCCAGTTTTCCAGAAAAATGGTGAAAGCACTTGGTAGATGCTTTCACTAATTGGTTTTGCTCCTGATTTGAGTGAAAATAGCAAGTCACACAAAAGACAAGTGAAATTGACTTTGACTTCTTAAAATGAATGTACTTGGGCAAAAATATTTCCCTCACTTGAAAAATCCTTCCAACCTTGTTTTCATTGAAGATTCTCTTCCAAACTCTTAACTTTCTAGTGACAACACATTTTACTTACTTGCGCCAGTGAAATATCTACAACCCATTTTTGCTGGAAAAATCATCTAATGTTCAATAACTTTATTTTCTCTGGTGAAAATACTAGCATTTATTTTCACTTGAAAAAGTGGATGAAAGTTCTTACTTTTCATTGAAATGGAATTTTAACAACATCAAATTAAAACAATAACAACACCATAAAATCCAATAAAATTGCATTGTTTAAGATTTATACTTAGAATTTTTATAATGAAAATTCAGTGTGGCAAAATTGCCAACACTTTTGGCGGCTCTCAGGGTATTCAATTTTTCTAGATCCAATTGACCCCAGGCCTTCATCCATTGGGATCAACTCTCACCCCCACTAGTTGCATTAGATGGTACATTTTATTCAGCAACCTCCTTCTGCTCTCTTTCTACCCTTGCTCATTCTTCTTGCTCTGCGAGACTTACACTGGTAGTCTCATACACTGCAATCACCTCGGTCCAAGAATCTTTATCGATCATCAAAGGATACTGGAGTGAATTAATAACGAAGCATAATATTTAGATATGGTCCAAGCTGATGTGATTGGCTCTCTAGTGCATTTTGTACAAGGATGACTCGATGCGGGTGAGACTTTTCATAAATGGCAATACCTACTTCTCTATAATTGGCACTATCCAGCTATCGATCTCATAGGTATCCTTCATGAACTCTCTCCATGATACCTCCTTTGTTCGATAATATCTCCTCCTGATCGTCAGTGAAGCTCAGGAATTCAAAATTAGATACAGCCTCAAATTAAATGAGTGAAACAAATCGCTCCTTCTCATACATATCAAGCAGCTTACGACCCTCTCTAGCCAGATCCAACCTAGAAAAATAATTGTGTAGTGTTATCCTAGCATTAGACCAAGCTCAGTCCATCCTACTCATAGATTTACATCAGAGGTCAGCTTGATCTAACGACTGAATCTTCAGTGTCATATCCAATTTGGATTCTAACTGCTCCTTGGCATATAGTAGTGCTTCCTCACTGAATATAATTACTATTCACACCTCTTGAAGATACAACAAAACTAGGAGTGCTTTTGTTGCCCATTTTGTGCAGTATTCAGTCAAAATATAGTGAGCTTACTTTATTTTCTCCTTGGATAACCCCACCGATTGTGTGGCTTCTTCAACCAACTAATTTTGTAAAGATTCCAATTGGGTAGTTAATGTATGCACCTATTGTTTGGCTTCTTCTCGTACTTTCTGATGCTCCTCGGCTACTTTATCCAAGTCCTTTGCTTTTCGTTGCCAATGCTCTGCCTCAAATTTTTTTGTCTCCAGTTGTGCCCTATTTTTGTCCAGATCTTCTTCTAACTCGATGATCTTTGCCTTAGCCTCAAAAAATTTCTTCTTGTAATACTCACCATGCAAGTAAAGTGAGCTCATATCCACCTGAATATTCCCCATCTTATCTATAGTATCAATATTCATAAGGTCCTCTATAATAACTTCATTAGCATAATCGCTTGGAGCCATCTCTCCTTGGGGATTTTTGACCTGGGGTAACATCTTTACAGTGTGGGACTCCATAGCTTCGGGGTCAAAGGAGACCTTATTCAACATTTTTTCTAGATCTTGAGCCTCTTTTTGCTTACGACTTTTCAACCACTATGATTGGCAGACTCAACTTATTTTTGTTGTAATAGGATGCTCTGGCACAACTTCTATCTCTTATTATGAAAGCACCTACAACTCAAGAAATGAAGAAAAGTGAAAATGAGCCTACTAAGGGTTTGGCTTGAGAAGGGAAGTAGAAATAGGAACAGTTTATGGAATGGAGATGGTTGAAGGAATGGAAGTGAGGGGTTAAACTACAGTTATATTTACTTTAGGAGGAGCTTGTGTACTTATAACCATGGTAGAAATTACCAAAATGGAGGAGGGAGGAAGTGAAAAATAGATTTGGTGTGGATGCAAAAGAACTAAAAGAAAGGGAAATAGAAGAAAAGGGAATAGAAGAAGAGGGAGCATTGGTGACCGAGTAACTGAGGACTAGGAGGTGAAATGGAAGTGGAAGGTATACCAAATGGGGGTGAAATGGAAGTGATAACTACATAATGGGATGTGAAAGTCACTAAATGCTCATGAGTAAGGGAATAAGATGGGGAAAATGTACCTTCGGGCTCTAACACCATTTGAGCCAATGATGAGGGTGGCTACAATTCTGGTTGTTCCTTGGCATGTTCTCCCTCCATTTCCTCCTCAAGACTTATGATATCCATATCCAGGCCAAGTTGCTCTTCCTGAACCAAAGGAAGAGTCTCTGAAATATCATCCTGTGTAGCTACAACTACAAGAGGAGGGTTTGTGCTAGAAGAATAAACTGCACCAATTCTCAGCTTCTTGGTGATGCTCAAAAAATGAAGCACCTCACCTATATTTTTTCTCTTACGTTAAGATTGTTTTTTTGGTGGTGATTATTTTTCTTCCTCCACAAGTGGTACTTCCTCAACCATAGGTTTCTCTCTTCTAGCCATGACCTCTTCACTGTCAGATCCTTAAAATCTTCAAGGTATAATTTTAGCGAAAGCGATAGGTTGGTAATTTTGACAATAATCATCATAGATGCTCGAAAATATATCATCCATTACCAGGTCATAAGGTGACCTGGTATTTCCTTGGTGTGCCCTCATAATCCACAAATTGGTGATTTTCTCCTTGTACCAAGTGGGCAACTAAACCTTCATTTTGGTAAATAGGCCCAGAGGAGGAATCTGGTGCTTATGGATTTCAAAATTATATTCGGTCTCCATATCATATAAGTTATGACATGGTGAAAGTATCATCATCTTCTCAATGTGCCACTCAAGATCATGTCCCTCTAGATTATTTCTCTACCGCTCAATATCTGCCCTAGGATAACAATGAAAATTTTTTGGTTTGATCAATGTTGTGAAATGATCCAAAGGGTTGTATTTCCATCACTAGGGAAACTCAACCAAGCCAAGGTTGTAGAGGGTTTTTGTAATCAACTAATTTTATCCAAATTAGCTTACTTCAATGTCACCAAAGCAAAAGGGCATGGTACATGTGGTTCATTTCCCTCGATCCATCCCATAGACATCATTAATAAAATCGTTTTCATGGGAAACCTCCAACATGAAAAGGTGCTCTATAGCAAAATATGGAAGTAGAAATGGCTTACCAGTAAAGCCAAAAATTTATACAATGATTTCTTGCATCAACAAGAAAATATCACCTTTCTCCTTCGTGATGACCTCTTCTCTCATTGCCCTTAGCACTCTCTCACATGTGCCAAAAATAAGCTCAAGGGTGGCACCCAAAAATATTTGGTTGAAATTATAATATGACTCCTTTCTGGACAAACTCGGAGTCCATAAATAAACTATCAGCTTCATGTCTACCTCATCATTCTACTTGATAGCTATAAATAAAAAACTTTGGTGCATGTGGAAAAAGAAATACTATGCTAAAAATGAAGAATATCTGAAAACTACCTTTTCTCCACTCTACACTCTTTCTAACTGGGTGTACATTCTTCGATCCACGTAATTCACCCAATCAAAGAAAATAAAATTCATGCTCACTGCCATTGTTTTCTAAACATAGAATTCTACCTGCCAAATACATTGTACAAGTGTCGCTTTCCATTTATGCATCGTAGAATTAGTAGGAAGACCAATCACCCAGGACAACATGGAAAACATATATGGACTCTTAAAATCTATTAGAGACTTTGGAAAATTCGGTAGCTCTCCAAACTGTGATTTTTTTATCAACTGATTCTCCATGAACTGGCACAATACCACAGTCAACCGATACCTCTCATCTTGGTCCCCAAGATTTAACTTTCTGAAAATAACATCTAGAGGAGGCCTAACCCCACAAGCAAACGCTTCTCTAACTGTGTTATATGAAATGCTGAATAATCTATCATTTTGTATTTTGAACAGCTCTTGTGGGAGGGTTATAAAATTTCAAATTAGCCAACACTAGTTTTGGTTAAGCATGAATAGGTGTGCATAGGTATCAAAAAATATGTGCATGATATGCAATAGTTAATATACTTTTTGGTGTCAATCCTTGTCTGACAGCAACTTCTACATCCAGGCATAATTTCTCCATGCCCTTATTCAAAATGATGCAGTCACCAATCCAAGCCAATGCATAAAAATACGGATCAAGCTCTTCATCTTTGTTTCACCTAGATTTTTTAGCTTTCTTGCCTCTTGCTTTTTTCTATGTTTTATTTTCATCGACAACTTTTTTCCCCATCTTCGTCCTTTAGTAATTTTACTTCAACACTCTTACAGTTCTGCAATGAAGCAGCAATTCAGCAAAGCTGAGTGACGATCCTAAAATACTCTAGAGAAAATACTCTTGATCCTTATTTATTTGCAAGCTTATGTTTTACCCTATTTATAATTTTTTGCTTCCAACTACCTAGTTTAATGCATGTGGTATGCCTTGAGAAATCTGGGTGAACATTCTCCGTGGTTCTCTCACCTGACATTTTTTCTTATGATTTTTAACTACCAATAACATCCTTGCAGTGTAAATCCTCTTTGAATGTCGTTCCCAACTACTTTGTTTGCTTTGAAGAGCACAATCTGGTTATTTAAAGATTAACTTCAAGAATGATAAAGCCACAACACATGATGGAATCACTTTTTTGGGGTGAAATTAGTAAATTCGTTGAATTTATATGCCAAAAATATCCTTGGAGAATTTAGCCAACAAAATTAACTTGATCTCATGCACTTAACTGAAGTTCACTCTAAAATAAGCTCATGCCAATGACAAACACTTTTTTGGACGACTTGCTTTTTCAGAGACATCAACAAGGGTAAAAATAACATTTTGCAACTGATAGTTTCATTCAACTGGAGATCCAAAATTATCTTCTCATGCTTTCGCTGTTGAAATTACCTATTTGGAATTTTTAAATTAATTTAGGATGCCCCAAAAAATCTTTACTACTAGAAAAGCAAGCTTTTAATGCAACTAAGTCTTTGCTAGAAAAAGCAAGGCAAAAATTAATTTTGCCCCCTTTCGTGTCCAAAATAACTTTGCCAACTGGAGTACTCAAAAAAACATATGGAATATTCCTTCTCATCTTGAGCTTTCACCCCAAAATTAACTGTTGATGGAGCGAAAAGGAATTTCACCTCGAAAATAAGATATGTAGGGTGAAATACTTTTTTTAGGCACTTCTTTTTTTTTTTGCTTTTCTTCTTTTTCCTTTTGTCTTTTCTTTCTAGAAATCAATAATAGGGACATGTTTCAATCTTATGATCTACTTTCTTTCAATGTTTTCATACCCCAAAATATGACCCAAAGGCTTTAAAACATTTTCAAGGTGAAAACACCTGCTTTGGGGCGAAATTAATCCTCCTAGCGAAACTACCACTTTTCTTCTTATTTTTCTTTTTTTTAACCAAAGAGGGGCGAAGAAGGCTTTTCGCTAGAGAAAATTAATTTCACCAGCAAAAACACCCCTTCATAGTAAAAAGAGATTTCACTCCTCATCCTTAACCATTTTTTTTTTAAATAAATGTTAAACAAAACTATGTACATATTTACATTTGTAATCCCAATTTTTTTACTTGTAGTAGGCCTTCAAATGAAGACCATTGAATGGAATTGGTAGTACATGGTCATCCATATCCTGCAAATAAAATGAGTTAACTTGATTGACACCAAAAATATATAAAGGGCCCTCCCAAATTACCTCGAACTTGTGATGCTTGTCTGGATTTGCCTTGTTCTCATTCCACTTTAACACTAGATTGCCCACCTTGAACACTTTATCATAAGTCTTCTTATTGAACCACTTATTTGTCATCTAGGCATGTTCCATGAAGGCATTGTATGCTTTCTCCATTTCTTCCTCCAATTGCAAAAACTGAGCCAACCTAGCACTCATGGATTGAATTCATCATCTTCACCATCAAGTAAGTGCAAGGATTATAGGGTTGATAATTCAATGTGAATAGGCAATACTGTTTCTTTATCGTACACCAAGGAATAGGGGGATGTCTTGATAGATTTTTCATTGAGATGTGATAAACCCATAAGGCTTGGTTCAAGATCAAGTGCCAACTTTGCTTTTTATCACCAAGAGTCCTGTTCAGAATCCTAAGCAGATTTTTGTTCATGGATTCGGTCAAACCATTTCCTTGTAGGTAGTAATTTGATGAGGTTTTTAAATAAATACCATACTTATCCATGAACTCACTGATTTTGGTGTCTATGAATGGAGTTCCATTATATGTTATAATTACATCTATGATGTTGAACCCAATGATCAATCCTTCAAGGAATGTGATGACCACCTCCTGGTTTACCTTCTTGGTTGGGATTGCTTCAGTCCAACAAGTGAAATAGTCACTTGCAATCAGAATGTATTTATGTCTGGTATATGAATTAGGATCAATGACCCCAATAAAATCTAAGCCCCATTATTGAAATGGTACTTCTACTTGAATTGGATGAAAGGGTAAAGATGCATTTCTTCTTATTTTGATATATCTCTAGCATTTGACATAGCTTTTACTGAATTTTAAAGCATTTACAAAGAGAGTGGGCCAGAAATAACCTACTTTGATAATATTCAATGTAATGGGTCTCCCTGCATAATGGCCTCCTAACAATTCAGAATGGAATTCTTCTAGGATTTTCTTCTTCTCTGATTCTTTAGTGAACCTGAGAAGTACTCCATAAATATTTTTGTGGAACAATCCATTTGGCAACATCACATACCTTAGGGCCTATAGTCTAAACTCCTTCTCTGTGAAGCATTGAGATGTGAAGGACACCTTCCTGAATTGAAATATTTGATAAGGTCCTTTATCCAATCATGGTCACTTGGGGAATAATTAGCAATATTATACTCGCTTACTGACTCTTCATGCTAGTAAATCATAGATTCAAAGGTAATGCTCTTTGTAAGCTCCTGATATAGTGCTCGACCTTGAACCAACTTTGTTGGCCAAATTTTAACATCATACTCCTAGATTTTGGAAATCCACCCAGCTCTCTTGTCTCCAAGCCCTCCCTAGATGATGAAACTTCAGACATCTAGATGAACAACATAAACTATTGTTTTACTCTATGAAACAAAATTCCAAAACTTCTTCAAAGACTTCATTACCACATATACTTGCTTCTCAATGAAATTGTATTTTTCCTTGTGTGGTTGAATGACTTGGCTTAAGAAAGTGATTGGCCGCTCATCTCCATTGTCTCTATTTTTCATGAGCACTGTTGTGTAACTCTCTTATTCACCAATGGCATACAGGACAAAATCCTTTGAATAATCAGGGATCACTAGAACTGGGGCTTGAGAAATTCTTTCTTTAATTTCTCTAAACACTCGCTTCCTCTACTTAGTCCACTTGAACTCAATATTTTTCTTTAAAATATTAGTCATTGGTTTTACCACTTGGGTAAAATTTGCAATAAACTTTTGAACAAAGTTAATCTAGCCAAATAATTACTGTAAATCCTTCTTTTTGGTTGGTAGTGGAAGCTTCAGAAGAGCCTCAACTCTAGTTGGATCAATAGCTAAACCTTTTTCTAAAATTACATGGCCTAGGAGTTTTCCTTCCTTTACTGCAAAGAGAGACTTCTTAGGATTGATGGATATTCTGAAATCTTGATATTTCTCAAACACTTACCTTAAATGTAAACTATGCTCTATCCTATTGTGAGAGAATATAGTCATATCATCCAAATAAATTATAATGACATGATTTAACAACTCACCAAAATCTACGTCCATCATTCTTTGAATAGTTTCTCCAGCATTCGAGAGACCAAATAGCATTCGTTGATAATTAAACGTACCCCACTTTATGGTGAATGTCGTTTTATACTAGTCTTCATCCTTGACCCATATCTGATTGTATTAAAAAAATTTGTCTAACAGAGAAAATCTCTGAGCTCCTGCAACTACATGAAGAATCTAATAAATCTGGAGTAAAGGTTAATGAACCTTCAAGGATACTTGATTCAAATTTTGAAATTCAACACATAGGTGAATATCTCCATTCTTATTTCATACAAGGACCAAATTTTCTACCCAGGTAGAATGCTTGATTGGGTAAATGATTTTGGCTTCTAGAATCTTTAGCAGTTCAGCTTTCATCAAGGCTTCAATCTTGGGATTGACTGGCCTCTATTTTTTCCTGAATGGTTTCACTCCTTCCTACAGTTCAATGGTATGTTGGATTACATTCTTGTTGTACCCTTTCAAATATTGGTAGCTCCAGGTGACAATGTCTAGAAACTCATGAAACAGCTCCTTGATCTGCTCTATTTCTTCTAGAGTGTAATCAATGCCAAATTTAATCAACTTCTTGGGTTCCAACTGTAGCTCGATGTACTCCTCATCCACTTTAATATTATGCTTTTCAGCTCTATCATTTTGATCAAATAGACTCTCAAGCGTAATCAATCCTTTTGGAATATGATTATTTTTTAGTTGGATCAGTCCCTCAGCTTCTTCTTCATCAAGTGTTCTTCCTTCCACAGTACTAGCCTCTCTTATTAGGAAGTTCAAGATATGCTCATCACTTTTTAACACTTGCCAATATATATTCTTATCGAGAATTGAAGGCATGTAAACCAACCTTATAGTCTTTGGTTTCTTCACCATGTGCTCAACTAGAGAAAAGTTGGCTCCAAGGGATGCCAAAAGATCTATGTATTTATTATGTTCCCGTGAGATCGCTTGGATGTTTAAATCTATGTAAGCTTTAGATAAATCCCTAACTTTGTTGTGGTATGCCTTCAGATAGTGCTACTTGGAAACACACTTGTTTGTTACTTGATTCACAATCAATTCAGAATATCTAAAAATTTGTAGTTGTTTAATCCCAAGCTTCTTTGCTTTTCTCAAGCCTAGGCACAGTGCTTCATACTTGGCAGCATTATTTGTACAACTCTAGGTCAACCAGTATGAATAATTTTTTGGTATGCCAGAAGGAGAAATGAGAACAATTCTAGCTCCTGTGCAATTCTTGCATCTTGCGCCATCAAAGTAGAGCTTCCATATTTGATCTAGAATAGGATCTGGATCATCAAACATCCTCACTTTAGCTTTTTTAGGCTTGGTATGGTGTAACATCCAATTTGAGTCTCCATCATGGCATTAAAATCGAGCATTAAAAACTCATATTCAATATGAATCTCATCTAGAATCTCTTCCATTAAATCCAATTCTTCTAATTCTTCAGTCATCATGTTGATAAAATTCATGGAATTTTCTTCTTCTTCAATATTCTCTATATGAAAAGTAGAAGGCTTTTCATTATAAATTCAGATTCTTTTCCATTTGATAGGAATCTCCATATGGGAATAGTTTAGACAAATATAGCCTCCCAACTTGGCACATACTGAAATACGGCCCCAGATAAACCACAACCACCTCTTGGATTATAGTGATCTGAGGCATTTTATGTAACATGATCGGGATGTCTTTGATAACACCCACTATTCTCACAAGGGTTCCATCTAACTACAAGATGCTAGGGCTAATTCTTGTATATTCCATACCCATAATGTCATAAACTACCTTTGGTATGACAATTGTCACAGCACCAGAGTCGATCATGTAGTTATGCATAATCCAACCCTCCATCCTGAGAGACAAGTAGAAAGGGGGTGGTCTATTCTTTCCAGTAGCTAAAGTGGTTAGCATTTGAGCAAAAATAATCTAAGTAGGATTCTTTCCCTTATATTTAATAAACTTCAGTGATTCTTGCAACAAGTTGACTTGTCCAATAAATTGCAATGCATTATAGAGACTAACCTTGGTTGGAATCTTCTTTAGCTCCTCAAAAATTTTGTTTGTAGATACGCTGGACTCCCTTCCTTCGTTGGTAGCTTCATACTTGCTTTGATACTGTTGTATAGCTTCCACCCTCTAACGCTTGGTCAAGGATGGGTATTTGAGCTTTTCACTGGTTTGTTCCTCTATTTCAGCTTTTTTTTACGATGTTGAAGCCTTTTCTTGCAATATTTCTTTCACTCATGGAGGCAAGAGATATTTAAATAGGATAGGTGCATTTGGTTGGGGTTCTGGAATAGGAACTTTCATTTGTGATTTTTTTCTCGCATTTTGTACCTTTGGGTTAGTATGTACCTTCAACGGCTCCATTTCAATTGGATCCACTATGATTGGCTTTCTTCCAACTCTCATGAGAACTAAAACTTGTTCTTTAGAAGGGACCATGAAATTATGATCGACTTCTATAATCATATTGATCTGACCACCAAGATACCTTTCTGCCATTGTCTATACATAGTTCATATGAACCA
This sequence comes from Wollemia nobilis, assembly GCA_028583015.1. Classification (NCBI taxonomy): domain Eukaryota; kingdom Viridiplantae; phylum Streptophyta; class Pinopsida; order Araucariales; family Araucariaceae; genus Wollemia; species Wollemia nobilis. Next base: position 450,777 of record JAQPPZ010015059.1, read on the forward strand.
TGTAAGTTTCTTTGACATGCGGATCATTTTAGGTAGAGCACCAATACGCTTTATCTAATGGGCCAGCTTCTTCATTTGCCAATACGGTTAAATTTATCTTAGGAACCTTGTTGGTTGAAGCTACTTGCTTTCTGGTAATTAGTAGAGGTTGAAATATCCTAGGTTGGAAATCTCTTTCATTCTGCTTCTTCTTAATCATCGTGATCTCATTGCTCATCACTCTTATGGCTGAGTTCATTGATTGCATCTCTTTCAAAAACTTCTCTTGGGGATCAGGATTTGAGGGTGCTAGAGGAGTTGGTAATGGAAGTGGTATAGGAAGATATGGTAGTGCTAGGAATGGAACCGAAGTGGGTAGTTATGGAATGGATGGAACAGGTAGTTGCGAGACAGAAACTGTCATCACAGTTTGAGATGAACTCGAATTTCATGAAGGGACCAGATACATGAGGGACATTGGTAAGGACTAAGAAGATGTGTTAGAATACAAATACTATGGGAAATCCAAAAAAATAGGTATTGTCATCTTTGGTGAAATCTTACCAATAGTAATGAGATCAGCCTCAACCTTTTTGTAGCTGAATACAAGGCCAAAAATGTATCAATGTTGGACTGATGGATGGCCATGCTAATATTATAATTGAAGGCTTTGAGGTAATATAATACGACTTGTTCGAGATTCAGTCGGAGACCATTGAGGACTCTTTACCAAGTTCGAGTGAACCTAACATTGAATTCAATAATTTCCTCCTATGGATACCTCTGAATGGTGGTAAATTGATGCAACAAAGAGAAAGGATCCACTTGTTCATTGAAACCTTTTATCAATAATTCAACCAATTGGTCCTAGGTGGTAATAGTGGTAGGCTATAAATACTAGTACTAGTAAAGCAGCTTCCCTCTGAGAGAGAGCACGAGAAATCTTACCATGATATCTTCATTCATGAAGATATGAATTATCACCAAAGAAGCCATATCTTAGACATGCTCATAAGCTATTTTTCTCGTACCATCGTAATCAGGCAATGCCTTCAATGCTACTTGCATGATCAAGTTCTAAGCTTACAGATTCAAAGCTCTAGAGTGATTCCAGGCTAGGAACTATCTTGGTGGTGGTGGATTTTGTGTCATTTCGACTGGAGTGTTTTCTTGAGGAGGAACACTAGTAGTAGTTCTAGCAAGACTTGAAGGAATAGAAAACACACCAGCTACCTATGAATATGGTGCAACCAATGGAACAATCGAAGTGACTAACCTAGGATGCTATCTTAAAATTTGGGTGTCAAGCTCAAAAAAATCAATGGGATTTTTAGAATTTTTGGCCTTCGATCTTGTGATCATAAAGTAAATATTTCACCAACTTCAAATTCGGAGGCTTCTGGGTAAAACTGAGTCACCAGATGTTCTAGTCAGATAGTAAAAATATGAACATCAAACCTTAATATTTCTCAAAGTAAAAATTTTAATGTCCCACCGGGTGTGCCAAAAATTATTTGTCATGAATCTGCCTAAGTATAAAATATTTGTGTGCCCTAGACCCGGCCAACATTGGAAGGTCGAAGGAAAAAGATGTACTTTAGGCCAATCTCCAGAGAGGGCTAGTTCTTGTAGTAATCTAATATTGGTATAAGCTTAGGATAATAGAAAGATATGGAAAATGATAGAAAGGAATGGAAAATATGGCTATGAGATAAAAACTTAAGGTGGGAATAAACTAGCAGCTAAAATCTAAATCAAATTTTAATTAGCATGTAACAGAAACAAAAGTATAGAAACCATTCAATTCTTTATCAGGAATCAAATTCAAAAAGCAGAATTTGAATTTATCTAACAAATATCATGAACATAACAAAAATGATAGGTAGAAAGTAATTGCATACACCACTAATCCAAAAATCAAAGACAAATATATTTCAATTGATGCAGATAACTCAAAGTGTTTTTTGAAAGAATGTCTATCCTCCTCTTTCTACATCAAAATGCTTATTATTTGTAGAGGGTTGCACCTCTGTAATTAAATGCATATTAAAACAAAATTTTGTCTAGTCAAATATCAAACAACAGTAATTTTCTCCTCGGCAACAACAACGCACAAATCCGTGCATTCTTTTGGAAGAAGTGATCCCATTTTGGTGGAAAGCGCCTAGGAAATCAGTAAGAATAGACAATGGAAAATCATCTCAGACATTAGTGCATTAGGACACAATAGCATCACACAAGAATTGGGAACTCGAAAAGTAAATTTTGGTTGCTACTTCATCGTCTTGCATATCAAAACTTTATTTTCACCAAGAAGATTCAACAAAAATCAACTTTGCTTGGAGAAGGGGCAAAATCAGTGGACGGTACCTCAAGAATGAACAAGATCGTACCATAATTAGGAACACAACTTTTAGTCTTATCAATTCTTCTACAAAAATTCTAGACATCTCAATTCCATTGCCCCAAGAATTAGATTCATCAATCCTTTAGTCTTTCCCAAAAATGATCTGCGGTGAAAACACCTTTGAAAAATAACTCGCTTGGATTTTTGTCATTAATTTTGTCAATTTCGCCCACTTTGTATTTTCACCAAGAAGTGGGGTAAGAATAACTTTCGCTGCCAAAAGGGGGCGAAAATGATGAATTTCACTTTACCTGGGACAAAAATAGAATTTTTTTGGAAGGAGCAAAAATACCTAGAGGATGCTTTCACTTGCAAAACTGCCAACAGACCTTGTTTGCTCTTATTTCCACCACTGGGCAAAATTGACTATGACTTTTTAGGATGCTTTTACTGGGACATCAGGCACAGATGAAGTTCGTTATTAAAGAGGTGAAAATGCTTAATTTTGCTACCAAAGGAGGGCAAAAATGAATTTCGCTCCTGGTTGGGACAAAATTGACTTTGACTTGCACAGGAGATGCCTTTTCATTGTTTTTCGCTCCAAATTAGGTGCTTTTATTGATTTCACTCCAAATTGGGTGAATTCATCCAGTTTTCCAGAAAAATATCGAAAGCACTTAGTAGATGCTTTCACTAATTGATTTCGCTCCCGATTTGAGTGAAAATAGCAAGTCACCCAAAATACGAGTGAAAATTGACTTTTACTACTTAAAATGAATGTACTTGGATGAAAATGTTTTCCCTCACTTGAAAAATCCTTCCAACCTTATTTTTGTTGAAGATTCCCTTCCAAAATCTTAACTTGCTAGTGACAACACCTTTTACTTACTTTCACCAGCGAAATCACTACAACCTAATTTTGTTGGTGAAATCATTTGAAGTTCATTTTCTTTTCTTTTTTTGGCAAAATTAATGGTGCTTATTTTCGCTTGCGAAAGTGGATGAAAGCGCTTACTTTTCATTGAAAGGGAATTTTAACAACATCAAATTAAAACAATAACAACACCAAAAAATCCAGCAAAATTGCATTGTTTAATTTTTATACTTAGAATTTTTACAATGAAAATTTAGTGTGGTAAAACTGCCAACACTTTGATTGCTTTTTTGCATTTTGTTTTCATATTATTTCAGGTTTTTTCTTATTTTTTTCTAACCTTAGCTTTTGTTGTTATTTATTTTTCATTTTATTTTCTTTAAGCTCCATCAAACACTCAAAACCCTAGAAGAGTTATATTTTTTTGCATTAAAATTTGGGTTTTGAAGTAATTGAAAATATCCAAATAATTATTTCTTCAAGGCTAAAATATTAAATTATTTGGACACATTTAATTAAGGTATTTCTTAATATTTTAGAAAAAAAATCCTTGCACTCCACAGGTTCCATCATTTAAAATTGTGTTAATAAAGTAAGCTAAAATTTGTTAATAAAATAAGATAAAATGAATTAAATCATCATTCCACGATTGACATTTCAAACTTAGATCTTAGTCATGTTATTTTATGCTCAAAGAAATATTAACAAAGGAAGATAAAAAAAATTAAAATTTGCTTAACAAAAGAAGATAAAATCTACTTGATAATTTGAGATAAAATGAATAAAATCATGGTACAAGAATCATTATTTCAAAGTAGATAGTGTATAAATAAATACACGTTTTAAATAATCACATGAGCAACAAAATTATCACAGATCAAATCAATACTAAACCACAGGCCTCTTGTTAACAGTTACTTGCACCTCTAAGGTATTTCAGCATATTTTCATATTTTTATAAGCAATCAAGCACATTTCAAATAATTAAGTAAGCAAGAACCTTGGAGAAGATTTAAATTTCTTTGCAAGAGAAGGTTTTTTGATATTACCATGACTGTGATGGTGATTTTGTAATTGGACAAAATTATCACTCAACAAAATTAGCGCTAGAAGGAGGGCCGACTTAAAGGTAATTACTTTGTTTTATCAAGTTGTTTGTTTAAGTTGTTCACATTTTAATTTGTAAGTTATTTACATATGATGCTCTAATTTTGATGAATTAGAGAACATTCCTTGTAGCTATGATTTAATTGTTGCATTTCTAAAAATAAAAAATAAAAAAACCTGGAACCAAGTCACAATGGCAATTTTTACTCCATAGACGATAAGCACCCCTTTAAACATACCTGGGCCTTCACATGATGTGAATATATAATTTAAATATTATCTATCCCAGTTTAGGCATGATGAAATGAGGTCAGCTGAAGCACACATTCGTGCATTCAAGGATACTATATTTTTTTTACAAATTATGCATGAAGATGTTGCATGTGAAATGTTTCTTATACCTTGGATGAGTTTGCATATACTTGGTTTAACAACTTACCGTTAGGTTCTGTAACTTCTTGGGCTCAACTAGAGGCCTCATTTCTCAATCATTTTAATAAAAATCCAGTTGACCTAATTCTCACATATATTCAATTTATCATGGCCCATAGAGAACCAAATGAATCTTTGAAGCTATTCATTGAAATGTTCCATAGGTTATATACTCAACTGATGGTACCTTTTGTGCCTACAAAATGAGATGTCCAATTGTATTTCAATGCTCTTGACCCATTAACTTCCATGTATTTGTGAAGGGGTCCTCAAATCACATCATTATCCAAAGCCTATACGGAAGCAATCGTATTTGAACAATAATTGAGTTTTCAAGGTTTTGGTGTGGGTCTTGGATCATATAATCCTCAATCATTTGATAATTCCCTTACACACCCAATAGTCCATTCAAAATCAGCAATTATTCTCAAATTCAAATCAATTTCAAAATACCCTAATGCCTCTGGATAATGTGGTGAATCAAACTACTATGGCTTAGGTTAATGATACCAATATTTATGGAGACAATATACGTCAGTTAGTTTTAAATATTAGAAAATACATAGTTCAATTACGAAAAAAAAAGTAATATACACATATTGACCATAATTTAAATCATGTTCATGAGATGAAATTCAAAGACACTAAAAGTGATACTCTCTCGGACAATGGAGGAGTCCTAGATCTAACTAGCATTGAAACATATGATAGGTCAGGGCCTTCCATAGAATTAGATGAGATTGTTAAAGCAGATGATCAAGAAATTCAACATGTTCCAAATAATTATCAGATAGAAATGACAATCTTAGAGTCATTAGATGTAAATGAGGATTGTGATAATCAAGTCAATCTAAATGTAGGAATTGATTCAATTTTGGAAACACTAAAACCATCAAAAGTGGATGAATGTGAATTTGAAAAGGAATCTATAGATGTATTTAAATATTACGTAGAATATATGGTTGAACTTAATCCATTAGCTTTAGAAGATAATTTAATAATTTTTGGAAGAAATATAAGGAATGTGTTTCTTTTACATCTTCTAATAAAAAAATCCTCATATGATATGCAGGACAGTAAAGTGGCTATCTTACATGAAGAGTCTGCAATTCATGTACTAGAAAATCACATGTTGTTTGAAGACAATAAAAGAGGAAAGGGTAAATGTGACTCATGATTTGTTGGTTAGGGATGATGAAAAGATAGAATTTTCACTTTTGTTGTTGACCCATGAAATCTGTGGTAAGGATTTACATGATTCTCTCATATATTCAAATGCAATAGATAATGAAATGTTGTGCATTTTTAACCACAAATTGGAGCCAGCTTCTAAAATTATCACATCGAATAAATAAGAGGAAAATATGTTTGAAGTTTTGAATAAAGTTTACAAACAATTGGTGGTTGAGCCTAGGATACAAAATTATAATGATCCTCATATGTCAGATGTCCTAGATGCCTATAAATTACTACATGGTTATGATTGGTCTAAAATTATGAATAGTGGTTTGGCAATCAAATTCTCATAAATAAGGGTAATTTTGGACGAGATCATGTTTAATCATGACAATGAGGATAGTATGGGAACTCACACAATACTGAGAGAAATTGTGATAAACATCCCACATGGTAAATATAAAATAATTCAAAACCAGTTGTGGACTCATGAGTTTAATGGATCAAATTTCAAATATGATAGTGATGGGATTGAATCAAATTGGTGGGGTGAGAGAGGCAAAGTAAGGGCCTTTATATTTTTTGGTCTAATATTATTATGGTTGGATACCTATAAATCCTGGTATGCCTATCATGATAGATATATTTTAAATTGTGGTAATCGTGTTTGGGATCCAGGGAAATGATAGTCAAAATTTTGCATCATCTTTTATATATATATTATATATATATATATATATATATATATATATATATATATTCTTGTAAATAACTTTTTGGATTTTCATGCTTTTGTTTTTGGATTTTGTACATAACTCTTGTTTTTTTGTTTTTTTGTTTTTTCGTGATGTTTTTGGTTGCGTTCATTTTGAGTTTTATACTGCTGCATCTTCATAGTTTTTGGTTTCATTCCCTTTGATTTTGGTTGTGTTTTGTGATAGATACTGACTTCTAGTTTTTTTATTGATAGTATTCCTTTGTCATGTAGGTTGGATTACCTTGTTTGAAATCAGGTGGAATTGAGGAAAAGGAAATTGAGTTGTTTAGTAATAATTCTTAGATTTTTTACTAATATGGTATATTTTGGAACAATGAGACATTTTGTTGAAGCTCCACATGTAACTCACTACATTAAAGGGTATTCTTTGAATTCTTGAAGGATAAAGCCATTTTGGTTTACAAATTAAGGTGAAAATCTAATAGACTCCATCTTTAGCCTTAAGTGGTCTCTAACCTTTTTGGCATACAAATTTTGTAAATAAATTAAATGCTTAATAATAAAAAACTAAAAAAAATATGTAAAATCTATCTCATGCCTCGGTGATTCATACAATCTCTACCAGGGCTATAGACACTTAGCTGGCAATAGAGCAAAGGTCTAGAAGAGATCAAGGTCATCTCCATAGGGGCTATCGATGCATGGCTGGAAATAGAGCTATGCAGAGACACATTTTTATGAGTGACATTCCACAACCTAAATGTAAAACAAATGATGGAATCTAGATTTTTTTAAGAATGCAAAATGAATCACAATTCACACACTAAGCCAAGTAAAATGGTTTATTTGTTTTTATTTGAAGTTTTTTACCCCCATTTTCTCTGGATATTGCTAAATATTTCTTATTTCGTTGATTTTAGTTTTCTTGTTTTAGATTGGGTTATTCATTCAAAATGCTTAGGAGCATTTCCCAGCAGAGTCGATATTTGTTGTGGTTTTTGTACAACACGCCCCAATTTGGGGACCCATTGGAAACTTTAATTTTTTTGCATGATTTTGTCTATTTACTTCGAGTGGTTTTGATGTTTCCATTTCTAAAGCAATTTTGCAATATGGATTATTCAAGACTTCGAGGTAGATTCTCTACTCATGGTGTCAATCGAGGTTAGCACTAGTGTTTTTATAATTGATATCATTGTCAAAACTTAGTGTTGAGTGGTATTTTCACCCGATTGTGAAAACACACTCTCCGATAGGATTTGGGTTCCAAATCCCCTCTTGCAAAGAAATTAGACAAGTAATTTCTCCAAGGTCTCCGCTATGTTAGCATTTGTGTAGGTATATTAATATATCTCAAATAAAGATATTCAATTTAAATGCTTGGAACACCTTAGTGGTTGCAAGTAACTGTAAACAACGGGCAATGTTGGTTTATTTTATCGTGAAACTTTAATGATTGTTCGTTGAACCCGAATAAAGCAAATGTGATCTTGCCCTTGTATGACCACGCTGTAACTTCAAAGTGGAAATTGATGAAATGCCATAATACAGAACTCCTTCAATGAAATTGGAATTTTCATGAAGGGAATGTCATCATCGGCTCATGAATGAAAAACAAAACTGAAAAATGAAATTCTGGCCCTGAAATGGAAATTTTCTATTTTCGGATTTTAAAGTCTGCAACAAAACAACAGCTTCGGTGAAATTTAAACAACTCCGAAAATGAAATTTTAAAATGCGTATTTGAAATCTGCAGTATTACATACGCAATGGTGGAACTATTTTTGGATTTTGAAGTTTTTTAATTTTTTTATTTTAATGCCTAAGAATTAAAATAAAATTGGAGCTTTCTGAAACAATAAAGTGCAAAAAAATGAAAATAAAATGCAAAAAGAAAATGAAAAATGCATTCAGTATGATGCTATCCTATTTCGACAAAACCGAAGATATGAGGTTTCCTTGCATACAACCTAACCTATTGGACCTACAAAACATGCACAATCCTAATAAGCTAAGTGCTAGTTCCTAGGGTTTTGAATGGGGTTTTCAGATTTAGACATTCGCTTGAAGCAACCAAGATAACTTGCATTAAACTCCACCTATAAGCCTAAAATCCGAAAAGGGAAAAAATAAACATTAAATCTTGCATGCAAAAAATAACTCCTTCTTTCTTGTCAATGAGATGCAACTCTCTGAATTTTCTATATTAAAAATTGATCATTTTACAATAACATAAGTCTCTAGTTTTCTCAAAACTAGAAAAAGGGGAAGAAAAACACTCCAAAGCAGGCCCATAATGGCTTATCACCCTTAGCTCTGCAACCCTACCCGTAGCGGCTTCTGACCCCTGTACCAATCTGTGCTTCTGCTTTTAAACTTTTTGGCAATGCTCTATGTTTTGCCCTGTGACGCTTCGTTTCATCTCCCAGATCTCTTCGTTTCATCTTCCCTGACTCTTCATTATTTTTGGTTGTTGTTCGAGTGTCGAAACGTTTGATCTTCTTTGCTAATTGTAGCCTTCTTGTAACCCTTACACCTTTATGCCACGTGTTCAGCACTTCCCTACATGTTCCGTAATGGCCCATCATGAATCATGACAAAAAATAGCATGTCGCGATATCGCGACATTTTTATATCTGCAACTTTGCTCCTCTACCTGTATCGTGAAAACAAGACATGTCGCGATATCGCGACGTTTTTCTATCAACAGCCTTGTCCACCTTCATGCACCATGAAAATGAGACATGTCACGATATCATGACATTTTTATGTCAACGGGCCGCGCAAATGCAACCTATCACGAAATCGTGACGTTTTTCTGTTTTGGGCTGTGCAGATGCAACTTGTCGCAAAATCATGACACTTTTTCATTCTGTACCATCTCGCTGCTTTCTGTCACGAAATCGTGACGCTTTTCTCTTTCGGGCTGTCTAGACGCAACTTGTCACGAAATCGTGACGTTTTTCTCTTTCAGGCTATCTTGCTACGCTTAACAGCGAAAACGTGACATGTCACGAAATCGTGACACTTTTCATTCTACACCATCTCGCTGCTTTCTGTCGCAAAATCGTGACATATTTCCCTTGCTTAGCTTATCAGTCATTGTGAATCGTGAAAATGAGACATGTCACGATTTCGTGACATCTTTCTATCTTTACCTCCTTTACCGCTGATAGATCACGAAAATGCAACCTGTCACGATTTCGTGACACTTTCTTTCATTTGTTCCTTCCTCACTTTCCTACCGCGAAAACCTGACATGTCACGATATCGCGACGTTTTTTTATCTTTGCCCTTCATCTCGTCTTCAGGTCATGAAATGGCGACATGTCGCGATATCGCGATAACTTCTACATTGACTCTTCTCTTGCTGCCTTCGACCGTGATTTCATGACAAGTCGCGATATCGTGACATTTTTCATTTTGCGAGACTGAAACATGTCACAATATCGCGACATTTTTCCATTTTGGTGCATCCTGCTGATCTGGGCCGCAAAAACATGACATGTCATGATATCGTGACATTTTTCACTTAGTCTTTCTCTCTCCTCTATGAACCATGATTTCATGACATGTCGCGATATCGCGACAATTTTTGCACTTAGCCTTTTCACCCGCCAGACATCGCGAAAACATGACATGTCGCGATATCACGACATTTTTGAGTCTTCAACTTGGTTCTTTGTCTTGCACCGTGATTTCACGACATGTCACGATATCGTGACACTTTTGGCATCCAATTCTATTTGACCACTTTGACCGTGATTTCACGACATGTCGCGATATCGTGACACTTTTTATTTTTGTTGTCTTTTGCCAATCTAAGCTGCGAAAACGTGACATGTCACGATATCGCGACAATTTTCAGCTTCTTAGCTGTGACGGAGCAACATGTCGCGATATCGTGACACTTTTTATTTTCTTAGCCGCGACGGAGCAACATGTCGCGATATCGCGACAACTTTTCATTTTTGGTCGCGACGGAGCAACATGTCGCGATATCGCGACAACTTTTCATTTTTGGTCGCGACGGAGCAACATGTCGCGATATCGCGACAACTTATCATTTCTTGCTTTTTCTTTGCTCTTTTAACATCTGGGCCACTACAATCTTCTTGGAAAGTGTGCAAAAAAGGGGGGTCCCCAATTTTGGGGTGTGTTGTGGAGCAGCCACAACAAATGGCGACTCTGTTGGGAAATGCTCCTGAGCATTTCGGTGAGAACCTAACCTAAAATACACAAGCTTAGATACAAGTGTCAACACATAAAAAAAACAAATGCCGATAGATCAAAAATACATGAACCATTAGAATCATTAAGTATCAGCTCGGTGTGTGCAGTGTGTTCCATTCTTTATCGTTTGAAATTGATCCACATTCCATTGTCAGTTTTACATGAATGCATATGTGAGGTTGTGAATGATTTGCATAGCCTAATTAATGGTCTAGAGATGTAACTACTCGCTTTATAAAAGCTTTAAGCCTTCTAATATCATATACAAACATTTAAAATTATCAAACCCTCTTAGGATCAACTATATGTATAATGAATTGCTTTATTAGATCCCAAAGTTGGTTATGAGTCACTACTATCTTGAACCCATGTGCAAGTGAAAGTGAAATCAGAGCTTTGGGGAATCGGACTCCCAACCTAAGCGAGATGGGAGCTTAACCCTATCCTTACTACTCTGATCTGGAATTCATTACCTCACTTTGAACAAAATAATTTAACCAGTTATGGATGAAATGGTCGGGCTAGTCTATCCGTTTGAACAATTAGTGGTCTTGTTTTAGACAAGACATGCTGCCACGCATGGGCATACTTAACCCCATAATCCATGATTTGGCTTCATTCATTCTTTTCTTTTTTTTTTCTTGGACCTTTGGGATGACTACCCATCCTTGCGAGGGACATGTAGTACGATCCTTCCAATCCAATATTAAGATGAAATGGGAAATATTAATTTTTTACTTCTTGGACCTTGGGGATGACTACCCATCCTTTGCAGAGGACATGTAGTACGATCCTTCCAATCCAATATTGAGATGAAATGGGAAATATTTAGTTTTTATTTCTTGGACCTTGGGGATGACTACCCATCCTTTGTAGAGGACATGTAGTACGATCCTTCCAATCCAAGATTTATGATGAAATGAGACATAGGAGCTTTGGGGAATCAGATTCTCAACCTAGGCGAGATGAGAATTATGCCCTATCCTTACTACTCCATGTAGGTCAAATCAGAGCTTTGGGGAGTTGGATCCTCAACCTAAGTTCGATGAGGATTTAACCCTATCCTTACTACTCGATTTTAGGCTTTAAGCTTTATGGAAGTGGTAAAAACCATTGTTTTAAGGATCATGTTGCATAATAGGATAGACATGAAATACTTCTTTCGCCTGACCTTTTCTTCCAAGCAAGGTTTTGATCATTTTGCTCAAGATCCTTTTTAATGTGTATAAAATGTGCTTGGTTCTAGATATCTCGGGCCTCAGTTCCCAACCTTAGGATTTTTCTTCTTATTTATGTTATAGAATAACCCTAAGAGGATTTGACACACTTTAATGATTTGTATCTAAAATGCATATGCAACTAAGATGGCATGTATATGCAAAGTGAGATGTAATATGAATGCATTGCCCTTTGAATTGATTGCAGATGGAGTATTGCCATAAAAAATATAAAACTGACAACTTCATGCATCACAAGATTCAAACGATATTATTTAAATTGTTTGTGTTACTTGTGGAGCTTTCTACAACACAATTCCAATGTTCCATATTTCCCTGATCTAAAGCATAAGTTAGCATCTCAAGACAACTTTTTCATCATTTTTTTTTTTTTTTTTTAAAGACAAACCAAACATGTCCATAGGACCAACACACAACTTTAAATCAAAACTTACAATCCAAACCCAAAAGCAATCCCAAAAACGAAAACTTGAAAACACAAACCAAAACCGAAAACCAAAATCTATATAAAATGTACAATATAGTACAAGATGATGCAAAGCTTGGACTATCACTTTCCCGGATCCCAAACATGATTAGAACACTTCAACAAAAATATAACGTGATACGCATGCCAAATGTTGTAGGAATCCAACAAAAACAAGATTAGACCGCACCATGCAACAACTTTTAACTTACCTTGCTCACCCCACCGATTAGATTTAATTCCATTAGTACCCTCATAGGTGAGCGTCAAATTATTAAAATGATTAGACAATAAATGATATTCAATTTTATCTTGTCTATTCTTGAAAGTATCCATTTCATAATTCGATTCATGATTTAAAATCAGGCCTTCCTTTTCAAATATGAGAAAAAGTCTTGAATTCAAATCATTTTTCAAGATTTTAAAGCAATCAAAATAATTCAAGACTTGACAAGCATCAACAAAATTTGACATTTCCTCATTAATGATATTAGCATCCAAAGGGACATCATGTAACCTATCACTTAAAATTTTTGTAGCTACTACCAAAGGTAAAGATTTCACCTTGTCATCCATACTCAACCCATCATGATTAAAATTTACCATAACTTGATGAGTGTTAGTAGCCTTTTCTTTTTTCTCATTGTCTTCTTCATCATCCAACACTTGTTCAAAAACACCAAAGTTAGGCACCCAATCAAACATGCGTCCATATTTTTCAAAACAAGAGCCTAGTTTTTCAAGATATGTGTCATGTGACACCTTTCCACTATCAATGGCTTGAGTTGCCTCAAAATCCATATTTTCATTAGGATCATCAATAGTATCAAACCCACACCACTTAGGTTTTGTAATTTCATCATTTTGAGATGGCATAGACATTGTAGAAACAATAGGTGGATCAATATTTTTGATTTCTGGCCCCTCAGGTGGAACAAAAACAATTGATTCTCCTTCTTCATCCCTGGTAGTAGAATCATTATCCTTCTCCAACCTTTGATGAGATTCCAACCCTTCTTCCAAAACATTCTCAGATTGTACACGACTTGTAATATCCTCATATGAAAAGGCAATTGTATTATCCTGTATATCAATAGGCACACAAAATTCATCAGAAGGTTTGGAGTGAGCATACTCTTCCCAAGAATCATAATGATCATCTTTCAAAATCAAATTGTGATGCTCAACTATTTCTTCATCATCTTTTAATTCATCAACATGTTTCTCATCAAATTTATCTTCACCTTCCTTAGATGGTTCAATTACTTCCAAAATTGGGTTATTGCTTGTATTCAAATTGATAAGGCTATCATAATCCACATGTGTAACCCATGATTCATGTTTAACATAATTTGGAAGGTGTGAATTTTTTGGGCCATTACTTTCAACAATGTCATCCAATGTGTCATCCGAAACAGATTCATCCTCATAGAATTCATCTTTTGGTGAGTCAAGGGTTTCCAATCTATCACATGTTTCAATACTAGTTGGATCTAGTACTCCTCCCTTGCCTAAAATCATATTATTATGAAAATCATTGAAATTGATTTTAGAAACATCCTTTGAATCAAGATGAGTATTTTGAAGTTGATTCATACTTAAGAAAGATGGTTGATCTTGCATAGTAGGTTGAGGATTTTGAAATTGATTGAAGCTTGGGAATGATTGTTGATTCTGAAATTGATTCAAACTTGAACTCGGTTGAGGTGGATAAATCATCGGGTGGGTAAGGGAGGTATTAAATGATTGAAGATTATATGATCCAAAACCCACACCATAATTTTGATAACTCAATTGTTGCTCAATTGCCATTGCTTGAGTATAGGCTTGTGACAAAGATGTGATTTGAGGCATCCCTCGCAAATATGTGGAAATGGGTGGGTCAAGAGCATTGACGTATATTTGGAGAGCCATTTCTTCTTGAAGAGCATAAAATGTCACTAATTGAGCATATAATCCAAAGAACCTTTCAGAAAATGACTTCACATTTTCACTTGGTTCTTTTCTAATATAGACCAACTGATTGTACATGAGGATTGGGTCAACTCGCTTTTTGTTGAATTGATTAAGAAATGTTGCCTCTAGTTGAGCCCAAGAAGTGATAGACCCTAAAGGCAGACTTGTAAACCAATCATATGCCACTTTGTCCAAGGTGTAAGGGAACATTTTACAAACAACATCATCATACCAAATTGTTAAGTGATTCACAACAAATTTGAATGCTTGAATATGTTCTTCTGCAGTATTTGTCCCATTAGAAAAAAATCGAGGAAGACATCTCTCAAAACCAACGGGAAAATAATGTTGAACTCCCGCTATGTTCAATGGGCTACCTGTCATCCATAGTGTAAACATAGCCATTAGTGAATCTTAAAGAATATAACTTTAATACCCAAAAATTCTTTTTTTTTTTATTTTTTTATTATTATTTTTTTTAAATCAAATCAAATCACATTATTCCTGTATGAACAATCAAAGCATTAGAAAAGTGCATAGCAATTCATGTCCTCATTTTAATAGTACAAAGTTGTATTGTTAAGAGAAGGCTAAAGATAATAACCAATAGGGCATGAAATATTCAAAATTGACATCCCTGTAGCACTTAAATCACACTGAAATAAACCAATTCAGGCCCTCCTTCTAGCGCCAATCTGTTGAGTGGTGTTAGAGGAGGCTGAAGATGCTAATCAAAATTTAAATTTAAATCACACTAAAATAAACCCATCAGGCCCTCCTTCTAGCGCCAATCTGTTGAGTGGTATTTTCACCCGATTGTGAAAACACACTCTCCGATAGGATTTGGGTTCCAAATCCCCTCTTGCAAAGAAATTAGACAAGTAATTTCTCCAAGGTCTCCGCTATGTTAGCATTTGTGTAGGTATATTAATATATCTCAAATAAAGATATTCAATTTAAATGCTTGGAACACCTTAGCGGTTGCAAGTAACTGTAAACAACGGGCAATGTTGGTTTATTTTACCGTGAAACTTTAATGATTGTTCGTTGAACCCGAATAAAGCAAATGTGATCTTGCCCTTGTATGACCACGTTGTAACTTCAAAGTGGAAATTGATGAAATGCCATAAAACAGAACTCCTTCAATGAAATTGGAATTTTCATGAAGGGAATGTCATCATCGGCTCATGAATGAAAAACAAAACTGAAAAATGAAATTCTGGCTCTGAAATGGAAATTTTCTATTTTCAAATTTTAAAGTCTGCAACAAAACAGCAGCTTCGGTGAAATTTAAACAACTCCAAAAATGAAATTTTAAAATGCGTATTTGAAATCTGCAGTATTACATACGCAATGGTGGAACTATTTTTGGATTTTGAAGTTTTTTAATTTTTTATTTTAATGCCTGAGAATTAAAATAAAGTTGGAACTTCTGAAAAATAAAGTGCAAAAAAAATGAAAATAAAATGCAAAAAGAAAATGAAAAATGCATTCAGTATGATGCTATCCTATTTCGACAAAACCGAAGATATGAGGTTTTCTTGCATGCAACCTAACCTATTGGACCTACAAAACATGCACAATCCTGATAAGCTAAGTGCTAGTTCCTAGGATTTTGAATGGGGTTTTCAGATTTAGACATTCGCTTGAAGCAACCAAGATAACTTGCATTAAACTCCACCTATAAGCCTAAAATCTGAAAAGGGGAAAAGATAAACATTTAATCTTGCATGCAAAAAATAACTCCTTTCTTGCCAATGAGATGCAACTCTCTAAATTTTTTGTATTAAAAATTGATCATTTTACAATAACAGAAGTCTCTAGTTTTCTCAAAACCAGAAAAATGGGAAGAAAAACACTCCAAAGCAAGCCCATAATGGCTTATCACCCTCAGCTCTGAAACCCTGCTTGTAGCAGCTTCCGACCCCTATACCAATTTGTGCTTCTGCTTTTAAAATTTTTGGCAATGCTCTCTATTTCACCCTATGACACTTCGTTTCATTTCCCAGATCTTTTCGTTTTGTCTTCCCTGACTCTTCATTATTTCTGGTTGTTGTTCGAGTGTCGAAACGTTTGATCTTCTTTGCTAACTGCAGCATTCTTGTAACCCTTACACCTTTATGCCATGTGTTCAGCGCTTCCCTGCATGTTCTATAACGGCCCGTCATGAATCGCGACAAAAAATAGCATGTCGCGATATCGCAACGTTTTTATATCTGCAGCTTTGCTCCTCTACCTGTATCGCGAAAACAAGACATGTCGCGATATCGCGACGTTTTTCTGTCAACAGCCTTGTCCGCCTTCATGCACCGCAAAAATGAGACATGTCGTGATATCGCGACATTTTTATGTCAACAGGCCGCGCAAATCGCAACGTTTTTCTGTTTTGGGATGTGCAAATGCAACTTGTCATGAAATTGTGACTTTTTCATTTTGTACCATCTCACTGCTTTCTGTCATGAAATCACGATGCTTTTCTCTTTCGGGCTGTCTAGACACAACCTGTCATGAAATCATGACGTTTTTCTCTTTCGAGCTATCTTGCTGCGCTTAACAGCGAAAACATGACATGTCACGAAATTGTGACACTTTTCATTCTGCACCATCTCGTCGCTTTCTGTCACAAAATCGCGACAAATTTCCCTTGCTTAGCTTATCAGTCATTATGAATCGCAAAAATGAGACATGTCGCAATTTCGCGACATCTTTCTATCTTTACCTCCTTTACCGCTGATAGATCGCAAAAACACAACCTGTCACGATTTTGCAATACTTTCTTTCATTTTTTTCTTCCTCACTTTCCTATCGCGAAAACCTGACATGTCGCGATATCGCGACGTTTTTTTATCTTTGCCCTTCATCTCGTCTTCAGGTCGTGAAATGGCGACATGTCGCGATATCGCGATGTTTTTTTATCTTTGCCCTTCATCTCGTCTTCAGGTTGCGAAATGGCGACATGTCGCGATATCGCGACAACTTCTGCATTGACTCTTCTCTTGCTGCCTTCGACCGCGATTTCATGACAAGTCATGATATCGCGACATTTTTCCATTTTAGCCGCAAGACCGAAACATGTCGCGATATCGCGACATTTTTCCATTTTGGTGCATCCTGCTGATCTGGGCCGCAAAAACGTGACATGTCGCGATATTGCGACATTTTTCACTTAGTATTTCTCTCTCCTCTATGAACCGCGATTTCATGACATGTCGCGATATCACGACAATTTTTGCACTTGGCCTTTTCACCCGCCAAACATCGCGAAAACATGACATGTCGCAATATCGTGATATTTTTGAGTCTTCAACTTGGTTCTTTGTCTTGCACCGCGATTTCACGACATGTCGCGATATCGCGACACTTTTGGCGTCCGGTTCTGTTTGACCACTTTGACCGCGATTTCATGACATGTCGCGATATCGCGACACTTTTTATTTTTGTTGTCTTTTGCCAATCTAAGCCGCGAAAACTTGACATGTCGCGATATCACGACAATTTTCAGCTTTTTAGCTGCGACAGAGCAACATGTCGCGATATTGCGACACTTTTCATTTTCTTAGCCGTGACAGAGCAACATGTCATGATATCGTGACAACTTTTCATTTCTGGTCGTGACGGAGCAACATGTCGTGATATCGCGACAACTTTTCATTTATGGTTGCGACGGAGCAACATGTCACGATATCGCGACAACTTATCATTTCTGCTTTTCTTTGCTCTTTTAACATCTGGGCCACTGCAATCTTCTTGGAAAGTGTGCAAAAAATGGGGGTCCCCAATTTTGGGGTGTGTTGTGGAGCAGCCACAACACTTAGGAAGCTTAAGTTTGAATCTAGGTAGGAGAAATGCCTCACAAAATCTCAATTGGTTATATTTCTCAAAAGAAGAGACTAAAATTCATTGGATAAATTGGTTGTCAACCTATGCATGAATAATATTTAATATTTTATCATATCATTATTGGGATGTATGAATGATAATTTTATTTATATTATAATTAATATTGATTATATTATAATTTGATTTATATTATAATTAATATAGATTATATTATAATTTGATTTAATTGTAATGAATGTTGATTTTATTATAGTTTGATTATATTATAATTGATATGGATTATTCGTATATACCTATGCAGGGTACCAAACGAATGAATCACCTTCATGGCAGGTATTTGTACATGACCAGAGCAGTGTCGACACAAGCGTGGATGGCCAACGTGATTGGGCTCGCATTGATGATGTGGACCTAGACTCAATGGTGATGACATAGATGGATCTGCATTGATGACATGGACCTATACTCAGCAGTATCAACCCTATCGTCCAAGACATGTATATCCACTTTCTCTAATCAAAGAAGCAAAATAAGCACTAATCGTATAAGTCTGTCATGGAAGAGAGTCTTCATAGAACAAATTCAAATATGCACCACAAATTTATTAGTCTATGATAGATAATCATGCGATCCAAAGTCAGATCTAAATATTCTCATCTAAATGGCCAACCAAAGCTTGAAGGTTCCACCTCTCATGACTCTAACTACCTACCTCCCTGCAACTTTTCTTTTCGTGACCTCGGCATGTCTATGAGCTTGAAATCCATGGTAACCCTTTCCTTTGAGCATGATCCTAAATTTGATGTTGGTTGCAGCGGTGGGATCTCACATATTAATTGGTTCAAATATTGTAAGCCTTGTAGGAACATCAAGCATTCACTTATCTTGTCATTTGAGTTTCAGGGGGTTTCTAAGCAAAATAATATGTGTACAGAGGAACCAGAGGTAGCGAATGTTGAAATTGAACTACATGTACCCTCTAATGTTATAACTCCTAACATAAGAACATCCATTTTGTGCTATAATATAAAGCAATATATCGTCAAACTCTTTATTAAGAAGAGGCATTATTGAAGGCATGTTGAAATAGATGGATTAATGATACACCGCATTTACCACTGGAGTGAATGTGCCATTATGCCTATGGACATAATAAGTTGTAGGGAATGGATAAAAACACAAGTATAAGTAAGTGTTATAGAAGATTTAATAGAGGCAAGAGCATTACAAAGAAAAGGATATTGAACTATCATTGAAGCATGTGTTTGAAAATCAAACAAAAGGGGGAATACATAAAGGAAATTTTTTTTTTTTAATTATAAAATCTCATCGAAGACAATGAATATGGGCTGGAATTATTTTGGAGAAAAAGGTATGAAGAGGATTGGAATGATTTGAAGCTATTATCAAACATATTTTCTCACCTTGTATGCATCCAAAGAAGGTTTTAAATATAAGTTTTATTGCATATTTTTCTCTCACATGTATTGGGTTCATTCAATGACATTTTATACATTGATATGGTAGCATAATTTAATGTTTTTTCATACATGTTTTTATTCCTCGGACTCTTGCACTTAACCAGATTTAGATTGTGTGGATGCAGGTTTAACCTTGTTTTGTTTTAGTGTTCATGATCTTCCATTTTCTGCAGAATAGAAGGGATTAATTTACAGTAGCTCACTTTGATTGCTTTTTTGCACTGTGTTTTCATCTTATTTAGAATGTTTTCTTATTTTTTTTCTAACCTTACCTTTTGTTGTTATTTAATTTTTATTTTCTTTTCTTTAAGCTCCATCAAACACTCAAATCCCTATAAGGGTTATACTTTTTTGCATTAAAATTTAGGTTTTGAAGTAATTGAATATCCAAATAATTATTTCTTTAAGGCTAAAATATTAAATTATTTGGACATATTTAATTAAAGCATTAGAAAAAAATCCTTGCACACCACAAGTTCCATCATTTGAAATTTTGTTAACAAAGCAAGATAAAAATTGTTTAATAAAGCAAGATAAAATTTGTTAACAAAATAAGATAAAATGAATTAAATCACCATTCTAGGATTGACATTTCAAAGTTAAATTTTAGTCATGTTCTTTTATGCTCAAGCAAAGCTTAACAAAGGAAGATAAAATTTGTTAAAATATGCTTAACAAAAGAAGATAAAATCTACTTAACAATTTGAGATAAAATGGATTAAATCACCATTCAGGAATCATTATTTCAAAGTAGATAGTGGATCAATAAATACACATTTTCAATAATCACATGAGCAACAAAATTATCGTAAATTAAATAAATACTAAACCACAAGCCCCTTTTTAACAATTACTTGCACCTTTAAGGTATTTCAACATATTTTCATATTTTTATAAGCAATCAAGCACATTTTAAATAATTAAGCAAGCAAGAACCTTGGAGAAGTTTTAAATTTCTTTGCAAGAGAGGATTTTCTAATAATACCCTAACTGTGAGGGTGATTTTACAAATGGGTAAACTTATCACTCAACGGAATTGGCACTAGAAGGAGGGCCGACTTAAAGGTAATCACTTTTTTTTATCAAGTTGTTTTTTTAATTTTTTCACATTTCAGTTTGGAAGTTCTCTATAAATGATTCTCTCATTTTTATGAATTAGAGAACATTCCTTGTAGCTATGATTTAATTGCTACATTTTTATAAAAATAAATATGGAACCAAGTCACAATGGCAATGTTTACTCCATGGACGATAAGCACCCCTTTAAACATACATGGGCCTTCACATGATGTGCCTGTAGAATTTAAATGTTATCTACCCTATTTTAGGCATGATGAAATGACATCAGTCAAAGCACACATTTGTGCATTCAAGGATACTATGTTTATATTCAAATTATGCATGAAGATGTTGCATGTGAAATGTTTTCTTATACCTTGGATGAGTTTGCATATGCTTGGTTTACCAACTTACCTTCAGGTTCTATCACTTCTTGGGCTCAACTAGAGGCCTCATTTCTCAATCATTTTAACAAAAAGCTAGTTGACCCAATTTTCACATACAGTCGGTTTGTCATGGCCTATAGAGAACCAAATGAATCTTTGAAGCTATTCACTAAAAGGTTCCATAGGTTATATACTCAACTGATGGTAACTTGTTTGCCTACAGAAGGAGATATTATCCAAATATATTTCAACGCTCTTGACCCATTAACTTTCATGTATTTGTGAAGGGATCCTCAAATAACATTGTTGTCCAAAGCCTATATGGAAGCAATCGCATTTGAACAACAATTGATTTTTCACTGGTGTGGGTCTTGGACCATATAATACTCAGTAATTTGATACCTCCCTTACCCACCCAATAGTTTATTCACCTCAATATACCATTCAGAATCAACAGTTATTCTCAAATTCAAATAAATTTCAAAATACCCCAATACCTCTGGATAATATAGTGAACCAAACTACTATGGCTCAAGTTAATGATACCAACCCTTATGTAGACAATATGTGTCGGTTAGTTTTATAGCTTAGAAAATATATAGTTTAGTTACAGAAACAAAAGCAATATACACATCTTGACCATCATTTAAATCATGTTCATGAGATAAATTTCAAAAACACTCAAAGTGATACTCTCTCAGATAATGGAGGAGTCCTAGATCTAACTAGCATTGAAACATATGATAGGTCAGGATCTTCCTTAGAATTATATGAAATTGTTAAAGCAGATGATCAAGAAATTCAACATGTTCCAAATAATGATCAGATAGAAATGACAATATCAGAGTCATTAGATGTAAATGAGGATTGTGATAATCAAGTCAATCTAAATGTAGGAATTGATTCAATTTTGGAAACATTGGAACCATCAAAAGTGGATGAAGGTAAATTTGAAAAGGAATCTATAGATGTATCTAAATATTACGTATAATATACGTTTGAACTTAACCCCTTAGCTTTAAAATATAATTATTATAATTTTTGGAAGAAATGTGAGGAAATGTTTCTTTTACGTCTTCTGATAAAAAAATTTCTTCATCTAATATGCAGGACACTAAAGTTGCTATCTTACATGAAGAGCCTACAATTCATGTACAGTCAGAAAATCACATGTTGTTTGAAGACACAAAAGAGGAAAGGGTAAATGTGACTCATGATTTGTTGGTTAGGGATGATGAAAAGGTAGAATCCTCACTTTTGTTGTTGACTCAAGAAATCCCTGGTAAGGATTTACATGATTCTCTCATAGATTCAAATGCAATGGATAATGAAATGTGGTGCATTTTTAACCATAAATTGGAGTTAGCTTCTAAAATTATCACATCAAATAAAAAGAGGAAAACATATTTGAAATTTTGAATCAAGTTCACAAACAATTGGTTGTTGAGCCTAGGATACAAAATTATAATGATCCTCATATGTCAGATATCCTAGATACCTATAAATTGCTACGTGGTTATGACTGGTCTAAAATTATGAATAGTAGTTTGGCAATCAAATTTTTAGAAATAAGGGTAAGTTTGGATGAGCTCATATTTAATCACGACAATGAGGATAGTATGGGAACTCACACAATACCGAGAGAAACTATGAAAAACATCCCACATGGTAAACACAAAATAATTCAAAACCAATTGTGGACTCATGAGTTTAATGGATCAAATTAATATGGCAGTGATGGGATTGAATCAAATTGGTGGGGTGAGAGAGGTAAAATAAGGGCCTTTATATTTTTTGGTCTAATCCTATTATGGTTGGATACCTATAAATACTGGCATGCCTATCATGATAGATATATTTTAAAATATGGTAATCATTTTTGGGATCCAAGGAAATGATAACCGAAATTTTGCATCATCTTTTATATATATTGTATATTCTTGTAAATAAATTTTTAGATTTTCATGCTTTTTTTCTTGGCTTGTGTACATAGATCTTTTGTTTTTGTTTTGTTGTGATGTTTTTTTTTGCGTTCATTTTTGTTTTTATACCACTGTATCTTCATAGTTTTTGGGTTCGTTCTCTTTTATTGTGGTTGTGTTTTGTGATAGCTACTGACTTTTGGTTTCTTTGTTGATAGTGTTCCTTTGTCATGTAGGTTGGATTACCTAGTTTGGAATCAGGTGGAATAAAGGAAAAGGAAATGGAGTTGTTTAGTAATCATTCTTAGATTTTGGACTAAGTTGGTGGATTTTGGAAAAATGAGATATTTTGTTGAAACTCCACATGTAACTCACTATATTACAAGGTATTCTTTGAAATATTGAAGGATAAAGTTATTTTGGTTTGAAAATTAAGGCAAAAATCTAATACACTCTATATTTAGCCTTAAGTGGTCTCTAACCCTATTGGCATACAAATTTTACATAGAAATTAAATGCTTAATAATAATAAAAAATATTCAAAATCCATCTCATGCCTAGGTGATTCATACAATCTCTACTGGGTCTATAGACACCTGGATGGCAGTAGAGCAAGGTCTAGAAGAGATCAAGGTCATATCCACCGAGGCTATAGATGCCTGGCTTGCAATGGAGTAATGTAGAGGTACATTTTTATGAGTGACGTTCCATAGCCTAAATGTAAAACAAATGATGAAATCTAGATTGTTTCAAGAATACAAAATGAATCACAATTCACACACTGAGCCAAGGCAAATGGTTCATTTATTTTTATTTGAAGTTGTTTACCTCCATTTTCTCTAGATATTGTTGAATAATTCTTATTTTGTTGATCTTTGGTTTTCTTATTTCAAATTAGGTTCTTCAGCAGAGTCACCATTTATTGTGGTTGTCACACAACACACCCCAATTTGGGGATCCACTTGAAAATTTGATTTTTTTCATGATTTTGTTTGTTTACTTCAAGTGGTTTTTATGTTATGTTTCTTAAGTAATTTTACAGTATGAATTATTCAAGGCTTAGAGGTAGAGACTCTGCTCATGGTGTCAATTGGGTTTAGCATTGGTGTTTTTATAATTGATCTCATTTTCAAACCTTAGGAATCTTAAGTTTGAATCCAGGTAGGATAAATACTTCACAAAATCTCAACTGGTTAGATTTCCCAAAAGAAGAGACCAAAATTCATTGGATAAATTGGTTATCAAACCATGCATGGATAATATTTAAAATTTTATCATATCATTATTGGGATGTATGGATGATAATTTGATTTATATTATAATTAATATTGATTATATTATAGTTAATATTTATTATATTATAATTTTATTTATATTATAATAATATTGGATGTATTAAAATTTGATTTAATTGTAATGAATGTTAATTTTATTATAGTTTGGTTATATTATAATTGATATGGATTATTTGTATACACCTATGCAGGGTACCAAAATAACAAATCACCTTCATGGTGAGCATTTTTACATGACCAGGGCAATGTCGACATGAGCATGTACAGTTAACACGGATGGGTCCGCATTGACGATGTGGCATAGACTAAATGGTGATGACCTAGATGGGTTTGCGTTGACGACGTGGCCTATACTCAATGGCCTTAACCCTATGATCCAGAACATGTATATCCACTTTGCCTAATCAAAGAAGAAAAAAAAACACTAATCGTATAAGTCCATCATGGAAAAGAACCTTCATTGGAAGGATTCAACGTTGCACCACAAACTTATCAATCTATGGAGGAGAATCCTGTAATCCAATGTCAAACATGATATTCTTATCTAAATGGCTAACCTGAAACTGAAGGTTTCACTTCCCGTGATCTAACTTCCTACCTTCTTGCAACTTTTATCTTCACAACACCGACATGGCTATGAGCTCGAAATCCATGGTAACCCTTTCCTTTGAGCGCGATCCTAAATTTGATGCTTGCAATAGTGGTGGGGTCTTGCATCTTAATTGGTTCAGATATTGTAAGCCTTGTATGAACGTCGAGAGTTATCTTGTCTTGTCATTTGAGTTTCAAGGGGGTTTCTAAGCAGAATAAGATGTGTACGAAGGAACTAGTAGCAGCAAATGTTGAAATTGAACTACTTGTACCCTTTGATGCTATCACTCCTAATGTAAGAACATCCATGTTGTGCTAGAAGTTAAAGCAAGATATCATCAAACTCTTTATTAAGAAGAGCCCTTACTAAAGGGTGTTAAAATAGATGGAATAATGATACATCGTAGTTACCATTGGAGTGAATGGGACATTATGCCTATGGACATAATAAGTTGTAGGGAACGAACAAAAATGCAGGTAAAAATAAGAGTTATAGAAGCTTTAATAGAAGCAAGAGTGTTATGAAGAAAATGATATTGACCTATCGTTGAAGCATGCATTTGGAAACCAAACAAAAGGAGGAATACGTAATGGAAACATTTTTTTTAATTATAAAAGCTCATCGAAGCCAATGAAGAGGGGCTAGAATTGTTTTGGAGCAAAAGGCATGAAGAGGATTGGAAGTATTTATAGCTACTACCAAACAAATTTTCTCACATTGTATGCATCCAGATAAGGTTTTGAATATAAGCTTTATTGCATATTTTTCTCTCACATGTATCGGGTTATGTAGGCCCAAAATGGCCACATACTTGGGAAATATTTTGAAAATTTTGCCTAAGTCATGAAGTTTTCAATCCGCACACTTTGCAGTATATTTCGGAGTGGATCCGCAAGAAAGACTACGAGTCCGCCCAACACTTGGTGAATTTTAGCACTTGGAGCGATTCCGCAAGGTTTCCTTTGTTCTTGGCTCCGGACTGGTGACGCATCCCAAATCCGCTAAACTTTTTGGAGAAGGATGATGTCAGTAGAAAATAAGTGTAGATTGGTGACCGCTTGATATTTTGAATACCTTACGAGCGGCTAAGTGTTGGAGAGCCCTAATTTCGAAGAACGCACAGAACATTTTTGCCCAGAATGGTGATAGAAGGTGGAAAGCTAAGTATAGAAGAAGCGGATTCTTGATGAAGGATATTTTTGATTAACTCTCTCCCAGAATGACAACAAGTGGCAATGTACTCTGAAGTCAGTGCAGATTGGAGGAAGAGCCACTTTGCATTGTCATAAGGCCTAGAATGGTGTTCTCTATCCAAGGTACTTGTTTGGGTCTAGAATGGAATCCACGAAAGTTTCAAAAGAGATATGACGTCATCAACTTTTTGTGCGGAATGGTGAATGCTTCACGACCAATGAAGAGAAATAAAGGATGAAGGGTGGATTTGATCCCGCTTAACTTCCAAATCACTTCAGGCCGGATTGGTGTCCCATAGTTTCTAAAGTATTAAGGATGACGTCATCAATTTTTAAAAGTGGAATGGTGCTGAGTTCTCCCTGCCATTATACCAAGCTTATATCAGATTTAATCGTAGCCATACAATGGGGGAGATCGACAATGGAGATTTTGCTAAGAAATCTAAAGAATATAAAGGTATTTCTTCACCAAAGTTGTAACAGTCAGTTGGAGGAGGAAGGTCAAAGCATCGAGGGTTTCAAGAAGATAGGACCAGATATGGTTACAGATCGACGGAAGGCTCCCAAGAAGGATCGATGATGATTATGTAATCTCCAATGGCCAAAACTCTAGTTAGCGACAAACAACCAACAAGTTGTAGAGGCTTTGAGCTACCATGGTGGTCCACTTGTAGTGGGTTTCTTGAAGGATGAACCAGTAAGAGAAAGCCAACAAGAACTCTCTATTGAGCTATCAAATTTTAATCTTTGTAATGTTCCTTGTTATTTTAATTTTGCAAAAACTATAAGTAGAGGTCGAACCCTCATTTTTAAAGGGTCGGCTCTAGTGTGTTTTTTTGTGCTACTGTAAATATTCCCAAGGACTAATGAAAGGAGCATTACATTGATCTTCACCTCAAAGCTTGTGTCTTCATATTTGATATCAGAGGTTCGGACTCTTTACTTGCATTTTTGTGAATACTTGAATGGTTAGTTTGTGCCAAATTAATGGATTACTAGCTGTTAAGGTAATTGAAATCTATTTCTAAGTTTGATATTTATTGTTAGGGAGTGCATTTTGGTAAAATTTAGATATTGGTGAATTTTATTATTTGGATTATCATTATTTGGATATTGAAATTGCTATCTACAATATTTCTCTGTTGTTCATTAATGAATGAAAATACATTTAACTTGAGATAATGTTGATCTGAATAATGTGTCCTTAAGTTGTTTTTTGGAGCTTTTTGTTGTAGTGCAATGTTGTTAGCCTATCTATCCACTATTGTTCACATATTTCTAACCTTAACCTTTTCTTACCCTAATCTCTAAAACCCTAAGTGAGCATAATTGTGTCAACACCCTGTTTAAGTTGACAAGGAACTAGCCTACTCTAGAGGTTGGATCGAAAACTTTATTTTGGTCCATCCAATGTTGAGTGTTGAGTTGTAGCTATCGAGTGCAAGCTTATACAGAAATTAGGAAGATAGACAACCATAGTGTTGAGTAAAACTTGATGCAATTTAGTGCCCAATAGTTTTTGGCATGCCTAGTGGGACCAGTTCACAAGGAACATGAAACCCATCATATGAGTTATTATTATCTCAACCCGAAGGAATCAAGATTTGGTGAATTATCTTGACCTTGTAAAGTGGAGAAGAGCAAGTTCACCTAGCGACTCCTTAGTCCTTAAACCCAAAAAAATAATTATCCCTGTAGACCAGTGTCCTTTCATGTATACCAGGTCTTTCAAAAGGAATAACCCTAACTCCTATTTCTATTGTGAATTACCTTATAGAGGGTCTATTGTTACCCAAATTTTAAATCAAGATTTCCTCTCAGAAGAAGAGCTTCCTAAGGAAAATCTTACAATTAATCCAACAGGCCCTTCAACAAGACCTACAACTGGAAATATGGCACAAAATGTGGCTCCTAATCAGCCATTATAGAAATACCCCAGCTAGAATACAATTGGTCCCTTGATATTAGCCCAAATGAATGCCATTTCCCAGGATGTATCCAAGGCTATCCCCACTTATGATGGATCTGGGAAGACAGCTTATGAGCACTATCAAGATATTTTGAATATGGCAGTAATTCACAACATAAAAGAGGAGGATATTATTGTAAGAATTCTAGCCCTATCCTTTAGAGGAAAGATATTACATTGGTTTAGAACTCTGGAAGATAACACTATCACTTCATGGCAAGCATTAGCTGAGCCATTTATAGAAGAATTCAATGAATCTATTGATCCTTTCTCCTTACTTAACCAGTTTACATCCATGCAGAAGTCTCAACAAGAAACTATCTCAGATTTTAATTTGAGATTTAGCAGAACATGGAAGAGAATACCCCCACAACTAGACCAACTACATGTTTGGCCTATATGTATTACATTAGAGCCCTTGGATCAGATCTAGGCTTGTAGACACAACAATCTAGAGTAGAAGCCTTCCCCCAAGTTTATAATGCAATAGTTCATGCTGAAAATATCCTAATTAATGTGGGAAGACTACCCCCCAAAATTGTGTTGCCTTACAACTCAAAAACCACTAATAGCCAAATTCAATCCGCAAACCCCTCTTACATGGATCCCCTTTATTTATCATCCCCATCTCCACAAATGAATGCAATCCCTCAACCAAAGCCAACATCCTCTGCAGCTCATTTTCCTCCCCTTCCTTCTCAACCATCTCAGGAGTTTTTTGCTATCCTTGATATACAAAATACTCTAAAAACTCTGAGTAATAGAATGAATTCTATGGAAAAGAGAGACCAAGAAAGGTCACAACAGAGGAGATTTCCATATGTGAACAAATATCAGAGACCTGGTCCTAGTAACAGTACTGGGGTCAGAGTGAATGCAACATATGAGGAGCCAGAATGTTCTTCAGATACTACTCTTGCAAATGTTTGGTGTTTAGTATGCAATGATCCCCATGACTCATAGTCTTGTGTGATGTACCAACACCATGTTCAACAAGCTATGGATCAAGCTGAAAGGAATCAAAAGGGGAGAGTTAATATGTTATGGTAGTCTGACCAAATCATGGTTGGGAAGGAACTAGATGAAGAAAGCCCAATTGTTGTTATGACAAGGTCTAGAAAGAAAGCCTTGCAAGTGGATCCCCAAAATATGGGGCAATTCCAAGTCCCTTCTCAAAAAATAATAGATCCCCTTCCTCAAAGTAGTGATACTTTCCCGATTCCCCAAGCTAAGGGAAAAGAGAAAACAGATAGTTTTCCTAAGAGGTGGGATAAGGAAACTGAAAGAGACCAAATAAAATCTAAATATGAGGCTCAAGAAAGACTTAGATTCCCCTCTATTACCAAAAGGTAGAGAATAGAAGCCACTCAATAGTATAAAAGGAAATATGGTGAGCCAGAAAGAAGGCTTGAAAGACCTACCCTCCCCAAATATGAGTATAATATTATTGAAGAGATGAAAAGGATCCCATCAAAAGCTAGCCTGTATGACACTCTATTCATTCTTGGTCAGATTGATCTGCTTAAAGCTTCCCTCAACAAGTACCCACAAGATAAGCAGGCCACCACCATCCTTAGTATACCATCAGAAAAGAAAGAAATGTCACCTACTGTTTTAAAGAATAAGCCCCCTCCTTTCTATATATCCCTGAGGATGGAAGGTTGGGTAGTCCAAAATTGTATGATAGATTCAAGAGCATCAACTACAATTATGCCTAAAGTAGTATGTGAAGAGATGGGTATGGAGTATACCCGATCTTGTCCTGGAGTATTACAATTGGATGGGACCCCTGTTAAGATAGTTGGAGTCATAAAATATGTTTTGATGAGGCTACACAGAGCCCCTGAGGTGACAATAGTACAAGAAATAGTTGTGGTTGACCTAGAACCCTACTTTGGATTATGCCTTTCAAGGGAGTTTACTACAAAACTAGGTGGATGTATGTACATGGATTATTCTAGTATGGTAATTCCTTTCAAAGGAAAGAGAATAAGGATAACACCTGAAAAACTAGTAGCTTATCACATTGAAAATATTGAGGAAGACATGTGTAATATTAATCCCCTGGAAGAATTTGAGCTGGTGGAAAACATTGAGGAGTTGGATATTGAGGATGAGTTACCTTTCAAAGAGGATTACAATCAGTTTGGAACTGGTATGGGGACATATAGCATCTCAACCGAATCAGAAAATAAAATCCTTGCTATATCCAATCAATCTCTGAGAGAGAAAGAGACATGGATCATGCACTTTGATGGTGCTAAATGTAAAAATGGTGCAGGAGTTGGTGTAGTTTTATAGTCCCAATCAGAAGGGACAAAGAATTTTGCCTACAGACTAACATGGTCATGTACCAATAATGTTGTAGAATATGAGGCCTTGTGTCTTAGATTGATTCAAGCAGAAAGCATGGGCATTAATATTTTGAACATATATGGTGATTCTGAGTTAATAGTCCATCAAGTAAGAAATAGGTGCAACAATAAGCACCATTACCTAAAAGCTTACAAAAATAGGGTATGGGATCTGATGGAATCTTTTGATGCCCTAAATTTAAATTTTATTCCCAGAGAAAAGAATACTCTAGAAGATTCATTAGCAACAAAGGGAGCTAACTTCAACCCTTCTGTAGACTATGGAATCAAGAAAGCCAAGGGAATCAAAATGATTTTTAGACCTGCAGTACCAGACAAGCAAATTTTTTGGTAGGTTTTTGAGAATGATGAATAGATAATTGAATTTCTGGTGAGAGAAGCATGTCTCTCCACTGTCCAAGAAGAAGATTTAGAAGAAATTGATCAACAAGACATTATCCAACTAAAGAACAATCACATCCCTAGAGGGTTGGTCACCCTTGAGAGCTTGTTTGATAATGAGGACAGAAAAAGGACCCAAGTCATGAAAGTCAGTGAAAAATCTATAAAGAAGTTGAAGTCGGTACTAAAAAGAAGCTCAATGTTGGAATCAAATGTTCACCAGAAGAAGCTAAAGATATCAAAGCTTTATGTCTAAAATATCAAGATATTGTGGCTTGGTCATACGAAGACCTTAAGGTATATGACAAAAAGGTTATCCAACATACTATCGAGCTGGAGCCTGATGCAAAGCCTTTTAGGTAGAAGAAAAGGCCCATGAATCCATGGATCGAGGCCATCATGAGAGAGGAGCTCTTAAAGTTATTAAAGGCCAAGATCATATACCCAATAAAATATTCTACCTGGGTAGCTAACTTGGTACCCGTAAGAAAAAAGAATGGTGATATACGCTTGTGTGTAGATTTCAAAAATCTTAACCAAGCATCCCTTAAAGATCACTACCCCCTCCCATAGATTGATCAGATTCTATAGGTAGTGGTAGGGGCAGAGAGGTTTTCATTATTGGATGGTTACTCTAGATACAACCATATTTGGGTAAAATATGAAGATCAGTATAAAACCGCATTCACCACAAAATGGGGCACATTTGCTTACCAGAGAATGCCTTTTGGGCTGTCCAATGCGGGAGCCACATTTTAGAGAGCCATGGATTATGCTTTTGGTGCACTAATCAACAAAGTCATTCTGATTTATTTGGATGATATGACTATGTTTTCCCATGATAAGAAAGACCACCTATCACATCTGGAGCAAGTTTTTCAGAAATGCAGAGAATTTGGTATTTCACTCAATCCTAAGAAGTCATTCTTCATTGTTCATGAAGGAAAGTTGCTAGGTCATGTGGTATCAAAATAAGGTATGGCCATAGATCTAGATAGAATCAGATCCATTCTTGCTCTCCCTTTGCCTACAAACAAGAAGACCTTACAGTATTTTCTAGGCCAAATCAATTTTGTCAGGAAATTCATTTTCGATTTTGCACAGAAAGTAAGGCCTATATCTGAGCTACTCAAGAAGAATGTTGAGTTCAAATGGATTGAAGTCAAAAAACAAGCTTTTCAAATTATCAAGCAATCCATTGCAACAGCCCCAGTACTAGTAAATCCAGATTTTAGTAAATATTTTATCCTTTATGCATATGGAGCTGAAGAAAGTTATGCCTCAATGCTTACTCAAAAATATGATCAAGGTGAAGAGCATCATGTATTCTTTTGGAGCCAGACACTCCATGATTACCAGGTTAAATATAACTTTATTGAAAGACAAGTGTTTTTTGTGATGAAGTCACTGAAGAAGTTTAGGCAATACTTGGTACAGAGTAAGACCCTGGTATATGTGGTTCATCCAGATGTAAGAAGTTTTATCCTACAGGGTGAACTAGGAGATAAAAGGGTTGGTTGGATTACCAAAATCCAAGAATATGATGTAGAAATACATCCCACCAAGTTAGTGAGAGGTAGATCCCTATGCCAAGGTCTAACAAAGGCTGCAACATTAGCAGAAATGATAGCTTGCCAAACAGCAGATGAAGATCAGGTGGAAGAAGCACAAATAGTAGACTCCAATTGGGTTGATCAGATGATCAGGTATTTCCAAACTAGAGTATGCCCCCCCAATATAAATACATCCCAAAGGAGGAGATACAAGCTTCATGCTTTGAAATATGTATTACTACTAGAAGGCCTGTACAAAAGAAACTTGGATGGGATTCTCCTAAAATGCTTAAAATATGATCAACAAAAGAGAGTCATGGAAGAGTTCCATGGAGGATCAGCTGGTGGACATAGCTCAGGCAGGGTTATAACTTTGAAAATCATAAGAGTAGGCTATTATTGGCCCACTATATTTATTGATGCTTTCAAGGCCACCAGGGCTTGTGATAAATGCCAGAGATATGTTGGAAGGACAAGAAATGCTTCATCCCCCCTCAAGCCCATACAAGTTGAAGAGCCTTTTCAACAATGGGGACTAGACTTCATAGGGGTTATCAACCCTAATTCCTCAGTAGAGCATAATTTTATCTTAACTGCCACATATTATCTCACCATATGGGTAGAGGCTATTCCTACCAAGAAATCAGATCAAGACGTTGTGATCAATTTCATGGAAAGTTTGATTTCGAGGTTTGGAGTTCCAGAAGCCTTGGTGAGTGACAATGGTCCAGCTTTCATAGGAGCCAAGTATATTGAGTTTTCCAGCAAGTATGACATCACTCTTAAGAATACTTCAAACTATTATCCATAGGGTAATGGACTTGTAGAATCCACCAACAAAAACTTGTTAAGGATTTTGAGGAAATCACTTGAAGGAAATAAAAGAAGTTGGCATCTATTACTGGACCAAGCTCTATGGGCTGATAGAATTACTATAAAAAAGTCCATTAAGACTTCCCCTTATGCACTAGTATATGGCAAGGAGGCAGTGTTACCCATCCATTTGGAGATTCCAACACTTAAGCTTGTCAATACAGAGGAGGAATCAGAAGAAGATCCAATAGAAAATAGGTTGAACTACCTACTGCAACTTGAAGAGAATAGAGCTCAAGCATATGATAACTTTCAAAAGCATTCCTCAGATATTAAGGCATGGTTTGATAAGAAATCCAGATTCAAAAAATTCTAGGTTGGAGATTCAGTTCTCAGGTGGAATGTTGATAGAGCAAAACCGGGCAAGCATGAAAAGTTTGATTCTTTTTGGGATGGCCCATTCAGAATAGTAGAGGCAAAGGAGTCCAATGTGTTCCAACTTGCAGATCAAGAAGGAAACATACAATCGATTCCAATAAATGGTTTTCACCTCAAACTCTACTATGTTTGAAATATGAGCTCACTGTAATATATGTATATATAATGTATTATATTTTCCCTTATTTCTGCACTTTGTAATCAGTTTTCTTTAAAAAATCATGGAAAAAGGAAAAAAATTGCAAAAATGACTAAGTGTTGGTAGAGTACTCAGCCATGTTCCATTCCGTACTCAAAAGCATGTAAATTCTTTCGGAATGGCGAGCATTTCTGAATCCGCATCAAAATACACTGAGATCCCCGTAGAATGGTGTAAGTGTTCTTATCCCGCACGATGAAGAGAGCCAAGTATCAAAAGAAACAAGGGCATCTCCAATCCGGGGACCTTTCAAAGCTAAAGCATGACGGAGCGGAACCGAGGTGATGATTTATGCGTAGAATTTGCTAAGTGTCGATGGAATTAAAATCATCTTCGACCCACTAGTTTCAAAAACTAAGGGGAAGCAAAGTGGTGACTTCATGACTATGCCATGTGGAGAAAAGAGAAAAGAGTCTACATTCAATGCTAATGAACTCATGCTCGATCCAAAGAGTAGCCGAAGAGGTGTAGTGAGGTGGCAGCACAGTTTGAATTTTTGGCCAATGAAAATTTAGAATGCCATCGTTGAGCCATCGAAAGGAATGAGTGGAAGTTGGAAAGTGTGCCAATGGGTAGATCATGCAATAGTTGCATTAATGGTAGAAGATACGCATGCTCCAAGAAATAAAAGAACCAAAAAAGCACACTCAAAGTCCATTTAGTAGCTAATTGCCTCCTCGAAGCAGTAAAGGGTGAAACGATACTCTAAAATTTTTTGCTGCAAATTACAGAGGGAACAAAGTCTTATTGCTATCAAAATGGCTTCATAGGATGTCCAAGAGTTTGAAACTCTAGAGAAAAAGGTGGTGGCACCATACGTCGACAGAGTAGAAGTTGTGGTGGATACTGAAATGGTCCTCATAGAAAGAACAAGGCTCAAAAGGAGCATCAATGATAGATTCAAAAAGAGAGTTGCTCTGTATATGGAAGGTAGATGTGTTATCCTCTCTTATCTCTCTTTTTACATTTGTGATTCTGTTCATCCCTATTCAGAATTAATAGCTGCAATAGTTAAGTTTTATGACCCAATGGCCAAAGCAGTAAAAACCTCTGAGGGTGAAACCCTTTTCAGTATCACCGCCTCTTTCTATCATAATATTTTTGCCCTAGGGTTCGAACCATTAGTGAGGCCAAAAAATTTTAGAGTGACTGAACAAGCTGGGTATTATTCATTGGAGAAGAGAGCTAATGATGGTGAGTCATTTAAAAAATGGGTTTACAAGCAGCTTGATACTAAACCCAAGAAGAAATTACCTGAGGTCCCAATCTCTATTGATAAATTTACAAACCCTATACTATTTTCTATGTTGGCCTGTATGGAGGGTTTAGACTCTGACAGAATGGTATACGACTGGAAAATTACCATAGCCTATTGTATTTCTAATGAAATAATGTATGAGAAAGGCGTGGAGGAAAGAGGGACTAGGGTGATTTATTTTGATTGGCCAGCTTTTCTTGCCCAGAGAATACATGAATAGTTGGTGAGTATGAAAAGGGGCTCTGATGCTCCTAGTTTTAGGCATTGCTCAAGTCTGGTATGGATGTTTTATGCTACCATTAAATATAGAATGCCTTGGATTCCGATCAAGGACAAAACCAATGATGGGGAACCCTTACTGATTTATTATTGGACAAGTCACTTGAGAAGTAGTGAGTCTTATTATAGATTCAACTTAGAATTTCTTGGACCTACCTTGAAAATTATGTATGGAAAGTGCCCTAGATTGCCACCCTTGGCTAAGCAGATTCTAAGAGTAGAGGGTGTTGAAGAAGGAGACTGGTATTTGTTGATCGAGGGCACAGTTATCAGACTATATGGTTTCATGGGTAAACCTTTTCTCCTACCCCATTTTGTTACAGAGAGGCTCTTTGCCTTAGAATATTTGAGGCAGGTAGAATATATTGATTTGAATTATGGTTCTGGGAGAAAGAGAAGGTCTTTTCTTACATACCACACTATGGAGGATATTACCATCACTAAGAAGGGGTAGAGTCAGCTAATTGACCAATACCTTGATAGGTTAGGTCTATTTTATATTCCCCAAAGATGGAGTTATGACCCTGATGGCATCTTCACTACAAGAAATGTAGTCGTAAATGGAGAAAAGGCTTATAAATTTGAAAAGAGGCCTAGGGCTCATTTCGAACAAGGAAGAAATAATGATGAGACCACTCTTTTGGAGTGGAATGTGTCAAAAATGGGTCAACTACCTCCATGGTTGGATTTCTATGAGCAGATTGTTGATTATGACCCTGACAAGAAGAAGAGTCATCGGCTTACAGAAGCCACCATTAGTGACATGGAAGAAAAAACCTCAAAGAAAAAGGACCCTCAGCCTAAGGAGGATGCTTCTAAAGAAGCTGAGGAAGAAGAACAATGGAATGTAGCGAAGATATCATATTGGTGGAGAATGAGGATTGAGATTGGAAAACCTAAGTCCAAGTTTGGAATGAAGATTGATAAAGAGTTTTCCAAGAGGTATAATGAAAATATCGAAACCTGGAAACAGAAGGACATCAGAAACATAGTATTAACAGTTCAAAAGTCCCAAACTAGTTCTGAATCTCTCTCCTCACCCACAGATCAAGAAGCTCTAATAGAAGAGTAGGAAACTCCTCTGACAGTAGCTGAAGTCTTGAAAACTTTTCATCCTACCACTAAACAAGTGGAGAAGTTTCCTAAGGGAGCTCAGCTTATGAGAAAAATGCAACATCCCAGTGAAAAAGTTATCAATACTCCAGTCATTGAGGCAATATCAAGGCCTAAATGCTTAGCTCTAGGGGGTCAGCCTCTAGACACAGATATTGACTAGAGGAAGAAGGATGAGAGTTTCAAGTTCACCCCCATCTCTTTTACCACTGTAGTATCAGTTGAAGCACGTCCCATTTTTGAGCAAGTCTGGTTTGCTAGAGCTGTGCAAGGAAATGAATCAGAAGAGGAATCTGAGAGTGATATGGTTGAATTTAAATTGGTCCATATAAGGACTAAAAGAGCTCCAAAAATAGGGGAAAGAGAAATTTCAAAAAAACAAAAATTGGATATGGAGGAGATTACCAGAGAGGTGGTTGTTCCTACTGCAGAAGAATTAATTCATCAAGAGGAGCAGTAGGAAATAGAAGTAGAATAGGAGCACCCTACATCTATAGGTGAAGGTATGGTTTCTAAACCCTCTTCTCCTCTACATCCTCCTGAATCCCCAAAGAATTCTCCCTCCATTTCTAATCAAGAAAATGTGACAAAGGTCCCTTCTCCCTCTCACAGTCCACCCCATGTTTCATTGGTTGTCACTGAAGAACAAGTCACTTATGTTCCCCCACAGTCACCCCAAATCCCACTTCCAACATCTGAGGTTCCCACTTCATCATCTCCCATCATTTCATCTTCATCATTACCACCACCACCATCAATGGGACACAATGTTCCAAGTACCACCATTCATCCAATTGTTAGTCTTGTGTCGGTTTCTATGAGTTTACCAATAGCAACAACAATAGTAGTCACAGAGTCCACTATCATTACAGAGACTATTGTGAGTACTCCCACACCCCCATTGTCAGCAGTTCAGTCTACCCTATCATTTTTGGTATCTTCATCTCCTCTGGCTGCTAGTTTTTCAAGTCCTATCACTTTGCCAAAAGAGCAGGCAACCACACAGAGAGCAAATGATTTCTAGGTAGAGAATCTTTCTAAGCCTTCCAGTAGGATGGTTGTCACAAGAAGAAGTATGTATGTAGATCCAGTGGCTAGGCAAAGAGTATCTAGATCTATGACTCCACTTGTAAATAAGCCTAAAAATGAAATGATTGTCCAAGATTATCAAGTGGAGGAGGTCACAAAAGATATTGATAAGCTTCCTGAAGAGGATGAGTTGATTATGGCCAGAGCCCATTTAGACACCTTCTATGTGAAGAATGATATAGTCAGAGAGAAGGT
Source organism: Wollemia nobilis (assembly GCA_028583015.1). Lineage (NCBI taxonomy): Eukaryota > Viridiplantae > Streptophyta > Pinopsida > Araucariales > Araucariaceae > Wollemia > Wollemia nobilis. The sequence goes on from JAQPPZ010015059.1 coordinate 488,733, forward strand.
GAATAAACTGGAGAAACAAGTTGAAAAACTTTAGAAGACTCTGAGCAATCAAAAGGAAGTTGAAAAGGCTCTGAAAAAAGAGGTCAAGGGCTGGCAAGAAAAATTTCAAGAGGCCAATAAGATTAAGGATCAACTAGGAGAGCAAAAGAAGTTGAATGAAGAACAAGCAAAAGAAATTCAGAGTTTAAAACAATAGCTTCAAATAGAGAAGGCTAAGGCCTCTAGTTTTTCTAAAATTGAATTGAAGAAGATTAGAAAAGAGATGCTCTCCAAAGTCCAAGAGAAATGTTCAGGGCTTCGATTCATGATCGATTATCTTGATGAGGCTAGCCGCTTGCTTCCCAATGTGTAGAGAGAGCTAGATCAGATCACTGGAGAGTTGCAGCCTATGGTGATTCTGGTAGAACAAATGTATAGGTTGGTTGATAGCAGACTCAGTGATTCTGCTAAACCAATTCCTAATAAAGAATGGAATCTCACCAGAGTTGCTGCAAGAATCATGGTTAAAAAGCACAGGGCACTTCAAAGAGCCTAGCTGTTGTTTGACAATATTGAGGGTGTGATTAGAGATGTTGTTGATGTAAATAAAGAAATGATTCAAGTTGGCTTCAAAGGCCTATGGATGGAGGATCACAGCTTGCTATCCATGGAAGAGATCCAAAAAAGCATTAATGAAAGTTTGTAGGATGAATTTGGAATTGATTCTCTTGAAGAGCCACTACCCCAAGAGCAAGTTGTCCAATTAATTGTTAATTTTACCAGATTAAGAGATCTCATGGAAGATCTAGTGAACAGAGGGAATGCTGCTAACTATGAGGACATTGGAGAATTACAATATGTTTATAAGCAGCTCAAAGAAACATCAAACCCCTCTGAAGCAGCCTAGAAACAGGCTTTACAATATTTAAAATTGATGATTCGGTTGTTTGGTGATGCTTCTGGAGGAAGGAATCAGAAACCTCCTTCTCTAGAAGAATAAGAAGAAGAAGAAGAAGAAGAAGAGAACAAGGAAGAGGCCTATGAAGAAGAAGAATAGGATGGAGTTGTTACAGGCCCAGATGGGGCCCACACTTAGGTTGTTTTTGTTTTGTACATATGCACAAGTTTTGCATTTTTGTTTTTTGCTCTGACAATTGTCAGAAATAAGCAATAAAGGCATGAAGCCTAGAGAGGCACAGAGAGCAGCAGATTTTGTGTGAAGGCATTTTTGCAATAAGGCCTTATAAGAGGAGTAGAGTTATACCTGATTTTTGAAGATAATGGCAACATGCCTGTATTTTTGGTATAGTCTCATTATAAGTGGATGAGCCATGATGTTTTTGGCATGATTTCTATATGAACCTTTACCCTCTAAGCAGATTGTTGGATTTTCAGAGAGAGGGTAGTGTTTATATGGAAATTATTCTTTAAAGCATATTTTTGAAGATGAGTATTTTTTGACTCCCAAGGCCCAATGGATAAGACTCTGAGTTCTATGGCTTTGCAAGCAAATCCACCCGGGAGGCGCCAGAATGTAGGCCCAAAATGGCCACATACTTAGGAAATATTTTGAAAATTTTTCCTAAGTCATGAAGTTTTCAATCCGCACACTTTGCAGTATATTTCGGAGTGGATCCACAAGAAAGACTACGAGTCCACCCAACACTTGGTGAATTTTAGCACTTGGAGCGATTCCACAAGGTTTCCTTTGTTCTTTGCTCTGGACTGGTGACGCATCCTGAATCCGCTAAAATTTTTGGAGAAGGATGATGTCAGCAGAAAATAAGTGCGGATTGGTGACCACTTGATATTTTGAATACCTTACGAGTGGCTAAGTGTTGGAAGCCCCGATTTCGGAGAATGCACAGAACATTTTTACCCGAAACAGTGATAGAAGGTGGAAAGCTAAGTATAGAAGAAGCGGATTCTTGACAAAGGATATTTTTGATTAACTCTCTCCCGGAATGACAAAAAGCAGCAATGTACTCTGAAGTCAGTGCGGATTGGAGGAAGAGCCATTTTTGCATTGTCATAAGGCCCAAAATGGTGTTCTCTAGCCAAGGTACTTGTTTGGGTCCGGAATGGAATCCGTGAAAGTTTCAAAAGAGATATGATATCATCAACTTTTTGTGCGGAATGGTGAATGCTTCATGACCAACGAAGAGAAATAAAGGATGAAGGACGGATTTGATCCCACTTAACTTCCAAATCACTTAAGGTCGGATTGGTGTCCCATAGTTTTTGAAGCATTAAGGATGATGTCATCAGTTTTTAAAAGCGGAATGGCGTTGAGTTCTCCCCCACCATTATACCAAGCTGATATCAAGTTTAATCATAGCCATACGATGGGGGAGATCAACGATGGAGATTTTTCTAAGAAATATGAAGAATATAAAGGTATTTCTTCACCAAAGTTGTAATAGTCAGTTGGAGGAGGAAGTCGAAGCATCAAGGGTTTCAAGAAGATAGGACCAGATATGGTTATAGATCAATGGTGGTAGAAGGCTCCCAAGAAGGATCGATGATGACCATGCAATCTCCAATGGCCAAAACTCCAGTTAGTGACAAACAACCAACAAGTTGTAGAGGCTTCGAGCTACCATGGTGGTCCACTTGTAGTAGGTTTCTCGGAGGATGAACCAGTAAGAGAAATCCAACAAGAACTCTCTATTGAGCTATCAAATTTTAATCTTTGTAATGTTCCTTGTTATTTTAATTTTGCAAAAACTATAAGTAGAGGTCGAACCCTCATTTTTAAAGGGTTGACTCTAGTGTGTTTGTCTGTGCTACTATAAATATTCCCAAGGACTAATGAAAGGAGCATTACATTGATCTTCACCTCAAATATTGTGTCTTCATATTTGATATCAGAGGTTCGGACTCTTTAGTTGCATTTATGTGAATACTTGAATGGTTAGTTTGTGCCAAATTAATGGATTACTAGCTGTTAGGGTAATTGAAATCTGTTTTTGAGTTTGATATTTATTGTTAGGGAGTGCATTTCTATAAAATCTAGATATTGGTGAATTATGTTATTTGGATTATCATTATTTGGATATTGAAATTATTGTCTGCAATATTTCTCTGTTGTTCATTAATGAATGAAAATACATTTAACTTGAGATAATGTTGATCTGAATAATGTGTCCTTAAGTTGATTTTTTGGAGCTTTTTGTTGTAGTGCAATGTTGTTAGCCTATCCATCCACTATTGTTCACATCTTTCTAACCTTAACCTTTTCTTACCCTAATCTCTAAAACCCTAAGTGAGCATAATTGTGTCAACACCCTATTTAAGTTGACAAGGAACCAGCCTACTCTGGAGGTTGGATCAGAAACTTTATTTTGGTCCATCCAATGTTGAGTGTTGAGCTGTAGCTATCGGGTGCAAGCCTGGATAGAAAGTAGGAAGATAGACAATCGCAGTGTTGAGTAAAACTTGATGCAATTCAGTGCCCAACAGGTTCATTTAGTGATTTTTCATGCATTGATATGGTAGCATCATTTAATGTTTTTTGATATATGCTTTTATTCCTTAGACTCTTGCACTTAACCAAATTTATATTATGTGGATACAGGTCTAACCTAATTTTGTTTTAGTATTCATGATCTTCCTTTTTTTGCAGAATGGAAGGGATGAATTTACAGTAGTTCACTTTGATTGCTTTTTCGCACTTTGTTTTCATCTTATTTCAGATTTTTTCTCATTTTTTTCTAATCTTAACTTTTGTTGTTATTTATTTTTCATTTTATTTTCTTTAAGCTCCATAAAAAACTCAAACCCTAGAAGGGTTATATTTTTATGCATTAAAATTTAGGTTTTGAAGTAATTGAAAATATCCAAATAATTATTTCTTTAAGGCTAAAATATTAAATTATTTGGACACATTTAATTAGGCATTTCTTAAGATTTTAGAACAAAAAAAATCCTTGCAATCCATAGGTTACATCATTTAAAATTTTGTTAACAAATCAAGATAAAAAAAATCTAACAAAGCAAGATAAAATTTGTTAATAAAAGAAGATAAAATGAATTAAATCACCGTTCCAGGATTGACATTTCAAACATAGATTTTAGTCATGTTATTTTATGCTCAAGCAAATATTAACAAAGGAAGATAAAATTTGTTAAAATCTACTTAACAAAAGAAGATAAAATCTACTTAACAATTTGAGATAAAATGGATTAAATCATCGTTCAGGAATCATTATTTCAAAGTAGATAGTGGATCAATAAATACACATTTTCAATAATCACATGAGCAATAAAATTATCACAAATCAAATCAATACTAAACCACATGCCCCTTGTTAAAATTTACTTGCACCTCTAAGGTATTTCAACACATTTTCATATTTTTATAAACAATCAAGCACATTTCAAATAATTAAGCAAGAAAGGACCTTGGAGAAGTTTAAAATTTATTTACAAGAGAGAGTTTTCTGATAATACCCTGACTGTGATGGTGATTTTGCAATTGGGTAAAATTATCACTCAATAGGTTGTACCTATGAAGAATATCTCACCTTCAGTACTACCCTACTTCCATTGGCTTGCAAGTGAGGATCATAAAACTTTCTTATTTGAGTTTGATGTCCTTTGTAGGAGCTATTACTACTAAATTAATGAATAGAAATTAAAATTATACTATACAATATAAAGGATACTACACTATGATAATTTATGAAGTTGGGAAAAAACACCATATCTACTTGGGCACATAATCATGAGTAATTCTTAAAGAAGTACTAGGATTGTTGCAAAGCAAGGACTCTAGGGATGAAATATTTCATACATACCAAAGGGAGGATGAAGTACTTGTAGACTAAATAGAGAGATTCTAATTTAGCCTACCTTAAACAATATAGAATGGATCCTAAGACTATCAATTTTATTTTTCTAAGAGGCATCCAAGAGGATTTCCTTCTAGCATTAAACTTCATGGGTGCAAGATATGTCTCATGGTTTGTTTTTAAAAACTTGTATGAGCTATTAAAAACAAGGAGGAACAAGAGTGTGATAATAACTACTACAACACAAAAGGTAGTAGTGGGGCTCACCAAGGTAGATATAAGGAATCTCTTAGAATACTTGAAGACCGATATCATGTCTTCCATGGCCATATAGCTGGATACACTACAAGCCAAGAATAATTAGATAATACCCTTGCTATCTTCTACCCCAAGTGTACCACAAAACACCCTTTCCATAAATTTCTCCTCAACAAGATCAAAATCTATATTATCTATAAATCCTAATAGAACACCAATGTTTTTCCATCAATACCAAAATTGAAATTAGCCTACCAAGGAAAGAAGGCATGGAGAATGTGTATTTCACTGCACAACAAAGGCCATGGTAGATTAATGTTTAGCAACAAGGTATACCTTATAACTCTAATATTTTGAATTCATATTTGATAATGAATAATATGATTCTTTCTAATTGGTAACCCTTTGGGTATGGCAACCTCCCCCTAACCAATTTAGAGGATAGTAGCCATGGACTAACTAGTAGCTATGGTTGAACTAGAAACCATGGCCAGTCCAACAACCTTGTCCAAATTAGTAAAATTGGTAGAACCCTCATCTCTCATAACAAAACCTACTACCTCTACTACCCAACCCAAAACCACAACCACCTAGGCTAAATCAACTCCTATCCCAACCCATGTCCAACCCAAACCATAAACAAGCCACTCAAGTCTATGATAATAACATTATAGGAACATATGATAGGTCCAATAGGCTTGCATGGAGTACAAATCTGCTCGGGAAAAATATTACAAGACATAAATACATTAATCATACTAGACACTGAGCAACTTTATGAATCCATGGATAAATTTAAATAAGCATATCTAGATCCATTAGTATGCCAACCAAACACTAAAAACATGGCACAAGCCTCTTCATCCACACCACCCATTCCTAAGAGGATGAACCTGTAAAAGGGCCTAAAAAAATAGATTTTAACTTATTAGGAAAACTAAAAAATATGTGTGAAAATCCCATTATATCAAGCAATAATATATGTACCAATATGCACAAAGGCTATACAATAATGTTGCCTTAAGATACCCAAAAAGAGATGCAAGAACCCATAAATTATTCAAGTTGTGGGACAACTTGTTAATATTATGCTAGGGAAGATAGTAGTCCCCAAGTATTTTTATCCAATAAGCTTGGTAGTTTATGCTTTCATTGGGGGAACTTAATCAAAAATACACTTATTGACTTAGGGGCAACCATCAATGTCATAACCAAATTTTCCATGGTATAGAGCAGCAAAAACCATACACCTAAAAATGTAATATGAAATCAAATTGATAATGCAAATTATGTAACCATCAAATGACAAAGAAAAATCCAAAGTTGTCGTCTTTAATTTTCATAAGATAATCAGAGATCGGATAGCAAACATTCTCAGGTTCTCAATGGCCTCATGTCCATTAGATTACTTGGGAATTCCCTTAACAGAAAAATCCTTAAAAAGAAATATTGGAAATCCATAAAAGATAAAATTTTCTCAAAGTTGTCACACTGGTCGAATAGATGGTTAAGCTTTGGAGGCAGAGTCACACTTTTGAATTTAGTGTTACAAGCAATGCCAATTTACAAATTTTCCATTTTAATAGCCCCAAAGAGCATACTCAAATATTTGGATAAACTGATGAGAAAATTCTTATGGTCATGAGCACAAGAAAATCAAAAAAATGCTTTGGTAAGCTAGAAGAAAGTCTATCAACCAAAGGAAGAGGGAGGTCTTGGAATCAGAGCTGCATAAAAAAACAACCTAGCACTAATAGGGAAGTTATACTAGCGATGGATCACAAACCTAGATCAGTTATGGAGTCAAGTTCTAAAAGCTAAATATTACCCTACACATGAAATGGAGGATTTCCCATGGTTTCCAGTTACAGGTGTAGGATTAGATATATGGAAAACATTCAAAATAGGGGTCTCACTGATTAAGGAAGACTTACATTGGAAAGTAGGTGATGGAAGAAAAGTCAAATTGTGGGATGATTCTTGGGAATTTCCCCCCCCTCATCATCAAACAATACCCTCATATTAGTGGCATCAGAGAGACTCTTCATAATCATGGTCAAACTCTTATATCTTAGTATCTCATCCCCCCAAGCCAACAACTAGCAACTTCAAGAAGATGGCAAAATTTGGACCAGTGGTTAGGTGAAGAATGGGAAGTTGAAAAACATGAACTGAAAGAAATTCTAGAAAAAAGAACATGGCTATGGAAATATGGACCTGACCAACTAGCATGGGGATATGGGAAACAAGGCACTTACACAGTGAAAGCAGGCTACCGAAAGGCTCACCAAAGTAGCAAGAACCAACCCCAACAACAACATCCCTGGAAAGAAATATGGCAACCAAAAGGTTGGCCGAAGGTTAATTGTTTTATATGGCAAGTTGCTCACAAAAGCATTATGACTCGGGATAATATGAGGAGAAAGGGTTCATTGGACCTAGTAGATGTGTAATGTGCTTCCAATAGTTAGAAACTATAAACCACCCCCTTTTTTATTGCTCCTATGCTTACACAATTTGGAGTTGGTGGTACTCCATATTTAGCCAAATAGAATGGTATCCTCCTAACGGTAGTAATTTTTGGGACTATTGGTCACATAACACCTTCAAATCCAAAAGACTAAGCACAACTTGTAATTTAGGGATTGGCTCCATCTGCTAGCAAATATGGTTGGAATGGAACAACAAAAATTTTAAAGAGGGATTCAGCTCAGAAGAGAGGACCTGGGGATTCTGTTAAGGAAGTTATTAGAAACAGTGCAGACCAAAGTACAGGAAGAATCTCCGATGATAGGGGTAGAACAAGATATTTGGGCACAACTATGGAATCAAATGCAACATGAAAGCTATCAGGAATAGAAAAAAATAACAAAGAGGGCTTCAGTAATCTTTGTTGGAAGAGGGCATATACAGTTAAGAAGGAGGTAAATTTTAAAGAACAGGGGATTCAGAGATCCTGGGTAGATAGAAGAAAATAGAAAAACTATATTTTGAGCCTTGCCAAGAAAGGTAGATATCAAAATGGATTTGTATAAGCTGATCAATTTTTTTAAATAAAACTTTTACCTTTTACTCAAAAAAATGACAGAAATATCCAAAATTGTGTCCTCATTGATATTGGACAGTATTCTTTAAAAAGCGGTTATAACATAACCCTCTTAAGGATTATACCAATTGATACAAATTAAAAAATGAGACCCAAAAGGATAGGTGTAATCCGTAGAGTTTTTGTGCTCTCAAAACTGATTATGGAGGGTTTCTTTGTGACCTCCGCTTGATGATGTAAATATTGAAGGATCTTTAAGATGATTAGCTCCTTTGGAAACCTGATATCTGCACACAAAAGCACTTACAAGATATTAGTAGCAAATTTGGAACCTCTCAAGATGAGGTCCATTTCCATAATATGCAAATGAAAGGAAAATATTTAAAGCAATAAATAAATTCATGTAAAACTAAAATAAAATATGCTAAATTGTGTTAAAAACCAAATTGAATGTTGCTAAAACTAATCTAAGTAAGAAAATATAGCAAATCAAATGTAATTGAGAGGTCATCGTAGGGTATAGTGGTTAACTTTTTTAGCCATTATAGGGTCCAGTGGCTAGATCTGTTAGCCATCATAGGGTCCAATGGTTGTGCCTGCGGGCCACTTCAGGGTGAAGTGACCGCTGAAGAGAGAGTATGTTCTTTGTGTTCGATGCGGAGTGGCATCTAATTTATCTATCAAATTGATGTTCGAGGATCATGTGCTTCAAAGAACATTTGAATCATGGTAATTGGCTCAAATTTGGGATGAATTATGATGCACAATGATGGTATTTGGCCTTCAATATCTCAAAAACTCCATTGATGGGCATGCAAGCTTCATAGCTAGATTTGGGTAGCACTTTGTTGCATATGAGAGAAGGTTCTCTCTATTACTCAAACCGATAGCACTTCATTGTAGATAATTGATGATCTCTTATCTATATTTTGTGAATTTTTTGGTCACCTTTTATAAGATGTTCCAATTGGCATCTGGGCTTGCAAGGGAATCCAAGATCAAGATTCAGTTATGATCCAGGCATCCCAAGCATCACTTCTGGAAGCTTCTCGTTGTTAATCATTACACGCAACTTATCTATAATAGATTTGGCTCAGCTTGGGAAGCCCAATTTTGTTACAAATAAGGCCATCCTAGGATGGAGCGGCCAGACTTGGGGGTCGTCATAGGGTCCAGCGATCGCTAGAGGTCACTCCCAGGTATGATGATCCAGGCTGAAAAGGGACATATTGCCCTGTTTGAGTGGTTGGAACCACTGTTAGGTCTTGGGAAGGCCAAAGATGAGTCATATGGCCTAAAAAGGTGTCCATGTGGATAGCCTCCTCAACATGATGTGTTTTAGGTGTCTATAGATACCCCTTTTTGAGATACATTGTGTGAAAGCACAACATTGAGCAAAAATAGACAACCCAATGTCACATTAATCTGGTCAACTTTAGATGTCACAATCATAAAAAGAGCATGCATCTCTGAATCATTACCTCCAACACTTTGATGGACTTAATTTGAGTAAAAATTTGATGAATCTAAAGGCAATCGGGTAGTGTTGTTAAACTACATATTCTGCTAGATCAGACTGACAAAGGTTTAGTTTATCATTTTTTCTTTTTGCCCCAACAAATAGGGAAGCTTATGATAGTTGTTAGCAATGATTCTTGGATGAACGCAATTTGAATGATTAAGTGTTTAATTGTTTATTTTGATTATGAGTTCTTTGATTATGACTACCCCCTCAAGCGATGAGTCGATGAGGTAATGGCAAGTGATAAAAATGACGAGTCGCTTAACCAAGATGACTTTCTTGAGTATTGCAAGTTGGTAACAAATGTAAAAGGGAAAGTCTTGTTACAACTATGATTTTAACCATTATTAGTGATTGTACATCTCTATCATGTGGAGTAGTCCAGCCACATGGCTTTCTTAGGAAATCAAGATAAGAGCAATTCAATTAAAGCACATAGTGAATCATTATGTTCGATGATTTAATAAAATTTCATAGAATAATGAAATGTACACCTTGTTCCCGTGGAGCGGTCTGATCACATGGTCTTCTTGGAGATTTAAGTGAAGACATTTTGATTTTTCGATGAATGATTTGGTTCAAATGACCTTATGGTAATTTACTCATCTTATCAAATTGCATGGAGAGAAATTTTTTACAATCGCTAAGTGTATAGGGTAAATAACTAGGTACAAGGTGCACTTGATATTTTTTTTTTTTGTTAATTTTAAAATTTTTGATGAAAGTGGACCAGTATATGTGCTTAGATATCCAAATTGAATCTCATGCAGCTAATAGAATGATCACGTATATTGCCATTTAGGGGATATCCTAGGGTACAAATATCATGGTCTATAAATTCTAGGATCATCCCAAGGTACAATTGTCATGTTGAAATGCGATCGTTCCACCCAGAGCGATCACAAAATCTGGAAAATATATAAGAAATTTTACCAATTTTTAATGTCATCGTGATAGCTGGCAGTGAGAGAAAAGTGAGATGTGAGGTGGAGGAGGGATATTATAATAAGTAATGTTGTCAAACTTGTGATAGACCACTATGATAGACCAACTAGAAGAGTCTACGAGCGGAAGAACCAAAGCTCCTAAGGTAGATCTCTCAATCCTTCACTTGTAAATTGTGCAAATTAAAATGAACCTCACTAATTAATGGGCACAAGAAACCTCATTAAACTATTATAAAAGAACCTCACCCTAGTCTAGGAATGTATATTAGGCTAGCTTAAGGGTAGGTGTTAATTTTTTTGTATTTTTAGGATGGGACTCATCCCCAATTAGATGCCACTACAGGGTCGTCCTGGGCAAGAGTGGATCCCCTTTGGTGGGAAGGGGGTCATTATGGGGTATGGCAGCCAAATTTGAACTCCAATGATCAATAATTTAACCATTAGGGTGGTCATCCTAGGATCAATTAGTCACGCCTGGTAGTCGTCGGGGCCTAGAGCGACCTCCTGACTTTAGGAAAAAAAAATATTTTTGATTAATTTGATTTTTTTAAGTGCAATTTTGTTTTTATTGGATTTTTGATGATTTGATGTGTGTTGTTAGGCGTTATATTTTGACAGCTCGAGCTAGGGAGCCCACCCTATTTACTGACTTACAAAGATATCTCGATAGAGATGGTTGTACATGGTTTGGGGTGATCGGCCTCAAACAAGTTGTGCGTCTACCAATAATGATATCGAATCAGGCATATCTCATGATCTTGGCTCATCGTTGGGATAGCTAGACCAAAATTTTCCATCTCTTGACTAGAAATATGATAGTAACATTAGAGGATATCTACGAGATTTACAAGATCCCTATTGAGCGACGATCCATTACCTGCACTTCTCTTCAAGATCAATTGAGGTTTTTATAGTAGATTTTTAGCAACAGGGTAGACGAGGTTTTGATAGATATAGACCACATTGGGGTCCTAGTTATTGCATGGTATGATGAGGATGTATTATCTCGATGGTAGGATATGGTGATGTACATCATCTCCAATGTCTTACTTCCTAATTTATCAAGAGCGAGGTTCCCTTGGAACCTCCTATACATGGTTCTGGACTTACTGGAGTACGACCAACAATAGTCGATTATCATGGCATGGGGTAGCACACTGCTAGATCATCTGTATGATGAGCTATACAAGATACATTATAGGTGGCAGGTGGGATTGGGGTGCAGTTGTTGCTTTAGGTCTAAGGGTGGGAGCATATCTAAGTGGATCAGCCCACAAGACTACTAGTACTCTGAGCTAATTTTAAGGAATAAACATTGGCTATGCAACTTGATGGCCGCAAGATTAGGAGGTTGGTCGAAGTCGACCACATGCAGGTATGCTGGCACATTACATGGAGTCATTAGAGAGATTGTAGTGAGATCAGGTGATATGGAGGTCTTAATTGGACTATACCTATTAGCCATAGGTGATAGGATATCTGGCGAGGGTGATGTGCAAGAGATGGCTTATTGGACACCATGGTATTGAGAGAGATAGTTTCCATTACTCTTGGATCAGATGGTAGTTCAATATTTACCAGGATGTGCTAGAGGAGCCAGTCCTCTATTATCACCATAAAGATGAGACAGATCTAAAGGTACCTCGAGTAGAGGTACTTGCTTAGGAGGAACCTATAATGGCTGAGATTGGTTGGGCCAACCTAGGGACTAGTGCAGAGTATGACACCTGGTGGGTTACCCGATTGTGGTAGGGAGGTGATCATATATCCAGACCTGTGGAGGCGATAGTGGAGGTGGGTGATGATGATGAGCAATGAGTGCATCATAGGATAGAAGGTGATTGGGGGAAATTTGTAGGATAGGTAGAGGGATCCCAGGTTAAGGATGAGGGTGAGGAGGATTCCCCGTCGGATGAGGTGGCCCAGCTATGGGCACATCTATAGACTACACAAGTGTAGCTACAGACTTCACAGGGGCAATTGGTAGAGTGGGAGATGACTCTCACTATAGTCCAAATTCAACTAAGTGGTGTACAGTAGTTATAGCGAGGGTACTCTAAGGAGATATATCCTCAAGATCCAGCTGACCACAATCTACATAGAGATTAACAGGGTTATGACGAAGAGGGATGCTCTCTAGACTCAATTGATAGCCATGAAATTCGAGAGGGATATCAATACGGTTGAGAGAGACACCAGGACAGCAGAGCAAGATGCTCTAAAATTTCAACTGGCTACTATGACTATAGGTTCAGGACAAGCTATAGCGAGTACATAGGCTACATGGGACATGATAGGGTTGTAGGCTTAGGTGGCTAGACTACAAGCTCTAGTTGATCAATATGATGCTCGATGTTAGTTTTATGGCACATATTTTGCAGCTAGAGAGGCGGGTGGTGATGCTCGTCGGAACTCTACCTAAGTGTTCCACTGCAGGAGAATCTCAAATGAGTCATCATAGCGAGTCTGAACAGTCCTCAATGTGATCTAGTCATAGGTCATAAGCTCGTCCAGAGAGGTCAGTGACTAGTGGTTCTAGGAAACCTCGCAAGGATGAGGCTAGAGGTGGAGGTGACTCTGGGGGTGTAGACCCCACTTGATATTATGTTATGTACTCATTATTTTTAGGTGTAAGGTCTGAGGACCTACACAGTTTTAACCTGTGGGTCATTTTTGTACCATGATGTACTCTATTATTCCTATATATATGAGATGTTATTTATTACTCATCATGTGTCTTGGTTTGGATTTATGTTATGGATGTATTTATGGATGTAATGCTTATATGATGATGTGTTATTCTATATATGCAATGTACTAATGACATGCAATAGTTAGATGATGTATGATTAGATTTTGTGATCTAAATGTATAAATGCACTACTATGTATGTGTATATGGATGTCATATTTAATGTTAAATGTATTTTTAGATTTGTTTAATTGATTATGCATTTAATTTCTATTGTAGTGGATATAATGTGTATGTAATGCATTAATTTTATGTGGATGGTCTAATGCAAATATACTTGTATGCTTTAATCATTTAAAACATAATAAATGAATCTAATATGTGTTTAACAAACTAATGGTAGACACCACAGAATGTATAAAAATCATGAATGAAATTTTTAACTCTTATCATAAGAATTAAACATTCATACATGCATATGTGAGATGAAATGATGTGAAATATAGGGGCTTTCCCTATAAAATTTTGTAAACTAAAATATATGCATAAAATAGTGAGTGGTTGTCTAAATACCATTGTTGATATCCATCCATTATCTATCCTATTTTATGAAGACCCCTTAATAAACAAAATTTCATAAGGAAAATTGTGCATGTTGATGAGATGATTTGTTGCTATGAGGGTATTTTTAAGGTTTTCCATGAGACTCAAACACCCTAGTTGATTAATCAAAAGTTGTATACTGACTATACAAGACTCCTAAAAGATATAAGTCTGCTAAGAAGACCATGATATTCATTATCCCTATGTGTGCAAAGTGAATATATTAGATGAGGCATAAGACTACCTCATTGCCAGGTGGGTTTCATTCAACCCATTGTTGTAATGAGAATCATCCTATGGTCATCATGATCCTGAGTTTGGACATGGTTAGACTAGAATACTAGGAAATACAAGTTGCTAGAAGCTAGATCATCCATAAGTTGACATTATTTTGTACAAAAGAAGGTCGCTAATGTGACAGACATATCGCCACGCGTAAGGCTACTCCATTTCTAGGTGGGTTTCATGCAACCTTGTAACAACCCCAATTGTTACCACTTATTATCCACAATTTTTTTTTACATGTATAAATATTCATCTTTCATAAGGCAAGAGACATAATCATGATCTAAGATAGACTCATTCCATTTGGATTGTAATTTATCAAGGCAAATAGCATCAAGAGATATTAAGACTTGATCAGAGTCACTCTTGAGTAGAAGTGATCAGCTTATTCGAAACCCTCATACCCCTCGAATATGGAACATTGGGCAAGCATTAGGTTTCATCCCTCAAAAAAAGAGAAATCACCCCTTAACCATACTGTACACCAAGATCAGTATCTAGGTGAAAGCCTTGAATATGGAAACCCATTATAATGAAATAACCTCAACAATGGTCATTCATAGATCTTAGATCCAACCCACATCTTCTCGATGGGTTCTCTAAGATAACAAAATCACTACCCGTGATTAAACTTACTCAATCCTTGGAATATCATATTAAGCATGATTATATAACTTTATACCTCTTTTAAGGCTTATTTTTCCACCCTTTTATTTAGGCATCCCCTTTGTTATATACATGAATCAATTACCTTCATATTAAAAGGACATTATTTGACCATCATAGGAGTACCCCTCCTCATGTACATTCAATTCTTTAATTCAGAATGTATGGTCTATCTTGGTTCACAACTCAAGACCAATTGCCTTCTTGTGGGTTTCAACCCACTCTGAATTTCCAGCTTGGGTCATTTTATTATTTATGTATTTTAAGTTAAACCATCCATGAGTATTTATGAGGTGAACATAAAGCAATGAAGCCTTTTATGAATAGAATCCATTACATCATAACCTTAGGTTTGAAACAACACATGAGATTTATATTTGAGCAAGAATTACATTCCATTACATTCTACTTTATACATCCATCCAACCATTGGATACATCTGAAGAACACAAGCTTATACTGAGAGGGGGGTGAACAGTATAAGACCACTTTTTACTTTCTTTCCAAACCAATATCAATTAATTTCCTTAATTGCAATAACCAAATATAGCAGTGTGTATTAATAACTCAGATAGCAATAGTAAGCAAGAGCACAAGTCACCATACACAATTGAGACACAAGATTTAACGTGGTTCCCCCAATGTGGGGTACTCCACAAGATAATATCCTTATAATATTTCACATAGAAATAAGGATCCTTATCCAATACAATGATTTCTTTGATCTGCTCAAAGCTAGGCAATAACAAGCTCACACAGAACTTGTCCAAATCTGCATAACAAGCTCACACAGAACTTGTCCAAAACTGCTCAACAAGCTCACACAAAACTTGTCCAAATTTCTTTGATCTGCTCAAATCTAGGCAATAACAAGCTCACACAAAACTTGTCCAAATCTGCTCAACAAGCTCACCAAGAACTTGTCCAAAACTACTCTAGCAAGCTCACCAAGAACTTTCTCAACTCTGCTCAATAGGCTCACTCATAACCTCATCAAAATATGTCCCAAATATGTCCACAAATCTATCCCAAAAACTATCCACAAAGCCTTCTCAAATGCTCAATCAATCATATACAAACTACCACAAATCTATCCAAAAATCTATCCCAAAGGCCTTCTCAAAGGCTCAATCAATCATGCTCAAGTAGTACTCAAATATCATCCACAAATCTATGAAGGCAAGGCTCAAAGATGAACTCAACAATGAATGGCAATGCACTCTACAATGGATGACAACAATGATCCACAATGATCTCAACTCAACTCAACTCAAATCAATCTCAACTCAACTCAAGTCAACTCATAGAAGCATAAAGAGAATTGTTAGAGACTCAATATGTTCTAAGCTCAATCTCAACTCAAATCAGAATTATAGAATAGTTTGTTTCATGGGACTTGAACAATCACCTCACACAATCACTTGACTAGGCTCAATCAACTCAACTCAACCAATCACCACAAGGGACAACTCTTTCTCACAAAACCCTAGTCCAAGCATGTATCAACCAACTCAAATGTTTCCAACAATGCTCAACCACAAATCTCACATAACAATGATACTCATGTTCTTTTCAAGTTCTTTACATAACCAATGGGCTTCAACAACTATGCTTATAAAACAAGGTTTAAACACAACTCTCAAACCATAAAACCTTGAAGCATTCAACCAACCACTTTCGAAAAGGAAACCACAATCAATCCTTTTCACTCCAATGATATTTCAGAAATCAACCACCATAAACAATCAATAGGAGAATGTGCCCATACCTTTTTTGATGCCAAGAAGTTGTCCACAAAATATGCCACACTAAACACAACTTTCCTTTCCAATCTCAATAAGGGTTAGTGGACTTCAAATAATAATCACAAGATAAAGCATAACTCAATTTACACCTTTTTACTCCAACTTAATAAACACATCCACCAAAGTCCTTTTTTAATAAAAACCCTTATCAAAATAATAATCAATAAACCTCTCAAAAATTATTTTATAACAACTCCTTATTTCTCCTAAATCTTAATTCTCAATTTCATGAACATCAAATTAAATCAACAACTCATCCACCTTTGAAATAATAATCACAACCCTTATAAAAACAAAATTTAATTAAAAACTTTAATTATTCCTAACCACCTTATAACTCCAACTTAGGGCTTAACAAAAATAATTAGAGCAAAAACGTATTTACCTCCTCAAGGGGATTCGAACCCCCAACTTTCCCACACCACGAGCGCCTTAGCCGCGGCTAAGGTTGCCACATGAGCTAGCCACTCGTTTGAAAGGGAAAGGCACAATGTGCCTTAAAACCTTTCCTCCCTTTTCGCAAATCAAAAGCGCTTCGAGCACTTTTCTTCCAACGCCTTTCGAACGCAGTCAAGGGGATTCGAAACCTTGACGTTTGTGTTGCCACACGCCTTAGCCAAAATCCAATTGCCAATGCGCCACTCTGCCCACGATGACTTTGGACTTCGACCAACCTTCGTTTATTCGTTGCTTCTGCTTTCTAAAAGATTTTCGCACGAGCTCAATTCGGATGCTTAGCCAATGATTATTAACCATGAGCAAGTATCGGTTTATGAACCTTAGGTATCCCCTTTATATAGCCTCCTTATTATTTTCGATGACGTCGACAGAAATCTTGCATATTTAATTTTAAATTTTAATTTAAATTTTAAATAATTAAAATTTAAACTAAATATTAAAAATTAAATATCTCCATCACCGGGGCACCTTTTTCGATGAAACGAAAGGCCAACTTGGGTTTTAAGAAAAACCCAGTTCAAATATGCCATCCATGGTTTTAAATAAAACCTTTTATTTTGCCTGCCTTGGTTTTCACAAAAACCCTGTATTTATCCATGCTTTCCAAAATATCATTTGGCCACCAAAACTCAATGTGATCCATGTGACATCAATGATCCATGTGACATCAATGACAACATAAAATAACTCAAATTTCCAACAATCTCCCCCTTTGTCATTGATGGCAACACCTCTAATGCAAAAACCATAATCACTACAAAAACCATCTCTGAGAATCAAAGCTGCTCCCCCTGACTCAATACTCTCTATGGAGGTTGCTCCCCCTAACTCAATGCTCTCTTTGGAGGCTGCTCCCCCTAACTCAATGCTCTCCCCCTTACTCAAATCTCTCCCCCTTTGACATCAATGGCAAAAGGGACACCTATGGGGCTAAAATATATGACTCTTAAGCATAGCCCCCTCACCACCTTCTCTCTTGAGGTGATTAATTTTGGGGTGGGAGTACTTTTACTCCCATATTACATTGTTTCTTTCCTCTATCAACTTCATTCCATGTTTTTCTGATATCCTTATCTTGATCTTCTTGAACTTACTTGATCTTCTTGTCTTGAACCTGTTTGACCTTCTTGCCTTGAACTTGTTTGGAATTGAGTCCTACACCATTTTGCAATATGTCCAAAGTTATTGTAATTAAAACACTTGATATTGTAGCATTTGTATGGTGCCCATATCCTGAAATATTTCTTGAAATAATTTCCATATCCATTCCTTTCCTGAACCCTGTATTGTGAAGCTCTGTTTTCATGACCATTATGACCATGACTTTTGAATTGTGTAGCTCTAAAACCAAAACCATGTTGCTCATTTCCTTTGCACTGAGAAGCTCTATGACCAATCCTGTTACATGAGAAGCAATGTCCCTAAAAACCATACCTTCTTCCTTTGATGTTCCTTCTAGCAAAATCAAACTTCTTTGATCCATAGACCCTGCAGTGTATAGCCCTGTGTCCAAATCCATTACAAGAAAAACAATGTCCTTGAAAAGCCCTTTGTTCATGCCTTGGTTCCTCATACCTTTCTTGACCATTATCCTTATGATCATTTTCAACTTGTGCATTGCATTCTTGAACTTTCTTTGTAGTATCTAAATCCTCTTCCTTAGTTTCTTCCTTGCTTTTCTCTTCAAGTATTTCTTTTCCTTTTGAACTTGATTCACCTATCTCAAAACAAGAACCAAACTGAATATTTGGAGCCATAGGAACTTTGGAAATTTCCTCACAAATCTTAGGTGCTTTCTTGCTTTCATCTTTTAGAACTTCCTTTCCTTTTGAGTGTGATTCCCCAAACCTGAAATATGAGACTTTCGGTGCTTTGGAATCTTCCTCTTCTTTCTCTTTATTTGTGTCAAGTAGCAAATTGGCACACATCTCTATAGCCTCTGAAATGCAAGTATCCATTTATGCTACTTCTTTTTCTTTAGGAACCGGTTCTTCCTTATAGATTTCTGAAACAAAGCCTCCTGATACAAATATAGGTCCTTGTGTACTTATTTTTTATTTCCCTTCTTCATAACCAAGCCCTGTCTTTATAAATGGATCTCGTTGTAAATCCAAAAAATTATCCAAAGTTTTTGAATTCCTTTGAAATTGTGCTAACTCATTTATGTAGGTCCCCAAACTTTTTTGATCTTCTTCTTCTAACTAATTACATATTTCTTTTCTCTCCTTCAATTTCTCAAAAATAGTGATGCCAAGCTCTTTTGTTTCTTGAAGCTCTTTTTCCAAATCTTGAATGTGTTGATTAAGCATCATATTGACCTTTTCATTTTCATGAACCTTATTTTCAAGCCTCTTGATTTTCTTTTCCAACCTCCTGATTTTCTTTTCCTGTTTTGTGGAATCCTCTTCTTCATCATCACTGTTGCTGGAATTGTCACTAGAACTACTGCTAGAACTATTATTGGAACTGTTGCTTTCTTTTTCAACAAATAAACTTTCCTTGTTGCAATTGTTGTAGTATGTGCAATCATCATCTATATGCCCAAAATATCTGCATATGAAGCATTTTAGTATCCTTAGACCCTTCTTGTACCTATTTGCTTGCTCAATGGCTATGGCAAGCTCTTCATGTCTTTCTTCAATAGATATATCCTCTTCTTTAACTTCAATACCTAGGAATAGGTGTTCTTGCCTTTCTTCACTTATTCCAAAGAATGTACATTCTTCTTCATCTGACTAGTTTCTATCACTGTGATCTGAGCTATCGCTTGCATCTACAATGTAGTAAGATTTCTTTGCCTTATGAAAAATTTTCTTCTTCTCATACCTATTTTGCTTGTATATGTCATCTTTGTCATGCTTATGCTTTCCATCTTCTTTTCTTCTATGACCCTATTTTTCATCATCATTGTTTTCTTCATGTGGACACTTGTATGCATAGTGACCAAGATCACCACACTTGTAGCATCCGACTTTCCTTATATCCCTAAAATTCCTTGAGTCCTTATTCCTTTTGATGAAGTTAGCTTCCTCATCATTATCTACAACTCTATCTATTTTTGGAACTTTCCCTTTCTCTTTTCTGAAGCCTTGAATGCAATCTCTTTTATTGGAACCTGATGCTTACTTACCCTCATCTCATAAGCTGTGAGAGTTCCTTGCAATTCTTCCATTGTTAGCTTGTTGATATCCATTGTTTCTTCTATTGTTGAAACCTTAGCATCATATTTCATGGGAAGTGATCTCAAAACCTTTTGAGTAACTTCTTGATTCTTTCATCTCAAATCCTAGACCTCTCATGGTGTTAGTAATCTCATCAACTCGAAGTAAAAACCTTGCAATATCTTCAGAATATTCCATTTTCAATTCCTCAAATCTTTTTCTATGAGTTTGTAGTTTTGCCAACTTTACCTTGGAATCTCCTTCATAAGTATTCCGCAACTTGGTCCACATCTCATTAGCTGAATTACATACCATAACCTTTGCAAAATATGTCTCTCGTAGCCCACTCAAAATACAATTCATTGCTCTTGCATTGATCTCAACCAATTTCCTGATAGTCTTATCTGCCTCGGGATCACCTTCAACCCTATACTCTTTTTCAACCATTTGCCATACCTCATATCCTTGTGATATCAAGTAGTTCTTCATCCTCATGCTCCAGAAAGCATAATTGTTACCATCAAACAATGGAGCCTTATTTGTAGATGATCCATTCTGTGAAGTCATCCATGTTCTTGTAGAATCTGCCCTCAAGTTGTTAGCCTTTTCGAAGGAACCCGCTCTGATACCAATTGAAGAACACAAGCTTATACTGAGAGGGAGGGTGAACAATATAAGACCACTTTTTACTTTCTTTCCAAACCAATATCAATTAATGTCCTTAATTGCAATAACGAAATATAGCAATGTGCATTAATAACTCAGATAGCAATAGTAAGCAAGAGCACAAGTCACCATACACAATTGAGACACAAGATTTAACGTGGTTCCCCCAATGTGGGGTACTCCACAAGATAATCTCCTTATAATATTTCACACATAAATAAGGATCCTTATCCAATACAATGATTTCTTTGATCTGCTCAAAGCTAGGCAATAACAAGCTCACACAGAACTTGTCCAAATCTGCATAACAAGCTCACATAAAACTTGTCCAAAACTGCTCAACAAGCTCACACAGAACTTGTCCAAATTTCTTTGATCTGCTCAAAGCTAGGCAATAACAAGCTCACACAGAACTTGTCCAAATATGCTCCAACAAGCTCACTAAGAACTTGTCCAAATCTGCTCTAGCAAGCTCACCAAGAACTTGCTCAACTCTGCTCAATAGGCTCACTCAGAACCTCATCAAAATCTGTCCCAAATCTGTCCACAAATATGTCTAAAATTGTCCACAAATATTTCCCAAAAACTTTCCACAAAGCCTTCTCAAAGGCTCAATCAATCATACACAAACTACCACAAATCTGTCCAAAAATCTATCCCAAAGGCCTTCTCAAAGGCTCAATCAATCATGCTCAAGTAGCACTCAAATCTCATCCACAAATCTACTAAAGGTAAGGCTCAATGATGAACTCAACAATGAATGGCAATGTACTCTTCAATGGATGACAACAATGATCCACAATGATTTCAACTCAACTCAACTCAAATCAATCTCAACTCAACTCAAGTCAACTCATAGAAGCATAAAGAGAATTGTTAGAGACTCAATATGTTCTAAGCTCAATCTCAACTCAAATCAGAATTATAGAATAGTTTGTTTCATGGGACTTGAACAATCACCTCACACAATCACTTGACTAGGCTCAATCAACTCAACTCAACCAATCACCACAAGGGACAACTCTTTCTCACAAAACCCTAGTCCAAGCATGTATCAACCAACTCAAATGTTTCCAACAATGCTCAACCACAAATCTCACATAACAATGATACTCATGTTCTTTTCAAGTTCTTTACATAACCAATGGGCTTCAACAACTATGCTTATAAAACAAGGTTTAAACACAACTCTCAAACCAAAAAACCTTGAAGCATTCAACCAACCACTTTCGAAAAGGAAACCACAATCAATCCTTTTCACTCCAATGATATTTCAGAAATCAACCACCATAAACAATCAATAGGAGAATGTGCCCATACCTTTTTGATGCCAAGAAGTTGTCCACAAAATCTTCCGCACTAAACACAACTTTCCTTTCCAATCTCAATAAGGGTTAGTGGACTTCAAATAATAATCACAAGATAAAGCATAACTCAATTTACACCTTTTTACTCCAACTTAATAAACACATCCACCAAAGTCCTTTTTTAATAAAAACCCTTATCAAAATAATAATCAATAAACCTCTCAAAAATTATTTTATAACAACTCCTTATTTCTCCTAAATCTTAATTCTCAATTTCATGAACATCAAATTAAATCAACAACTCATCCACCTTTGAAATAATAATCACAACCCTTATAAAAACAAATTTTAATTAAAAACTTTAATTATTCCTAACCACCTTATAACTCCAACTTAGGGCTTAACAAAAATAATTAGAGCAAAAATGTATTTACCTCCTCAAGGGGATTCAAACCCCCGACTTGCCCACACAGTGAGCGCCTTAGCCACGGCTAAGGTTGCCACACGAGCTAGCCGCTCATTCGAAATGGAAAGGCACAATGTGCCTTAAAACCTTTCCTCCCTTTCCGCAAATCAAAAGCGCTTCGAGCGCTTTTCTTCCAACGCCTTCCGAACGTAGTCAAGGGAATTCAAAACCTTGATGTTTGTGTTGCCACACACCTTAGCCAAAAGCCAATTGCCAATGCGCCACTCTGCCCACGATGACTTTGGACTTTGACCAACCTTCATTTATTCGTTGCTTCTGCTTTCTAAAAGATTTTCGCACGAGCTCAATTCGGATGCTTAGCCAATGATTATTAACCATGAGCAAGTATTAGTTTATGAACCTTAGGTATCCCCTTTATATAGCCTCATTATTTTCGATGATGTCGACGGAAATCTTGCATATTTAATTTTAAATTTTAATTTTAATTTTAAATAATTAAAATTTAAACTAAATATTAAAAATTAAATATCTCCATCACCGGGGCACCTTTTTCGACAAAACGAAAGGCCAACTTGGGTTTTAAGAAAAACCCAGTTCAAATCTGCCATCCATGGTTTTAAATAAAACCTTTTATTTTTCTTGCCTTGGTTTTCACAAAAACCCTATATTTATCCATGCTTTCCAAAATATCATTTGGCCACCAAAACTCAATGTGATCCATGTGACATCAAATATCCATGTGACATCAATGACAACATAAAATAACTCAAATTGCGAACAACATCAAGTACTAGTTGATGAAAAGTATAGCTAGCTAAGTACAACATTCATAAATAACCATTACATTCCATAAAGTAAATGACACAATCGTATATCATTAACATATTGGAAATTAAGCATACATTCTTTGCATCATAATTGAACTACAGATTAAATAGTACACATTCCAATAATCTAAAGGTATGCATAACTGCTTCATCTAAACATTTAATCATCTCATCCACTTATATCATTTTGAAAGTAAAAGCAATATGCACAAGAATAACACATTGTTTTATCCTGAGAATCCTCATGGGGAATAAACCTAGCCTCCAAAATATGTTCTTTCCTCATATTCATAAACTTGAGATGTAAAATATTACAAGTAAAGAAGGGCATCTACGGATCCCTTTTAATCAATTATACAAATCAAGGGATACAATTGTCCCTTTATAGGTTCACGATGCAATTAAGGAATTTCCCAATTCCTTTCTCTAAGTCATCGTTATAACAATAAGGTTCTCCTCATACCCATAAGGAATCCATCTGCTCCTTTCAAAATTCAAGATGCAATTAAAGAATCTATTGATTCCTTTCTCTAAGTCATCCTAAATATTTATAACATCTCACAGGTGATTAGAGGGAGTTTCATAAATTCCCTCATAATGAAATTCATAATCATTCTTCAAGATTAATTTAGAGTCATTCCCTGAATTAAAGTTCCATACCTTTAATTCATGAATAAACCTTCTTATCTTATTAAGTAAATTTTCAATATAATGCTCTAACAATTCTTTATCAATCATGCATAGTTTAAACACAAACTAATTCTTATAAAGTAATAATATTTCTTAAAAGATATTTTAACCAAACTTAATTCTTTAGGCTATCAAATCATAATATTTAAATAAAACCCAATACCGTCCTTAGAAATGAGATAGCATAGTTATTATATACTAGTAAAGGACGTTTAACCTTTAGCCAAGTATCATATTACCCTTTTCATCACATGGGGTCCTTTTTATAATCCAAGTTGTTTCCAATGGTCCCTCTAATTCACTTGTATTCTAAAATAGTCTACTCAACATACTTATTAAGGATATCCTATTTATTCATTCAGACCAACTCTACTAAAAAGGAGGGTTCGAACTGTACTCGTGGACACGGGTGTCGACTAACAGTTGTATCAAGTCTGACTAACTTCCATTTATTACACATTGACCCTTAGTTTATCAAGTAGCATTAATATTTCGGATGATTTCAAAGAACCCATTGTATTCATAGATGCTCACCCGTTGATAATCTGCGGAGTAAGCAACGTGCAACCACGGGTCTTACCCCTATCTCGGATAGAGTGGGGATCTCATGCCCACTATGGCTTTACTTGGGTCTCACGTGGAACCATATATTCCACTAACCCTTCAATGGTCTTCTATCCGGCGAAGCCAAATGCTCACCACAAGCAAGTAGTCACGAGCAGATGTAGGACTGCTAATGAAGTCAGCACCCCTAATTACGTCCATAGGCGTCCTACAATGGCAGCTAGAAAGGTCAGTCACGTTGTAACAAAATTAATATTTTATTAAAAAAGTTGACATTAAGGGTTATCGTGGATTTAAAATATTTAAAAAATATTTAAACTGAAATGATGCCCAAACTTTCTAATATATCACTAATAAACGTCTAAAGATTGATAACTCTATATGTGTTTAATTTTCAATGAGCAGCTAAGCAGAGATCTACGAGCCCTTCAAAAATTTGACACCTTAACATGGAGTTTTTTCTTCGCGCTTGGACCAAGACTCAAAGCGAGATAGAGATAGCACAGTGTATTTAGCCATGCGTCTCGACACTTGGCTATCAGCACTTAATGTCACCAAACAATTAAGTCGACAAGGGTTCTTCCCTCCGCACCATGTGGTATCATGGATTAGTATATTGGGTGATTTCTACCATTGCAAATAGACTCTACGAGGGCGAGTAAGATTTCCAAATCGTACTGCGACGATGCTACCAGATTGACCTCACCATGATGAGGGTTTATTTTTCTTATATCATCCTTCAATGGGGGAATTTTGATAAGGTGATCGAGATCTAGGTTACATCCGGTTGCGTTGAGGAGGAGACGGTGATGGGCATTTCACCGAAAGAGTGCTCATGTTCTATAGATAGAGGGGATACAATGCGTATGCTCTGTAATAGGTCGATCACAGGAAGAAGAGGTCCTAAAGTGGAATAAAATTCCAACATAGGAGCTATTGATCTGCACAACAGCTCTGTAGCAATCGTGGATAGGTAAATGCACACGCGCCAGAGTGACAGTATGGATAGTGGAATACGATTTAATTGACTGTTGAATATCTTTCATGTCCATCCCACACACCCAACGGTGATCATCGTCGCATACCACTACTGTAGCAGTGATAGGGTTCGAAGTTCTCAGGTATACAGTGTTAAGTTTAGCAGGGATCTGTAGCGATTTGCATCAATTAAACAAGGAAGAACCCTTGCTAGATAGTAAGAGAAGATAGGTCAAAATCACCACACAAACTTTCAAACGATGGGATCAATGCCATAATAATGATTTTTCATGGTTATGTCCGTGATAATTAATGTCAGAGTCAACACATTGTGAATAGAAGTTTCTACATCATGCATTAGACGGTAATCTATGAAATGAAAGATTTTAATTACGTCCGCGAGACCCAAATATGGTATATGGGACCTCAAATATGGAAGTACAATTACTCAAATCACATCATATGATCTTTAATATCTTTGAGAAGGTTGTTCCTTCTCCTGCTGATTTGTGTTAGCAATTCTCCAACTTTTTTTATTTTATTGTCTTCAAATAAATCTGCCATAAACTCGTTTCCAAGTGTTTCTTTGTATTTGTCACGGATATCTGAAAAACTCGGGCATTTATAGATGAAGTGTTCCTCTGTCTCTACTGCCTCTTGTGCTGCATAGAGTACATATCCTTTCTTCCCATTGTTCTTTGGGTGTTGTCCATCTCCCTGTTTCACATCTAAGCCTATGAGAGCTCGTCCTTATTTGAGCAATGAGTATTTTTTCCTTCTACTTGATTTCAGCGCCTATATACGCTTTTTCCTTGTGGTCATAAGTTGGGTTAAAATTTGCAATATAATATTGTCTTTTCCTACTTGCATTTTTCCACATTCCACTTTTAAACTTTTCATTCACATAATTTTTTATGTCTTTGTTGACATTTGGGCATTCATTTATGTTGATTTCCCAACGTTTCATCCATTCTTGATTTTGTTTCATCCATGTATTCTTTCGCCTATGCAGCTCTTCATCCCTAGCTGCCCTAGGCCATCTTGTCAAATCAAAATAGACCAGAGGATAACAACCTTATATTTAATTATGTAATTATTAGGAAGAACAAAGCTTCTTACAACCCACCTGAAATCGGGTATTCCTTTCACGATTCAGAGGTAGAGATGAGGTCGAATCAAACGGCAGCGGGTAAATATTCCATATGCGCGTTGTAGGGGGTGTACCGCTTTATAAAAGTGCACCCATGCCCCAAGAGGAATAACCACCTTGAGTGGTTATGGAGTCCATCACTGGTGATCGACTTGAAGTAGCGCTGGTGGTTGTTGACTTGTACATCATTGACTCGGCGGTTTAATTTGTAAAGATGGATTCGGTGGTTTGACTAGTAGGGCCCTCTACCCTAGGCCCTAGTTCGGTTTCCTAGGTCAAGCTTCTTTTATAGTCTTAGATTATAATCATCTAATTCTTTAGACTATAAGAGTTTAATCTTTATTGAGGGCCGAATCATTTAACTATGGCAAAGGTTTAGGAAATCTTTAATTAAATCAAGTAATAGTCACAATTTTCAAAGTAAATAGCTTACACCTCCTAGAATAATTAGTCATTTTTTATTAAATTAATATTGCTTTATAAGCATTCTCAGGAAGTTTAGGAGGATTAGCATCCATCGAATAATCAGATAAGATAGTCATTATAGATAATCTTGTTCAAATATATATGATTAGAATGCAAGGAATGCAAGAAGGGTCCAACCTGATCCATCTTCCTCTTGAGACTTCTAAGTGCTTCCCGAGTCTTCATGTTTTTTCTCCAAGAGTTGGCTCCTTCTAATCTCCCAAGCTTTCTCCACACTATGACTAGGAGATATTTCAAGTCTTCTGGTTTCTGATCCATCGTGGTGGAGAGCATACTCCTTAGACCTTCAAGGATTCCTCCTCCCTTTCTTCACAAAATGTCCTCTATTTATAGGTAATTTCTCCTCACATGGGCCAAATAGTGGTCTTATTATTTTAATGTTAGAATATGCTTGTGCCTATTACGACGTAACATACCATGTGGAGGATAATTCAAAGGCAAAAAAGGGTCCACTAGGGATAAGGTAAGTGGCCCTATTTTTGTTTTGTGCCCACATGCTTCCACTTTCCTCCTAATTAAATATAGAGAGGAGAATCTAAATTTTCTCTCCTCCAACCAGATTATGCCATGAGGAAAAATAAGATAGGCCTTTAGCATTAAATAATACTAGTGCCTAATTGGTCCAATAAGAATTGGACATTGCATTCAAACTTAAATGCAATTAACCTAAGCAAACCTGATTAATTAAATTTCCATAATAATTACTTTTCCTTCAAAACCCTAAATTGGAATTTTGTAAAATTCCCTAAGGTCTATGACCCCTTTCTACTGAGTATTAATTGATCTTGTGATCAATTAATGTCTTTTTTTATAGGGTTTAATGGTGACGGGTCGTGACAAACCCATTGTTGTAATGGAGATCACCCTATGGCTTTTGAATACTGAAAATTCTAGGGATAAGCTCGTTACCCCCTTCTTTTCTTTTATTGCTTGGGATACTTGCTCATGCTTAGTGGTGAAAACCACTATTTTGTTTTAGCAAGGGATTTGCTTAGTGATGAAACTCATTGTTTATTTTGCATTGTTTTGGGGATTTGCTCATTTTGTGTAAGGGGATTGTTTAGGTAGGGAAAAGCTTTTCCTTTTTTCAATTCTCAGCATTCTAGACCATGCGCATAATAAGATGAGCAAGGACACCTTTTGCTCCAAGTGACAAGAATCACTTTGTAGTGTCATCCTTCCTTGTTCATACTCGGCTTATTAATGTGTAAGATTATGTTGGGATTTTGAGATATGTAAGGTACTATCAAAACTAGACCTTACCTTCTAAATCCAAGATAGCTTTCTACAATATCTGAAGAGATAACTAGGGATGGTTGAATGACCGAAAAACCCTAGCATACACCCTATAGCAACTAATAAGCTGTGTTGAAAAACACGGTTACTCACAAGGGAAATATGAATGATAATGATATATGGATTCATAATTGGCATACAAACACGGTGTCATTCGTAAGAATGTAAACACAACCTATCCTAATGCAAGTATAGTGGATGAAGATGCTTAATGCAATACCACTAATGAGTGCATATAATGAAAATGCATGATAACATAATGCAAATATTTTTGTATTTTAATGTTTTGTATTGTTTTTGTATTTTTATGTTTTATGATTTGTTTGGATTTTGATGATTTTTGTTGTTTTTGTGATTTTTTACGGTTTTATGAATTAAGTATAAAATACCCGTAAGTGAAGAATGTTGAGAGGCTCGGGCTCCTCAACACCTTCAAGCGAAGTTAGGCGATAAGTTCCTCTTCCTATATTCTATGTTACAATGAAAGGACCTAACCAGCTGGACGTAAATGTATCTCGTAGATGAGGCAACAGGTTTGAGTTTTGTTGGTTCTCTTTAAGCACAAGATCCCCAACCTTAAAGTCTCTTAGATGGACTTTAGTATTATAAGCTCATCTAAGATGATCTTGATAAACGTGCAGATGCTCGAGAGCATTAACTTATCATTCATCAAGAAGGGTCAATTGATCGAGGTAAGCTTGTCGTGATGTGTCATCATCGATGAACTCTTTCAATGAGACTCGCAACGATGGAATTTCTAATTCCAAGGGCATAATGGCCTCAGCGTCATATACTAGAAAAAATAAAGTTACCCTAGTGGGTGTTCGAATGCTAGTTCAATAAGCCCATAAAGCTAGAGGTAATTGAAGGTTCCAATCCTTATGATTCCCCTTGACAATTTTCGTCAATATGGCAACTACAGTTTTATTAGAGGCCTCTACCTAACCATTTGCTTGCGAATAATAGGGTGTTGTAAATTTGTGATGAATGTTATATTAGGAAGTTAAAGCCCACACATATTTGTTCTTGAATGATATCCCATTATTCGATATTATTTTGGATGGAATACCAAAACGACATATAATATTATGGAGTATGTACTCGGCAATACGAGCTCCAGTCGTAGTGGTCAAAGAGATTGCTTTCATCCATTTGGTAAAGTACTCAGTGGTCATTATGATGAATGTGTGATGACCCGAATATGGAGGAGACATCTTCCCGATTAGATTGAATTCCCACTAAAAAAAGCCAAACTGGTTGAATCGGTTGCAAGGCCTGAGATGGCAGGTGCAAGAGATTAGCATGATGTTGATATTTGATGCACTTCCTAACATATGAGCAATAATCCTTCTCCATAATGGGCCAATAATAATGCATTCTAAGGATGCGCTTGATGATAGCCATGTCGCTGAAATGGCCACTGTAGGTACCGTCATGAGCTTACAAGATTGCCCAAGAAGATTCCTAGGGATTGAGACGATGAAGGAGTTCATCATAGCTTTGACGATATAGAATGTCTCCTAGCAATACATACCCAGTCACTTTCTATTTAAATGCTCGTTTTGCGGCATGCGACAATCCCTAAGGGATACTACCAAGTTTCAGTTAATCTTTTAATTGGATGAGCCCATACTGATAAGCTTGAGCTTCAACTATCTGAACAACTTATTCCCGTTGTAATTCATTATGCACAAATACGGATTGGGAAACAACCTTATGATGAATGATCATGCCATTCTCTACAGGACCCTATGAGATCAAGGACCCCCAGGATGCCTGTTTTAGAAATTCTTGGGCTTTGTAGAACCACTCATGATTTGGTTCTATCTTAATCATGTGGACTGATTCTTTGTTGTTTGAAGCCTCACACAACATCACTGACTGCGAGAGCATTTTAACATGGATGGTTGTAAAATCGGTAAAAGGATTCTGAGGGATTAAGGATCCCAAAGAAGCCATTGTGTCTGCAAAGCAATTAGATGTACGAGGGACTACCTCGATGTCCTACCAATCCAGTTGGGCTAATA
Source organism: Wollemia nobilis (assembly GCA_028583015.1). Taxonomy (NCBI): domain Eukaryota; kingdom Viridiplantae; phylum Streptophyta; class Pinopsida; order Araucariales; family Araucariaceae; genus Wollemia; species Wollemia nobilis. The sequence continues at coordinate 519,366 of JAQPPZ010015059.1, forward strand.
ATGTGTCCACAAGCTCTTTGTAAGCTTTCAATATGGGATATCTACATTGATAAAAAAAATTGCTTGGTTTACAATGAGCAAGGAGTCACGAAAGATATTAAGCTTATTAATATTCATGGTGATAGTTGTTTAGAGACCCAATATTAGAGCCTCGTATTCAGCATTATTATTGGTGCAAGAGAAATCGAGTTTAAAATACAAAGGCATAGGAGTTCCTTGCTGTGTGGAAAACATGATCCCTGCGCCACCCCCTTGCTCGTACTTGGAACCATCGAAGAACAAATTCATGTATGCTTTGTTATCCGCTTCTTCGGGTTCAGGAAATTCAGATAGTGCGAACACTACATCATCGGGTAACTCTATCATGAGAGGCTTGTCGTCCTAAAGAGGTGCCTCTGCTAGCTGATCAGCTATGACTTGATCTTTGAAGGATTTTTGACTAATGAATTCAAGATCAAATTTCGTCAATAACATGATCCACTTTATGATTCACATATTATGATACGTGCGACTCATCATGTACCATAAAGAATTTTCTTTTCATATGACATACGTGGTATGACTTAGCATGTAGTGGCACAGCTTTTTGGTAGCAAAAACCACTGCTAAGTAGAGCTTTTCAACATATGCATACTTCAGCTCGTAACTGACCAAGGTGCGACTAATGTAATAGATAGCCTGCTCTCTATTTTCTTTGTTCTTTTGTGCCAACATGGTTCCCAAAGCAAAGTCTATGGCTGAAATGTACAACAAGAAAGGCACAACTGATCAAGGTGGAGCTACAACTGGTAGCGTTGTCAGCTACTATTTTATCTCTTCAAAGGCATTTTGACAGTCTTTATCCCAATTGAATGGGAACCCTTTGTGTAGCAGTTGATTCATGGATCGACATTTATTCGATAACTGCGCTATGAAGCATTTGATGGATGCTACTTTGCCTTGTAAGCTGCAAAGCTCTTTGATGTTCATGGAGGAAAGCATTTATTGAATTGCTTTGACCTTTGCAGGATCAACTTCGATCCCTCTCTTGGAGACTATGAATCCTAGGAGTTTTTTTGATGTGACATCAAAAACACACTTCTTAGGATTCAGCCTAACATTATGCTCTATCAAGAGATCAAATACTTTACGCAGAACTTTTGCATGCTCTTCACGCAATAATGATTTGGCTAGCAAATCATCTATGTAATCCTCTAGTATCTTATGTATGTAATCATGAAAAATATATGTCATGGCCTGTTGTAGGTGGCACCAGCATTTTTAAGGTCGAATGGCATAACTTTATAGCAAAATTTTCCCCATGGAGTGGTAGAGGCTGTCTTATTTTGGTCTTCAGGTTTGACCCGAATTTGATTATAGCTTAAAAATCCATCCATAAGGGATAGCATCTCATGACCTGTAGTTACATCTACGAGAGCGTCTACGTTCGGCAACGGGAACGCATCCTTGGGTGTTGCCTTATTGAGGTCTCTAAAATTTGTACAAATACGGATCCTCCCATCAGGTTTACCTACAGGTACCATGTTTGATACCCACTCCAAGATAGTCGATGGGTTGAATAAACTCTACATCCAACAATTTTTGTAATTCATCCTTCACCATTAAGGCGATTTTTGGGTGCATCTTTTTGAGCTTTTGCTTGACCGGCTTCATAGTAGGGTCTAAAGTAAGGTTATGTGTAACCAACTTAGGATAAAGACTCAACATATTCTTGTATGACCAAGAAAATATGTTAGACTTCTCTATCAAAAGAGGTATGAGGATGGCATGCTCCTTAGAAGATATACTTTCTCTAAATTTGACTTTCTTAGGATGGTTAGGATCTTTGCCAATATCCACGTCGAAAGTCTCCTTAATTGACATGACATCCTCAAGCTAATGAGGTATAGGGATCAAATTGATGTCAATCGTTGGGTTTGGACGATCTATCATTTCAGATTCGACGTCAGCATTACATACATCCTCAGTATGGCCTTGAGTGAAATGAAACAGTTGCAGCATTTCTTCACATGGAAAGAACTCCTCAAGAGATGGTGGCAACGCGGTGCAATCAAAGTCAAATGGCCTCAAGGTTGAGGTGCAACGACTTTGAGGGGTCGCTTGGATTGCGGAGGGGTGTGGTTAAATCAATGGAAATCATATTGATGGGTAGTTGGTGATCTCCATGACCGCAGGGGTAGGACCTATGTATTAATGATTGCTCTAGATGCTCTAGATGTGGCTTAGGAGGTATTGGTATCTCTAGGTCCGCTTTAGGAGTAGATAGGATAATTGGGTCCTTAGGCAGGAGCAACTATCTCCAGTTAGGTGGAGCAGGAAAGACCCTGTGATAGATATTGTTTGTGTCAACAGGGAGCCTAGCAGGCTCAATATCTCCTGTATAGTTTTTGAGACGATGAAGGTAGGTAGGACCTAAGTATGTGAATTTCGTTTCATCCTCATACTTATCATCTTTGTCCACCCAACCATTTTCAAGAATATCATTGTGTTTTGATTCCTCTTTTATATTATATGTTTTAGGAGGTTCTATGGCCACCATTGTGATTTGGAAATGATCCCTCAATAAATGTGAGGGGTCAAGATCATCGTATTCATTCTTGTCAATATCCTCCCCAAATCCTAGGCCTAGGCGCTCTAGGGAACTGGCCAACAAGTCATTTGACATGCGGATGGAATACCCTAATCCAAACTTATTAGTAGGAAGTTGGTAATATGGTAGATAGGGTGTTCTAATACCCTGTTCATAAAGACCTAAACCACTACCATGCCAATGGCAGTGATAGAAGTATCTCAAAGCAAATTTAGGGTTTGACATATAGTAGATGTTGCAGGAAAACGGTTCATTGTCATGATGGATAACTGGAGATTGATATGTGGCTTAGTCGAAACCCCCATATATGAAGTTTGTTTGGTTGGGTGGTATGCCTAGGGGTACCACCATTCCAATGGGCAATGGAGGAGCACGAGGTCTCCCCATGTCTTGCATGGAATTGATAATTAGTGTAAAAGTTACATTCTGCATCAAGTCTTCGACGAGCCTGAGGTTGACTAAATGGATAGTCACTTGAGGTGTGGATGATGTTGTAGATGAAGCAGGTGAAGTAGGTTGAGGCACATCATCCATCATGTCATCCATTGTGGTAGGTAATTCTTCCTCTTCCATGGGAATCATAATCTCCATCGTAGAGACATTTGGGATGACTTTAGGATCATCTACCATAGGTGCTTTCAACTTTTGTTTGATCTTCGAATCATATGACGATGAAGGTTTATCAAAAGCAGCTACTGGTTTAGGTGAAGGTAGAGATGCTGAGGTAGATGGATCAGAACACGTTGCTTTAGGTTTGCGCTCTGGACTCTTAATGGGAGAACTAGGTTTGATGTCCAGATGTGCTGACGGTAAGATGAACTCCCCTGGATTACTATCCTAATTGACGAACTTAATGGGTTCATCATCTGATAGGACGACATGAACCTATCCTTCATGAACGTATTTAATACATTGATGTAAAATAAAAGGGACACATTTCATGTCTCAGATCCGGGGACGATCGAGCAATAAGTTATATTACATCGCTCCTTCCAACACATGGCATAAAATGGAGATGGTTTTTAGTCCCACCTGAATAGGCAAGACTATCATGCCAACTGTTGAGCATAATGCATCATTGAATGCTCGCAATGTAAAAGTTGATGCCACTATGTATCATGTCAGAAGACTGAGATGCTATAAAGTAGTCATCATTATTATGTTAATCGATGAGCCTATATCGATCAACACTTGCTTGTAAGGTATCTTATTGATACAAGTGATTATGTGCAATGGAGGATCCTCTACATTGGCTGGTACTTGTTTGATTTTGTGGTCATAGAAAGTGACCACGGGCTCTTTGCATTTTTGGGCATGCCCCACAAAGTTAGTGAATGCATTAGGATACCGAGGCTGAAGCTTGATAGATTTGAGAATCTCCATGAGCACTTCTTTATGTCTAGGGGACTGTACAATAAGTTCGTAAATTGAGAGCTTGTCCAATACCATCTGCAAGCTCTGAGTAAAGCTTGTTTCTAATGCTAATCATCGGTTGTACCGGTGGACCTGCCAACGGGTTTTGAACTAACCCTTGTTGGGACGCAGAAGGTATTCTAATGGGAGCTACGAGCAGCTCAGCTTGGTTGTACCTTCTATTTCGTATTACAATGTTTATCATACCAATGAACCCATGTGTGGGTGGATCCGTATGTATCTCGTTGACTTGCCCAGTTTGGTTACCCTTGACCTCGTGGGTAGGCAAGGGATCTTTAAATATTCTCATCTGTTTATTATTCGGGGCAAGAGGATTGTCTATCTGTAACTAATTCTTATCAAGCATGTTCTGTACCAGGTTTTTGAAACCATAGCACGTCTATATGTTGTGTTTGTTCTGCCTATGATAAGAACAATATAGATCCTCTCTATACCCTTTAGGTTTGGGGTGAGCAAGATCTATCAAGCGGATTTCTGACAAGGTAATTGCCTTTGCCTCGCATAATCTGTTGAAGAGAGACGCCAGAGACTCAGGAAATGACGTGTATGTGCGAGGAGGACAATGTTGTTTATCCTGCCCTTGATTTCTTTGGCATTGGTTTTTGTACTGCACCAAAGGGGGTTGAGCCTAATAATTAGGTTGTTGTGCTTTTTTTGCTTTGAGAACATTTAGAACAATCTGATTAACCAAAGCCGGTTTCATTTGATGATGATTGTTACAGGGATTTTTGTTCCACTCTTTCTTATGGAGTTTTATGTCTCCCTCTTGGACTTTAATGTACTCAATAACTTTGGCTTGCGCCAAAGCCTCTTCGAATGTTTGGTATTGTTGCAATTGTAATAGAAGTGATATGTTCTTAGAGCAACTCTTGGTAAACATCTGGGTTAGTTCCAAAACGGGGACGACGAAAGGTAGTTTTGACATTATCTTCTGCCATCTGTTTCCACAGTCCATAACTAGCTCGTCATGAAATTGTCGTAAGTTTGACAAGTCAGTTAGGTTTGCCTTCTTGATTCCAAAGGAGAAGCATTCAAGGAAGGCATTTGCTAGTTGTTCAAAGCTAGAGATACTATGTCAGGGTAATTGGTTATACCACTCTAAGGCTGCGCCAAAGAGTGTTATCACAAATGTTACTAACAACAAAGCATCATTGTCTTGAGTTGTAAACACAAGTTCATGAAACTTGTGACATGTTCTTGCACGTCGTCGTCCCCTCTAAATATTTTCAACTTAGGCATTTCGAAATGCTCTAGGTAAGCAAGACAAGGCACTGATGGGTCTAGGGGTTGATTGTACAATTTGCATTGTGTGGGTTTTTGGTAACCCGCTCCCTGCTTCTCAAGCGATTGGATTCGCTCTATGAGGACTTTATATGCCTGAGATGATATTATCTCACGCCCGAAGAGATATCTTGGGAGGATGCGATGGAAGGTTCTGGTTTGACCGAGGTGGCAGATTGTAATCATCTGCCACATCCTCGCAAAATAATTCAAGATACGCTTGTTCCCGGTCATCTACTTTTGTCTCTTCGTAGGCCTCATACTCCAGCGGATTTGGTGCTTTGTGTTGTCTTTGCCTAGACTAATGAATAGAGGCATGAAGAGGACGAGTGTTGGTTGGCCTAGGGGGCAATTCTTGTTGTTGAGTAGTGCACCTCGTGTTGAGTTGTTTTCGATAAGTGCTAGGCGTGGGTATTTCTTCATGAGCTACCCTACGTGATTGTTCCTTGCGCAATCTTTGTTCTAGGATTCTTTCCTCATGTAGTCTATGTTCGTAGCTTGGAGTCCATTGTTAAAAATGCACAAAGAAGTCTTCTCCTCGATCAAAAAATAGTGGATTATCTTCTGCAAAAGAACCCCATCATTGCTCGAGTCTGTACTTTATACCTCATTTCAAATGTCCACAAACAACCTATGAAGGGTAGACCCATCTGCTCCTATTGCGGTTATATGTTTGAGCATGTTTCCAAATGGTTTCACCACCAGCTTCTCCCCATTCTCCTGGAGCAACCAAATCATCTACAAGACTCTTTGAGCATAATGAAAATCCTTCATGAAAGAGATTTTCCTCCAAGTTGCGTTCTATTCACCTTTGATGTTGAGAGCCTATACCCAAGCATTCCTACAACAACAGGATTGGTCGCTCTTCAACACTTCATCTCGGGGAGGTTCAAGCTAGGTTTGGTCTAGTTGATCCTTGAACTTGCAAACTGGTCCTGAACAGACATTATCTGGAATTTGATGGTAATATCTATAGGCAAAAAAGAGGTACAGCAATGGGGAGCAATTTTGCAGTTGTCTATGCCTGTCTGTTTCTTTGTTACTTGGAATTGCAAGTTTTCGGTATTTTTCCATCTATTTCATAAAATATTTGCTTGTATAAACGATGTATTGATGATGCTTTTGGAGTTTGGAATGGTACTGATGAGATTCTTCAAGCTCTCCTTGATGCTTATGGTTCTGTTTATCCCAGCATCAACATCACTACTGCCATTTCCACTTCTGAAGTTAACATCCTGGATATTCTGGTGGTCAAACCACCCTCCAGGACTGTTCCAGGTCGTCTAGGTACTAAACTGTACCAGAAACCAATGAATGTGCATCAATTTATCCCTTTATGTTCATTCCATCCACCCCACCATAAAAAAGCCTTTATAGTCAGTGAACTCAACAGGTTTTTGGTCAGAGAGGCAGATGATGAAGGATTCAGAAAGATGAAGCATCAGTTTTTTCACAGGTTGAGAGCCCAAGGCTACCCGTCCCGTTTCTTATTTACACTCTTTGCCCAGGTAGGGTTTCGACACCGGCCTGCACTGCTCCAAAAAATATTCCAGAAGATCTCTTTAAGACAACCAGGTCTAAAGAAATCTCCCCCAGCTCTGATGAAGTTGTACAACTACCAGTTTGCCCGTGATCTTCGTCTAAACAAAAACTTGCTTGGACCTCTCTACGAAAAATGGAGCAAAGACCCTCAGCTCTTCCATATCGGTCATGGCATCATCTGTTGGAAAAACAACAAAAATATGAAGAAATTTTTGTCGCAGCTGGGTCGTGAGAACCCAACCCAACTTCAATCAACCATAACTTTTGCTACAGGGCTCCGATTCTTGAACCGTCTGAAGCGTTGGAAAGCTTATAAAATTTTCTACGGCAACGAACAAAACCCGACGGGTTTCGAAAGCAACAGGCCCTTTTCGAGGCCTCTAGACCCCTCAAAAATGAGTTTTAAAGTTTAGAATTGTTTGTAACGTCTTTTTTCGGCAATCAATGCCCCATATTCACGGGTGCACATCCCAAGGAGCATTTTTTAATGTTTTAAGGCACTTTCGACCGTTATCCTTGGCAATCATTGCCTTTTTTGGCATATCCCAAGGTAACGGTCCGTTTTTCTTGATTCTCGCCATGTGGCATGTCGGCTAGGGCACCCACTGGCTTGAGAAATCTATATAAACAAGATGGATTGTAATGTTTGGTCATCAACCGAACTGATGAGCACTTAAGGTGTGAAACGCGTTTTCGGAGCTTTCCCTTTCATTTCAGTCTCTCTTGTTCTTATGTTGTGAAGTGCCCTTTTTGCATTGATCGCTTGTGCTTCTACTTCCTCTTCGTTATTTGATTCTCGTTGCGCTAAGGTATCGCTGTGAAGTTTTTATTTATTTTTTAATATAAAAGTCGTGAAACCCACCAAGATTTGGTGATGAAATCCAAATCCGGTGAGGGAGTCCAGGTCCTACCAGTTCCTCACCCAATTCACCTCGGTCAACGATACACCTCTTAAAAAATAGATACTTGCTATATTTTTCTGTTATGACGGTTCTTGGAACTAGCCTTGGCCAAAATGGGGTGCGAAGAACCACAATGCAAGCTAAGAAGGTGGTGATGAAGGCCATCGTTGTTAGTCTTGATCAGCGATTGGGTGTGAATTTCAACTCGTTTATGTTTAATGTGAAACACAGTGTGTGGTCGGTTCTTTTTATTCCATGCAAAAAGGAAAATGCAACATAAAGTAATCATGCATGGGATATTTTTATTCCATGCATAGCTCTTTTGACGATCGATCGCTTCCTTGAGCCTAAGCCAGATCGTTATTAATCGCTCCTCCATCTCTTTGACAGTTTCTGGTCCAATCACTACTCGATCCTTTGAATTGTCCCATGATAGAGGTGTTCTCCATCCCCTACCATACAAGGCTTCAAACAGAGCCATTCCCAAAAATGAATGCTAACCATTATTGTATGCAAATTCCACAAGATGCAAAATGTTCTCCCACTTGAACTTTTGGTCAATGCAATACATGTGAAGCATGTCCTCTAAAACTTGGTTCACCCTCTCGGTTTGACCATCTATTTTTGGAAGATATGCAAAATTGATATTCAACTTAGTGCCCACTACACAGTGAAGAGCTTGCCAGAATTCGTAGGTGAACCTAGAATCCCTATCTGATATGATCACTTCAAGAAACCCATGTAACCTGAAAATTTATTTAGCAAACTTATTTGCTACAACCAGTGCATCATCCATGATGTTCTCTAGTATGAAGTGTGCAACCTTAGTCAACTTATCAACCACCACCAGGATTGCATCATGTTGATACCTAGTCTTAGGTAACTCTACAATAAAATCCATAGCTATCACCTCCCATTTCTTTGTAGGTATATCATGCGGATAAAATTTCCCTGTTAGGTGACAATGTTCTACCTTCACTTTCTGGCACTCTAAACATCTAACAATAAATATGGTGATATCTTGCTTCATTCCTGCCCAATAAAAACCATTCATGTTTTCCCTCATTTTTACCCCTCATGCATGGGTGGAATAAGGAGAATTATGTGCTTCTTGCATAATCAATCTCCTTAAGTCACCAGTTTTGGGTATAACGGCCCCATCCTTGAAGAATAAAAGTCCATATTTTATGTTGAAATCCTTACTCTCTTCAGGATTTCTCTTGGTTTTATCCCAAATCTCAAGGTAATATTGGTCATGTAATTGCATTTCTCTTACTTGATCCATCAAGTCTATGACTTTGGGTCAGTGCTACCATGTGCCTTCTACTCAAGGCATCTACAACCTTATTTTCTTTTCCTTTGATATACTCAAATATGAAATTCATATTCTGCTAAGAATTATATCCATCTTCTTTGTCTTGTATTCAGCATAGGTTGGGTAAAAATATACCTTAGACTTTGATGGTTTGTTCTTAGCTCACATGGTTTGCCCAACAAATAATGTCTCCAGACCTTTAGGGCATGCACCACTGCTACCAATTCTAGGTCATGCATAGAATAGTTTACCTTAAGCTTCTTGAGTTTTCTACACTCATAGGTAGCCTCTTCTTGAGACAGTTTTTCCACCCAAACCCTTTAAGGAAGCATCTATACACATGATAAAATTCCCAAGAGGATCTGGTATTTTGAGAATCAGTGTTAACTTATTTTTCAGAGCCTCAAATGCAGCCTCACACTTATCTGTCCATTTGAACTCTTTCCCTTTTCTCTGGGGATTGGTGATTGTATAGGCAACCTTAGAGTAATTTTTCACAAAACGCCTATAATAACCAGTAAGTCCCATAAAAATGCAGACTTTTGACACATTTTTTGGTGCAAGCCAACTTAATATAGCCTCAATTTTTTTTGGGTCCACAAAAATACCTTCTATCGAGATGATGTGTCACAAATACTGCACTTATGAGGTATAAAACTCACACGTGAACAACTTTCCATATAGCTGGTTTTTACTCGGCACCTCTAATACTAATCTCAAATGATGGTCATGTTCTTTGGTGCAAGAATATATCAAGATATCATCTTAGAATACCAAGACAAACTGGTCCAGATACTTTCAAAACATATTGTTCATTAAATTCATAAAGGTTGTCGATGCATTCGTCAACCCAAATGGCAATATTGTGAACTCATAGTGTCCATATCAGGTCTTAAAGGTTGTCTTATGAGTATTATCTTCTCGAATCTTTAATTGATGATATCTAACCTTAAATCTATTTTTTAAAATATAGTAGCATCATTTAGCTGATCAAAGAGGTGGTCAATCCTTGCTAGAGGATACTTATTCTTAATGGTTACCTTATTCAGCATTCTATAATCTATGCATAACCTCAAGAAACCATCCTTTTTTTTCACAAATAATATCGAAGCACCCCAAGGCGACACGCTAGGTTTGATCAAACCATTTTCTAGCAAATCTTGAAGTTGCACGTTTAGTTCCTGCAACTCAATTGGGGTCATTCCATAAGGTGTTCTTACAATAGGTTCATCCCCTCGCATTAACTCAATAGTGAAGTCAGATTTTCGTTGAGGGCGTAGACCTAGAAGATCTTCAGGGAATACATCTCAAAATTCATGTAGAATCGAATGTTTCTTAAATACTTCTTCATCCCCCTTTTCTCCAATCTTTCCATTGATTTTCACTACATACAACATACCACCTCTTTTAATGGCTTTCTTTAGCTACATGGTTGATAACTTGGCTAATTTGAACTCGTACTCTCCTTTTGTCCTTATCAATGTACTTGATCCAACTTTCTTAGAAATTGATTAAGGCCCCATGAGCCTTTAACTAGTCTATCCCTAAGATAACATCAAAACCATGGAGTGGTGCTACATACAAGTGCCACATGGTGGATCCATTAGGTAATGTTATCTTAGTTGTAAGCAAACATTGATCCACTGAGGTTTGTCCAAAACCCATTCTCGACTTTCCACCCTTGCACCAAAAATCCAGGTCGACTTTTCATTTTGCACAAGGTTCCAAGTCAACTTTATATGCAATCGCTCTTCCTTGGTTGGATTATAGTGAGACTTGCTCTTCCTTGGTTAGATTGTAGTGAGACTTCACTACAATAGTATAAATCATACTATGCCTACGTGGCAAATCCTATATTGGAGGAACTAGAAGATCAACTAAAATGAGACTAAAGAAGCATAGTATCGATCTACAACATAATTAGACAACAAGATCTAACATTGCCTTGCAACACAAGCCACCATATTTGCCCAAAAGATATTGAGACTTTAGCAAGATATGATCACTTGTTAAAACAAAAGATTCAAGAAGCTATCGAGATTGAAAAATGTTAAAAACATTGATTGAGATAAACAAATTAAACTTAATGAAATATAGAAGCCCCTTCCACACCACATCAAATCAAGACAACATTTAAACTCTCCTGAAACTTAAATTAGAATTAGGTTTTTAAATTATTTTCTTCACCTTAGTTGTCTTTAAGGCAAATCACTCTCTTAACTATTGTAAATCCAACAAAGTGAACATAAAAGAACATATCAAAGGTATACAGATACAAGAATATGCAAGACCTTCCTTGAGTAAACATGAGCTAACCCCTAAAGATAGATCTAGAACCCAAATTTGAAACGTTGAAAACTTTAAATATTCATATAGTGAATCCAACCAACTTCTCCAACAATCAAGGACATCGCGAAAGCCTTGAACAATATAAACAATCGTCATTGATAATTTCACCATTAAAATATGGTTTAAGTTTTTTGTGTGGTCATACCAAACGTTCAAAATTTCCTTTATCCCATCAATTCAACACACACCTTTCCAGTGTTCTCTTCAACTATTCAACTATACGTGCATTCTATTTTTTTCGTCGGAAAAAATAAATAACCTTAATTTTAAAATTTGGAAAAAAAAATCCAATAAGATGGGTATTTTATACCCTCATATAGGTCTTACTAAACAACCCCATTAAAATGTCAAAAGAACACAAAAAACGTTCTAAAAGACGACCTCTATCAAAGGAAAACAAGTACTAAAATGGAACACACTGCGCACAACTCCCAAAAACATTGTAGATGGAAGAACATACAGGCAAAAGCAGATAGGAAACAGTGGGAAGACCGAACCCACAATTGAACCCCCGCACACCATCACTCATGAAACCAAAATAAAAGTTGGCTACCATGCGGCAACAATGGCAATGACCCATCAATACAACTCCACCCACTAGACTCAAGAGCCTATTAAAGAAACTCCACGCATCGTTAAATCACCGCCACACCACATCAAGCAGCCCTCATGCAGCCTCGGCTGAAGAGCACAAAAAAGTCCCCAGGCCACCAAAAAGATTCGCCCTCCATATGCCAACACAAGTCATCTGTCCTAAGCTAGAACTCTACCAAACAAAAATGCCAACCGTGAAAGAAAACAAAAAAAACTGCCCCACCACCACTTCTTCCCATTGTTGCTGTCGTGAGCAAAACTATTCAGAGAAGCATGGCCATGGCTTTCATGGTCGCCCACACTACTAACCCTAAGCCTGCACATGATACGCGTAAACCCTAGTGGAGACATTGGCAAAAAAAAAAAAAAAAATACGCCATAAGCCTAAGCCTAAGCCTGCACTCCATACAACATTCATGCTCTCTCTCTCTATATAGACTTAAAATTCTATTGTAGTTATTCTAAGATGGGATGTCATACAGTAAGTGCAGTCAATCATATATGTAATTGTTTGAATGTTTATAAGCGTTTCCACTTGTCAAAGACGCACACGCAAAACAGGTAGAAAAGTTAGGGAACTCCGTTATATGCAATTAAAAATAGTCTTAAAACAAGCAATAGTGGCGAAAAGTGGAATTCAGAAATCTTAAAAATGCACGGGAATGGAAAACATAGGAGCATTGGAAACATGCTAAATTCAAAGTTGTGTGTTGAAAAATCTGAATCAAATGCATATAACAGAAAGAAAGTTGCATGGTAATGGTGTACAGCCAAAATATCTCATCTTAAAATATTTGATATGATTGTTGTTATCCGTTTTTATTATATAAATTTTATTCTTTTTCAATATGGTGTGCAAATATATTTTCCCCTTATTTTTTACAGTATCAAATAACATTGATACTGTAAATCACAAACAATATTGAAATTTACCCGTCACTTGAAGGTTAATTTTAAAATATTAATCAAATTTTCTTAGACGGACCATGTCAGAAGTCAATCTTCAAGCCTATTAGTGGGATTTTAACAACACATCCTCTCTCAATGGCTCAAAAGAGTCCAGCCATTATGATAGCTGACTCTACTCATACATATCCCTCAAAAAATATCTATGAAGTTACTGTTTGTAAATGGCTTCATTAGGTCCAAAAAATCAAACTGTGTAGTTGTGAACTCCCAGCTCAAGTAACTTCAACAGGCATCCGTTCTCTTCATCACTGACATTTGTTAAAAAGGGTAAAAAATAGAAGCTTTAAATTATTTATATATTTTATGTTGATTTGCTTAAGCCTTTGGTTGTGATTCTAAAACTTGTAAGTTTCACTTTAATGAACGGTTGAAAACTTAGAAGCATTTTAAATAAAACAATTATCAATATTTCCAGGTTTTGAAATGCTTTTGTTTAAAGTTATAATATTTCCACCGAAATTTCTAAGCAACCAGTTCACACCAATGACAGGATCAATACTAAATGGAAACCTCCACCGTTGGGTTGGCTAAAAGCAAATTTCGATGGTTCATCTAAAAACAATCCTGGGGTGCTGGGGCTGGTGGTATAATCCAAGATCACAGTGGAAAGATCATCAAGGCCTTCATTGAAAATCTGGGGATTCAATCAAATAATTATGCTGAGGCTCGTGCCCTGTGGAGGTGTCTTGTTCTGTGCAAAGATTTTCCTAACCCAATCATCTTTGAAGGCGATTCTCTTGTTGTGGTTAATCATGCAAAAGGTTCCTCGAAACCGGGTTGGAATATTCAAAATGTTATTAAGCAAAGTCAAGCCATTCTTAGGCAGCTTCCCTTAAGTATAGTTCAACATGTCTTCCGTGAAGCCAACGTTGCTGCACTTTGGCTAATTTGGTAGTAAACCAATCTGATTTCATTATTTGGGAAGACTGCTTTCCGGAGGATTTAATCAGCATTGTTTCTTAATAATCACAGAAATGCCAGCAAAGGTGTTTTTTTCAACGCCATAAGGTGTTTTGTCAACACCAGTGTCTTTCCTTTCAAGTGTTTTTTCAACACTATTGTCAGTTCCAACAAAGGTGTTCTTTTTAATGCTATAAGGTGTTTCGTAAACACCCTGTTCTTTTGTCTATGGTGTTTTGTCAACACCATTCCTTGTCCGTTTCAGGATCCCACATGTTTCCTTTCAAATTGCGGGCTTTTTCAAAATTCAGGATCCCACATGTTTCAGGATCCCCACTAAAGGCTTCATTTCTTTTTCCAAGCTCCTCTCCGACGTTGATGACAACATTACTGACGAGTTTGTTAATTCGTGGAATGATGGAATGGTTCATGTTAGAGGGTTTCAAATTGAGTTCGTGGATGAAGCTGAAAATATTATTAGTTGTGCTGCTGAAGCCCTTCGTTCCAAAATCATCAGCCATGTCTCGGGGGCGGTTGACCAACTCCTAGCAGCAGCCAATATGATCAAGGAAGTTGGGGTCATCTTCTCTCTTAACATCAAGGAATTGCAGGATCTTCCGACATCGCTCAACGCTCTTCTTGCTCATCAGCAGGATAATGCTACTGAAGATGGTGATAAAGCCCAGTAGTCCTGGGTTTTGGGTTAGTGGGATTTTTGAGTTTAGTTTCTGTTACTGAACCTTCCCTGTTTTGTCGGGTATATCCCTGGTTTCTTTCTGTTGTCGAAAAAGGTTATTGGAATCTTCTGCTTTGTTTTTTTTGTGTTCCCATGGAACTAGCACAACTCTTCCCTATATCTATGGGGGTGGTTTTGTTTTTGTATCTTCGGTGCTAAATAATAACCTTATGTAAATAAGGATTGGGACCCTTCAACCCAACGATATTAATAAATTTTATTACCTACCAAAAAAAAAGTATAACAATTATCAAATTGCAATGCCCATCCTATACCTTGAAGTTTTTGGCTTTTGACGTCTCTAAAGAACAAGGACAATAATCAAAAGATGCCAGCCCGTACCTTGATAATGTTAATTCTAAAGGTAGGAAGAAAATTACTGCAATATGCTCATCTTATAGAAAGTATGCATAGCATATAGGCGTGAGGATAAGTGTTTTCATTGGTATGCAACATTCAATTACAATTTGTAAAAAGGATTTAATTATAGCTAATCCAGTGTCTCACTACTGCGAGAACTTGCTGGATTCCACATGCAGTGACTTACTTTATAAACCTGAACCAAAATTCCTATTCTGCACGAATGACTTGTATGACCATTGAGGACTTGAAAACGACGCCCTATCACACCCCTACTTGAACATCTAATTTAAAAAACGCTATCAACACGGCAAATGAAATTCCCCATTTAAAATTAGCAGCAACAAAAAGGAGGGCTACAAGAATATGTGCTACTCTCAAAATATGAAAATGAATTCTCACCCTTTCCTCATGAATTTATAAGCCAATGAAAGCCCTTCCAAACACAAAACTGCCAATAGCATATTTGAAAGATAAGTTTATATGTTGTGCACAACAAACCAAGAGGTTTCACAACCCAAATCTGACCTTTTACAGCTATTACTCAAGCACGAAGTGAGACATGCATCATATAAAAAATATAATTCTTCATTAAAAATCATTTGTCCGGTACCGGTGCCTCAGGCATGATGTGAGACATGCATCATATAAAAAATATAATTCTTCATTAAAAATCATTTGTCCGGTACCGGTGCCACAAAACTGATGTTCTGGAGTGTCTGTTGGAAGATGTGACCAAACTGCAGCAACTGTCCCTGTACAGCACAACTACGTCACATTTGACTAGTGAAATCAAATGTTACTAAGAATCTTATATGAGTGGCTATATTTGTACCTCTTTAAAGGCTGCACCAATCATCTGAAGGCCCACCGGGAGATCCCTCTCTTCACTTCGGATGAACCCACATGGTACTGCTAATGCAGGCAAACCAGCCATATTCACATTAACCTGTTTAATTACAGGCATATGTATCATGAACTTAAAATAAATTCGGACACTTCAAAATTTACATTTTTAAATGAAATTCATCTTTGGTGAGAATGTTCTTTACTAGGAAACCAAGGCACCCAGCTGTGGTATCCACCACTGTACAATGATTATTTGTGATTTATACAAGATGCATGAAAAACTATCATACCCATCACATAAAGAACACAGGATAACACAGGTTATATGGTAAAAACATTTTGAAGCTCGTGTTTTTACAGGTGAGAGATTATTATGAATCCCCAAGAACTTTAAGCTTTGGCTGTACGCAACTTTTATAATTGATAATCATGAACAATTTCTTAATGTAATTCCCTTATTGTACAGATGTTATTACAACCAACTGGATTTAACCCAAGTTCCAACTAATTGCAGCATTTTATTATTCACAAGAAAGATCACTCTAAGAAAGAACTCAGATGTTTGAGGAAGAGAAGTGGTAAAAACATTTTGAAGCTCATGTTTTTACAGGTGAGAGATTATTATGAATCCCCAAGAACTTTAAGCTTTGGCTGTACGCAACTCTTATAATTGATAATCATTGAACAATTTCTTATAATGTAATTCCCTTATTGTACAGATGTTATTACAACCAACTGGATTTAACCCAAGTTCCAACTAATTGCAGCATTTTATTATTCACAACATGAAAGATCACACTAAGAAAGAACTAAGATGTTTGAGGAAGACAAGTGGTTTAGTAACAGTCTATATGCTACTTAATTCCAAAAATCAAGAGAGATGAGGGCTCGCACAACCTTCCATTGCATTCTACACCTTGACTAACAAGGGAGACATCACAAATCATCTTGGCCACCATTAAATAATGCTTGTAGGACTTGGGCAGACAAAAGATTCACAGCAGGAAATAGCAAGAAACTTTTGGGGTGTCTCCATGAGCACCCATTATGTCAAATATTAGTTTTGCAATGGGAAGCAAATCTATTGTTTAATGCTACTTCATAGTATCAGTGCAAGGCTTTAACTTCTGGCGAGACTATGCCCATCAAATGTGAAAGTGCTAAGAGAACGAAACGATCCTCTCATACAGGCTTTAATCGATAAACATTTTCCCTTCAAAATATGGAATACTCAAACAAGCAACCTCTCTCTACCAAGCCTGGTTCAGACATTACTGCTTGGGGGATCTCTCATACTTTCCACCAACAATGATATCTATCTTTTAGACCTATGACTAAATTTAGCAATGATGTTACAGCCTTGAATATAAAAACTAGTAGCAAAGTCCAGGACCATAACTGGTTTTTATAAGAAATGGCAGACATTTGTTGTCATAAAGGTTCCTTAAATGAACCATAACCAACTCCAATTCTACCAAATTCCTCGACAGCATTGGGGTTCGAGCAATATACATTCATATGTGAAGAGATTAAAACATGAGTTTCCCTCAGTGTTGCCTGGAAACCATCAAATCCCAATTCAAGCACTCTACATTAGATGAATACAGACTGAAATCAATATTGAGAAATCAACGAGGAATGGTTAAAACACATTGATCATGTTTACAACATGTCGTTCCATTTGAGTTTCTATCTTCTGCATGCCTTCAAAATTGATGCAAAGAAGTGATATTATTAACTTTTTTCAGCATTAATTGATTAAGCAAAAACCAAAATTAATCACAGATTTTGATAATAGATCTTCTGAATTACCTTCAAAGTTAATTTTCAATTCTGCATAAAATGTAATCTAATAAGTCTCTCCATACATTAGAACTACAGTCAAACAAACTTCAACTATTCGAGACTATCAAGCCCAATTTGAAAAATTGGCCAATCATACCATTGGCTTGAGTCCTGAATTCTTCCAAAGTTATTTTGTGAGTGGTTTGAAGGATGACATTAAAGCTGAAGTTAAAATGTTAAGGCCGCAAACATTACAGCAGGCAATAGCATTGGCTAGATTGGTAAAAGATAAATTTAAGGCTCAAGGACACACCTCCAAGTATTCCCATTCCCGGCCACCTTTTTGTCCAAGCCAACATCAAATCCTACCAACAAATCTACTACCATCAAAAAGTTGACACAAGAAGATATGGATGCGAGAAGAGCCCAAGGGCTATGTTATAATTGTGATTAAAAGTAATCGCCATGACATAAATGTGTGCACCAGAAATTGTATTTGCTTGATGTGGATGAGGCAACCACCACAAAATCTCTAGAGGTGGAAGAGGATCATCACAAAGAGGAACACACAAAACAGCCAAAAGCCCCAAAAGAATCCCAACAGAAAACTTTGGTGCATACCTTAGTGGGTATATCAACTCCCCAAACCATGTAGGTGATAGGACACTTCAAAGGACAACGAGTAATAATTCTCATTGACTCTAGAAGCACACATAACTTTATTTATTGGCCCAAGAGTGGCAAAACAAGGGAATTGTTATATAAAAACTTGTAACTCCTTTGAAATCATGATTGTCAATGGAATACGTTTGCCTTGTAAAGAAAAGTGTCGAATTGTCAAGGTACAAATAGGGGAGTATAATCTTAAGGCATAAATGTTTGCTTTACCCCTAGGTGGGTGTGATGTTTTGGGAGCACAATGACCGCGAATGTTGGGCCCAGTATTGTGGGAATTTTCTAAGCTATGGATGAAATTCAGCCAGCAATGAATAGAGTACATCTTACACGGTATGAAGGTTGGGGCTACTTAACTTGTTTCGTCTCATAGGATGGAGAAATTGTTGAAAAAGTCACCCCATGGAGATATGGCCCAACTATTTGCTATACAAGCTCCAAATGCCAAGGACAAGGACCATCAAGAGGAATTACATCTTTTATTGCAAAAATATATCTCAATCTTTGAGGAACCTAAAGGACTACCCCCTTGTTGTAATCATGACCATGCAATTCAGCTTGTTCCAAGTAGTCTTCCTCCAAATGTTCACCCTTACAGGTATCCATATGTCCATATATCAGAAATTGAGAAGATGGTGTAAGAACTACTTGTTGTAGGGGTTATTCGCTCCAGCGTTAGTCCATATTCTTCCCCAGTGTTGGTGCAGAAAAAATATGGGTCTTGGTGTTTGTGTGTGGATTTCAAGGAACTCAATAAAACAACTATTGAAGACAAATTTCCCATTCTGGTTATTGATAAGTTGTTAGATGAGTTGCATGGTGCCCAATTTTTCTCAAAATTATATTTGAGGTTAGGATACCATCATATTCGAATCAAGGAAGACGACATTACTAAAATTGCTTTTAGGACTCACGAAGGGCATTACGAATTTTTGGTTATGCCATTTGGTCTGACCAATGCACCATCCACTTTTTAGAGTTTGATGAATGCCATTTTTCGGCCCATCCTTTGCAG
This sequence comes from Wollemia nobilis, assembly GCA_028583015.1. Lineage (NCBI taxonomy): Eukaryota > Viridiplantae > Streptophyta > Pinopsida > Araucariales > Araucariaceae > Wollemia > Wollemia nobilis. Next base: position 538,662 of record JAQPPZ010015059.1, read on the forward strand.
GTTTATTCTAGTCTTATTTGATGATATTCTAATTTATAGTCTCACTTGGGAGTGTTAGCATACTAAATACTTAATGTAAAAACTACCACAAGGTATAAAATGAGCATGCAATATTAAATATAAGATAATGGCAATATGCAAAGCATGTAAAACTCATAAGAAACTTCTATAACTACTCATAAAACTGCCATTAATGAAAGCTCACGAAAATAGTATCTTCATACAAAATGTGGAGATATCAAATACTCCATGCTTCATACAAGTTCTACATTGTATCTAACTTGTATTCTACTCTACTCTACATTCTCCTATGAAATGATAAGATGATCTTATGCTCACACAAAGGCCAATATATAATGGGATGTGACTCTTGGCCTTCCATCTTCCTATGACTCTTCATTTCCTATTCTATGGACTCATGTGCACATGGGCTATAATGCACATTTACATTATTGAATACTTTGCAGTTTGCACATTCTAATATTACTTGTGCATTTATTACATTGCATAAAGTAAATACTCAAACCCTAATCTAAGACACTCCTAATCTAAAGATGTACCCAAGGTGGTACATTAGCATGTACCAAGTAATGTAATATATTCCAATAGGGAGGAGCATCTTCAACATTTGGATCAGACCTTGCAGCTTGTGTCTGAAAATCAGCTTTATGCCAAACGATCAAAGTGTTCTTTCGGTCTGCACGAAGAGTATTTGGTTCACATTGTCTCCAAAGGAGTTAAAGTAGATCCTCAAAAGAATCAGGCTGTTCAAGTATGGCCAAAGCCTCAAACCCTCAAAGGATTTAGAGTATTTTTGGGACTCATCGGGTATTACCGAAAATTTGTGCAAAACTATGGAAAGATAGCAGCTCCTTTAACAACCATGTTGAGAAAGAATTCCTTTATTTGGTCAGAACCAGCAAAGCAAGCTTTCAAGGAATTAAAACAAGCTATGACAACCACCCTGGTGTTAGCAATGCCTGACTTTTCTAAATCTTTTGTAATTGAAAGCAATTCTTCTGGCAACGAAATTGGGGTAGTTTTGATGCAAGGAAGACCATTGGCTTTCACCAATAGAGCACTATTGGGCAGAAATTGGGCAAATCCACTTATGAAAAGGAGATGCTAGCCATTTTACATGTTAATCATTAGAGGCCATATCTCATTGGGCATCAGTTTTTAATCAAAACCGACCATCAAAGTCTTAAGTATTTCTTAGAGCAAAGGGTAGCCACACCCGAACAACAAAGGTGGGTATCTAAATTGTTGGGCTATGATTATGAAATCACATATAAAAAAATAAAGTAGAATGTAGTGGTTGATGCACTATCCCAATAGTATGAAGATCAGGGTATGTTAAATGCTATATCTACACCACTTCCAAAATGGATCAATCAGCTCAAAGAAGAAACAGCCAAGGATTCCAGGTTGCAAATTTGAAACACAAACTCCAAGTAGAGGCCAACTCATGCCCTGGATACGCCTGGGATGGTCAAGACTTGAGATATCATTACTGACTCGTCATTCCACAAAATTCACAAATGCAAGAATTCATCTTGCAGGAAATGCATGCATCACCAACGGCAAGACATTTTGGGTTTCTAAAAACCTATGAAAGGACCAAACGAACCTTCTTTTGGAAAGGAATGAAAAGGAATATTCAAGTTTTCATAACAAAATGTGATGATAAGTGCCAAAGGATGAAAGGCGAAACTGTGTGCTCCTTAGGAACCCTTCAGTCCCAACCAATTCCAGAACATGTATGGACCAATATTTCTATGGATTTATTGAAGGGCTACCCAAATCGGGAGGAAAATCAGTCATTCTAGTGGTAGTGGATCATCTCACAAAGTATGTTCATTTATGTTCCTTATCCCATCCCTACACCGCCTCCGTAGTTGCTAAAATATTTTTAGACTCCATCTTTCTCCTTCATGGATTGCCCAAATGTGTTGTCTTAAATAGGGACCCTTCATGGATTGGCAGGAACTGTCAAGGCACTTAGCTCAAAATGAGTTTTGCCTATCACCCTCAAACTGATGGCCAAACAAAAATTGTTAAAAGTGCTTGGAAACATACCTCCGTTGCTTTGCATCAAAACATCCTACACAATGAGCTAAATGGCTCCCTTTGCCCGAATGGTGATATAATACTTCATATCATACCGCTACCAAGGTTACACCATTTGAAGTAGTCTACATTCTTCCTCCACCAACACCCTCCTCATACATTCCAAGAAGCTCCAAGGTTCAAGTTGTTGATTCCACTCTCAACCAGCATGTCATCGTCCTCCAACAACTTAAGGCAAATCTTGAATTGACCTAGAATCGTATGCGTTAGCAAGCTGATCAACACCGTTCTCAATGCAGCTTCGAAGTGGGGGCCATGGTCTTTCTCCACCTACAGCCCTACAAACAATCATCACTCCAGCTTCGCGGATGCCAAAAAACTTGCTACCAAATACTATGGTCCCTACTAGGTGTTACAACATATCGGTTCAATGGCCTACAAATTGGCCCTTCCAACCACTTCCAAGATCCATCCAATCTTTCATGTCTCCTCCCTAAAGAAGGTTGTTGGCAACAAGGTATAGATTCAATCCATATTACTAGATCTAGATGAAGAAGGATCCATCATTCTCAAACCTAAACGAATTCAGACCGGAGATCGTACACCCTCAGCAACTGTGTCATCACTGATGTTCTTGTGCAATGGCGAGGATTAAAACCTAAAGATGCCACATGGGAGTCCCTCCACCAGCTATAGCAGCAGTTTCCTCATCTCCAACTTTGAGGACAAAGTTTTTTGGAGGGGAAGGGAATGTAAGGACCCCATCCTAACATTATTATGTAATCACCCCCTTTCTATCGTGGGGACCCCATCCTAATGAAATTATGTAATGTTTTGTAATAGTTTGCGGCACGAGAGGCGCCTAGACAGGTGGACCCATTTAATGTAATTGTTTGTGTGGTAGAAGATTCTACCTTGGGTGGCAATTTGCATGTGAGCCGACCCTTGAGCGTTAGGTTTAGGGTTATGAAGAGTCTTTAAAAAGGCAAGGGGCATAGATGAATGTATCTCTTTTTGCATATTGAATCAAAGTTTTGTTTAGGAGGTTGCCCCCTCGAAGAGGCCCGCGATTCTGTATTGTGATTCTGTTGAGATTAATATAGATTGTTCTTTCATGATTTACTGCTTTTTTGCAATATTTATGTGGATGTGCTTATTTTAACTAGAAGGTTATCAAGTGGCATTAGCTTAACCGGTTAGATTCCTCGACATTTCAAGGAGGCGGCCCAGGTAGATTGTTCTTTCATGACTTACTGCTTTTTTGCAATATTTATGTGGATGTGCTTATTTTAACTAGAAGGTTATCAAGTGGCATTAGCTTAACCGGTTAGATTCCTCGACATTTCAAGGAGGAGGCCCAGGTTCGAATCTTGCCAAATGATATATGGATAATATCCAAGCTTTGTTGTAATACCACTATGTGGTGATGATGTAATACGAGTGGGGTCCGTTTCAATCCCATATAACCCATTAAAAAAAAAAAAAACTAGAAGGTTTCTAACAAGTTTAAGATGCATCCTAGAGCAAAATGATTGTAGGAAACTTTAAGAGTCCTTAAAGGACAAAGGAAACCTTCGAGATGTTTCAAGAACAGAAAAGCATAAAAACCATTTCTTTACCACTTACTGAAAATACAAAAAAAAAATCTGCATCGAATGCCTGAAATTGACCCATATATCTCCGAAGGGTTTCCAGTTCTTCTAGGATGAATCTCAGAACAAACTATTCAAAGAATTTGCACCCATAGGCATAAGGATAATGCTTTGCATGAAGAGATAATTTCAAGGTCTACAACACTGAAGTGATCTAAGAACAAACTCCTAGGAATAACAACCCACATTCTACAACAGCAGCAGCACGAAGAAAGCTAATAGGAGAGCAGAATATGTTAAGGAGAGTACATTTTTGCAAGAGATTCATTACAAGGATGTGTAATAAAAGAAGGATATGATCCTCCAGACATTGAAGTCACCAACCACAGCAACTTCAGTTCTTTCACTTTATGCAGAGATCCAATGTTGATGATCACTCGTATGCAATAAATTTCCCAGGTAACAGACATCTAATTGGAATACTATATGGAACTTAGAGAAGTGAATTGAAATAAGATTGCCCTTCAATCAAATGGCAAGAGCTCAAGTGGTTAAATATTTAAAATGTGGACTTTAAAGGTGGAGACCCAGGTTCAAATCTTGCCAGGCGATATATGCATTATACTCAAAATGTTAATGTAATACGAAGTGCTTTGCTGAAATACCATGGTAACATGATCATGATATAATACAAGTGAGGCCCCTTTCAATCGCATCTAATCAAGTGTGTGTGTGTGAGAGAGAGAGAGAGAGAGAGAGTTGGAATTACCGCAAGACCAGTGCCTTCACATATCTGTAAAGGAATTTTTAATTTAACTAAAAAGACATACGAAAATGTTTACCAAGATCCATTCCATTTCCACGAAATACATTGTCTTCTGTCTGAATGGCACATGGAGATCTAAACAAGGCTATTTTAATTGCCCCAATATCATTTATTGTGGTGGGTGCCAACTAGGACCCCCAGATTAGATTTTAGATCCCAAACTAGCCAGCAGACCTGGATGCAATATGAGACCCCCTTTGTGCTCACAAGGAATCTCTCTCTCTCTCTCTCTCTCTCTCTATATATATATATATATATATATATATATTCAAATTTTATTCCTTACTGTTTGACAAAAGCTCATGATAACATGAGCCTTGACAATCCATCTAAAGTGACAAAGCCCGCACATAAACAGTATCCTCAGAATAAACTCCTAGATTCATCATTGTTTTGCTTGTCACACATGTATCTTATTATTCAAATAACTTATTTTAAAGAAGAAGAAAATAAATAAATTAAACCTAAGAAAAGCTATGGAAAGAATGGCTTACCGTCATAATATCGCCTGCATACATTGACAATGGATCATTTGCTTTCTCACCTGAAATTCAGAAGATGAATAATTTAATGAAGAAAACCAGAAGTGGTGCTTACTCATTAGCTTTTCAGTAATCTGTAATAGGATGATGCAATAAAGCATGTACATAAAGAAGGCATACCTATCTTATATGCAGCTGTAGGTGCAGCCGGTGAAATAAGGATATCATTGTCCTCCAGAGCCTTCCTAAAATCTCTTTGAATTAACGTCCTAACCTAGAAAATCAGTCAATTAATGAAATAGTTTAATATAACTCGAAACCAACAAATCAAAATAAGAATTCAGTATCAACACGGTGGAGCATCCCCAGGATGGATTTAATTTAGCCTTCAGTATGAAATAAACAATCGTGCTCATGGAGTGTAAGAAGATGATAAGAATACAAATAAGAATTTAAGCGTGCCTTCAGATGTTAATACCATTAAACTCCACTTGGGGAAAAATACAACTTATGCTAACATTTTGAAATACCTGCTGAGCACGCTTGTAGTATGCATCATAATATCCCGCTGAAAGTGCATATGTTCCCATCAAAATTCTTCTCTTTACCTGAATGCAATAATACATCATCACATCCCTTGCTTAGAGGTTAATTCATTGTAGAAAATGTTATTGAATGCCTTTTATCAAGGCTGACAAAAAAGTGAAATAAGTGGACTAAGACCAAATAAATATGCAAACACGACCAATATACAGCTGACCCAAAAAAAAAAGGTTTGAGAATTCAAGTTCCATCAAATTTGAGAACCTGGAAGGAAAATTCTAAACCTACTAGGCTGAATAAGTGTTTAAAATTTTTCAAAAAAAATAAAACAAAACAATCTGCATGGTGTTATTGATCTACTACAAACATCATTTGTAAGTGATATGGTATGTAAGGTAGCTTACCAACTAACAAAATGCTTCTGCCATCAAAATGCACAGTTATGGTTGTAAGGTAGCATACTAAGTACAAACCTCTGGACCAAAGCCTTTGGCTCGGGTACCACCGTACATTGATTCTAAATCATCAGCAGACACTTGACACCCATACCTGTACCAGAGGGATAAAGACAGAACACATGGGTATTATTAAGCCAAATGTAAAAAGGCTGGTTCGAATATTTTACATCCTTAATGTGAAAATTCTTGACTTCAAAATTAATTTGTAAGAAATTAAAGAAGAATCATTTGGAAGTTGGACAAGACACTCATTTCTGGAGAAGCTTCATCAGTGTACATACTAGCAGCCATTAACCATAACTTCTTTGGATAATTCATATATTTACTAAGAATATGGAAGAAATTTGGCAGAACCTAGTAGCAAACTGATACTGCTGAAAAAACAGCAAAATGCCTTGATTGATTTATGTTTGCAAAAAGAGATCAACATGTAAAATTAGGTTTTATTTTCAATATATATTATATATATTAAAAAAAAAAAAAAAAACTTCTACCTGACTCCATCATAGCGTGCTAAATTGGAAGAAGCTTCAGATGGAGCCAGAACATAATAGGCCGGCAAACCAAGATGGAAACTTTCAAGGGAAACCTGCCAAAACTCAAAAAATGAAATGTTGCTACAAACATATGCACTCAAGAATAAATGATATTAATTACAATAACATAAACAAAGCAACTAATATATACAGTAATAGTTAAGGCTTGTCCATGCTTAAGTTGTAATAAGAATATGCATCTTTGTTTTGCTATTGGCTTAAGGCACCCAATATAATTAGGGAGAAGAACAGAACCTCTCTTAGTGTAGCTCCAAGCTCCGCAAGGTGCAAGGCAGCAGCTTGAATGCTAGTTATTACTCCTGAATCCACACCCTCTCTCATTGTTTCACGAATAATGCCAACCTTGACTCCCTTCAAAGGCTTAGAATCCAAAGCCTCAAGCGGAACAAGTTTGGCAGAATAATCAGGTACTTCCTATAAAAATAATAACAGAGAATTAAGGCTAGGAAAATTTTCAATGTAAAAAAGTCAAAAAACTACAGCCAAAGGGAAAAAAAATTTACTTACTTGAAATTCGTACATTCATTTAGAAGGTTAAACACATGCCACAATTTGCAAAATTATGCAACCTAATGCACGTAAGGAAACTCATGCTTGATGCATGATTACCAGTTCTAAGAGGCACCAAGTATTTATCTTGCTGGAGTGCAAAATAGTCTGATCCAAGACAAGCCTGAAACCAGATAAAATTTAAACAGCAGAGTCTCTGCTTTCTGCAAATTCCTATAAAGTTCTCATTTTTCAAAACTCCTGTTCTTTTTCTACACACAGGATTTCTACTAAACAAAATCATGGCTTGTCACCCGAGAGCAGGCTGTTTTCAAATCATTAACCATCAGACTGGAAACAATGGCAAGCAGGCTCAGAAGACCCAAACCAGATCAAATATCTGAATATATCAGAGGTGTCTTTAATGGATCATAATATTCAAACTTGCTAAAGCATATAATTGTGCAAGAGTATGAAAATTTGAAAGAGTTGATTCATAGAGATGGTGTTAATTCTAACACAATGAATGGTCGATTAACAACATGACACACAAGTCAGATTAAGTAAGAAATAAATATTGAAATTATTTCAGTGGGAATAATGGCCATGAGGTTCCTCTCAGGAATTGTAACACTACAATAAAGGGGACATTCTCAACAAGTACATATTTATGTGAAGATTATTTCTCCACCGGGATTACATTAATGTGTGTATCTATATATAGAACCAGTAGTGAGTGCCAAAAAACTAATGATAGTTGACAACAGGCTAAGGCCTACCATTGTACATAACACATAAAAGGGAAAAGCAGAGTCAAGAGTTAAGGCCACTCCAACAAGAGTTACATGACAGAAAAAAAATGGAGAAAATTGTAAGATGGCAAGACACCTGCAGAGATGCCTGACACTCATAATAGTGCCCAAGAACAGTAACATAATAGACTCCCATCATAAGAAGCAAAATCAAAATATCCATCCAAGGAACAAAGACAAGAATCCAGTCCACACTGCTAACAGGCATTTAAGGCATGTGATAGTTGACGTTAAATATCTCCTCTTGGGCTACAACATATCTTCCAATGATTAAGATACTCCGACTTGTCATGCAGCCTTACATACCCAGGTTTGATGCCTTAGAGCAAGAAGTTCTGATAGAGATGGACTTTATGAGGGCTGGATTAGATCTCCATGGGGAATTATACTTGATTACAAACTCAGCAAGCTAACCCAGACGAGAAAGGAAGGACAAAGTGGATTGAAGTACGTTAGGATTATAAGCAATAAGACATTCCTGACTTTGGAATAACATGTCATGCATGCAGTGAACCATTCCAGAAGAAAAGATAAGAAACAACAAGAAATTAGAAGGAAAATGCAACAAGTCGATGAACTTTGATAGTCATTCTCCAAACTCCCTGCCACAATACATTTAGGAAATGGATAAATCTAGGGAAAAAAATGGGCTAATAAAATCCAAAGGTTTTGTTCTAAACAAGTTACTAGATGGATGCATCCGCTAGCAATGATTGCACAAGCAAAACCAAACACCTTTTTAGTAAGTGCTTTCAGAGCACGAGTGGAAAATCATGATTGTTAACTTCAATCCCTCAATGGAACATACAGAAGTATTCAATTATTTCAAAACAAAATTCTCAAGCACATTTATAAACAAAGGACCATAACAGTAAAAATCTTACAGTTTTACTACTAGTTGCATCTAATTTGTCATGACCAGCAATAGCCCTGAGAAGAATAGCAGTATCCATCACTGATGAACCAAGGCATCCAATCACATCGAGGGATGAAGCATATGCCATCAGACCAAACCGAGACACTCGACCATATGTTGGTTTTAGCCCCACTACCCCACAAAATGATGCAGGTTGCCTTATGCTTCCTCCAGTATCACTTCCCAATGATACTGCACATTGCCTGGCTGCAACAGCTGCTGAAGAACCTCCTGAAGAGCCTCCAGGAACTCGAGAACAATCCCAAGGATTTGAAGTAACCTGTGCAAGCAGGAACAACATGAAATAAATATGAGAAAATCCTTGGAGTAATTTTCGAAGTTTTTTTTTCAAAAAATAGAATCACAAGTCGATAAGTTTCTGAAATCATTAGACAAATTAATTTACAAATTAATTCCGAATTTAAATTTCACTAAGTGTTACCAGTAAGGGGTATGAATTCTTTCTGCATTAAAGGGGTTTTCCAAACACATGCTAGAGATAATGTAAAAATAAAAATAAAATTTGGTATCCCTCCTCAAGGAAATCTGTTTAATCTCAATAACACAGGGATTCTAAAGCGAACCTTTTCCAGGCCAGATTAGATGGCATCTTCAAATATGTCAAGAGGTAAGCAGTTACGAAGTTTTAAAAAATATCTAAACAAGGCCAGATATAATGTGGTGGAGGCCACTGCCATTTAAGTAGACCTCTAGTGTGCCCTCCATGTTTCTTTTAAACAGCCGACCATGGATGCAGATTCCAAGCTAATAGCATAGCCTCTTGCAAATAAAAATAAGGGCCCTCATTTCAACTGATTATTCAAATTCTCAAAAAGTCAAGGCCACATATATTGTGGAAGAGGCCAGTAACATTTTAGTAGACCTTATTCCATATGAACAATATGGAACAATAGAAGAGATTGATGAAGATGAAAATGTTGGTGGGAATGGAAAAAGGAGAGGAAGGCCATCAAAGCATGAGCAAAGAGAGAAAGAAGCTCAAAGGGATATCGATGTAGGAAGCCAAACAAAAATAATAGGTGTTACAAGAAGTGGGGCTAAGCCCACTAATAAAAATAAAAAGTAATAATGAAAATGATATCACGGAATATTATGAATAATACTCCTAAAAAAGAGTTATCAAGGAATTAATTAGTTATTATAGTCCTGAGTTTAATTTAATACAAAAAACAAAATTAACTAATGAGGAATGTAAGGATGTAAGGATGCTTTCAAAAAGGATGGACAAATGTTAGAAGCACAAAAGTAATTGGGTTGCTGAACTATTTTGCAAGAAAGAGGAAAACATCAAAGTTGGGTTTATAAATGTATATGCTCCAACTATAGTTACTCCTTGTAAATGATGTTGGAAGGACCTTAGCATATTTTTGTCAAACACAATGATGATTCATAATTGTGATGTATGGATTCTTGGGGTGACTTCAACACAGTTCTATCTCCTTTGGAAAAAAAAAAGGGTGGCTCTCAAAGATAGTCTAAATCAATACAAGATTTTGCTTCATTTGTCAATTCAAATGGCCTTTAGGATATGAGTCCTTCATGTTTTCAATATACATGGGATAATAGACACATTGGGCAAACTCATATAGAAAAAAGATTGGATAGATTCTTGTTATCCAACTCATGGTACAATCTCTTCAGATATTTTTTTGCAAGCAGGATCGGATCACAAACCCATTTTTTGACTTGTGATTTACCTGATAATGGCCATCCAAAGCCATTTCACTTCCAATCTATGTGGCTCCAAGACCCTGATTTTTTCCAGATGGTTATGTTATGACGGGATGAATCAAATTTTGGAGGATCATCTATGCACAGGTTTGTTCAAAAGATTAAATATTTAAAGGGGCAAATGAAGATTTGGAATGCTAATTCTTGAGGTATTTCTTTTAATTTTCATCCCCTAGGATTTGGTAGGTTAGATGTTGTAGGGTTTGTGTTGGCCACCGCTTTTTGCTATGTGCTAAATAAAAATTGTCGTAGTTTTCCTCCTCCTCTTAGGGTTTTTCCAAAAATCAAATTTTATTTGCTATAAGGGTTTTGTAGTTTATTTGCTTAAGGGTAGAACATTTTGGTAAAACCCTAGTTGCTCTTGAGTAGGTTTTCTGCTTACCCTTATGGCTCCTCTAGCTTCTTCCAAGGGCATTGGAATGACTACTAGGTCTAAGAAGAAGCTTGTTCCAGAAACTGTAGAAATAGAAGAGGAATTTTCCTTCTATTACCCTTCAAAATTACATCAACCATCCTCCTTTGATAATTCATGATGATGAACTTAGGATTAAGGATTAGTCTGATAAGGATTCTAATTCAAAAGAAGAAAAGGACCCTAATATTGATTTTGACGAACCATACAGATCTGTCGTAGGGTCCCAAAGAGCTGTAGGAACTTCGGCATTAGGCAGCGAAGAATAGCGTGCAACAAATCCAAACTGCCCCTTAATGAGGCATTTGTGGCACGACCGAGATCGCCCCAAAATGAGGCATTTGCGGCACGACCGCAGTCACCCCAACATGTGGCGATCACGGCAAGACAAACATGTGTGCGAATAACTCAGGCCAAACACCAGTCCCCAAGATCCAATACTCGTTTTGAACTTAATGACGAAAAGTTGGCTGCGTACATGACAAGCCTTATGGAATCTTTAGCTTACCAACTAGACAGTCATAAGCATGACACTAAAAAACAGTTAGAACTTTCTAGGAGAGAGTTATAGGCTTCCAAGAGGGAAACAGCCAAGCAAATGCAGGATGTGATAGCCAATATGACTCAAATTTTGAGTGTCAATAGAAACCCTATAGTACAAGCTGTCATTCCTCCCTCAATCATGAACCCCAATGCTCCTCCTCCTCCCTCTAGCTAACCCTGGGGAGGCTTTACCTGCATCAACTGATCCAACTTTGAGAAATTATAAAAGTCAATCTCTAGCCCCTAATGTGGAAGCTATTGACCTATCTAGGCATGTGCCTAAGTTCTTTTATGATGGGACTAATAAAGCCCAAACATTTATAGACAAGTTCATGGCATATTATAGGGATTGGCTTCACAATGAGAAAGCTTTACTGAAATTAATGACTAGGGATTTGGTAGGAAATGCTCTTGATTGGTTTGCATCCTTACCTAAACATTCCATTGACTCCCTAGATACTTTTGTTAAGAAATTAAAACAAGAGTTTGATGATGATATGACTATTATGGAAGCAATGGATGTTTTTGTAAACACAAAACAAGGCCCTAATGAATCTGTTACTGATTTCCACAAAAGGTGGGAAAGACTCAAATGTCATGCAAATATGAATTTAACTGAAGAGGCTGCTACTATTATGTTTGTAAACAAACTTAAACCCTCTTTTCAAGCTAAGATCCAAGAACATAATCCTTGTGGTTTGCCTTCTCTTGACAAAGTTATTCATTTTGTGAAAATCCTTGAACACTGGGAAAAGAAGGATGGCCAAAAAGCCCTAAAACCTAAAAACCCTAACAAAAATGTTGTAGGGGATGGGGTTTGCAATGTAGATGTCCAAGATACCTCCCATGAAATAGAAATAGTTGGAGCTCATGTCCACATGCTAACTAAATTTGGGGGTGGTCCAAAACCTGAGAATATGATGCCTCAATGGACACATGAAGATATTCTCAAAATCTGCCCACCTCTAAGCTGAAAAAACTATCATATCAATAATAGGTTTGAAGCTCTAGTATGGCATGATGCTAACAAGTTTTGCTTTTGGCATGGAACATATGGTCATGATAATTCCACTTGCGCAGATTTGCAAAAGTTCTACCTTAGGCAAGCCTTTGGTCCTAATTTCAACATTGATCAAGTTAACAATGATAGGATTGCTTTATTCCATGAAAGGAAAAAGAATCTCTAGAAGAGGTTTAATCATCCTCGCAACCAAAGGTTAGGTATCTATAACACCCCATTCCCCAACCATGATCAACAAGCTCCCAATCAACAACAAGGAGTGAATCAAAATTAGGGTCAAGGGTTTAATCAAGGTGGCCAACAAAACTATCAAAATCAAGGATACAACTCTAATCAAGGCAACCAAGGAGGGAATCAAAATTATCAAAACCAAAATGGTAATTATTCCCAAAATCAAAATTCTAGAGCTAGCACTTCTCAAAATACCTCTCAAGTTAATCAAGTCTTTTCCCAACCTGGCCCAAGTGGAGAGTACATTTGTAGTCAACCAAATGTGTCTCAATATGTCAATATTTTAGAGGTGCAAAGAGAAACAATTGAATCTTTGGAACAACAAATTGTTATTGTTACTAGGAGTGCACCTCAATACAAAAAGAAGCAACCTTCTAAAGAAGAAAAAGAGAAGGACAAAGGAAAAGAACCTGTTCAAGCAATGGTTAATCCTACTATTATTGATAAAATCCCAAACCCTCCTTTGGTCATCTGGGAACCTGTTACAAATACAGAAACTTCCAAATCTATAGAAAACATTCCTAAGAAGACCTTAACCCAGTCTATAGAACCTGTTTTTTCCGAAAACAGTGAAAGACCGCTACCGCCTCTTAAAGTGTTGATCTCGGTACCAAAGCAAAAGTGTGATAAGACGTCACCTAGCCCAAAGAATCATTGCTGAAAGTAGTCATGAGAAAGACAAAAGCGTGGGATATTGTTGAAGAGTTGCATACAACTCCTTGCAAGGTCCCATACTTAGAACTCCTTAGGACATCTCCCTATCAAAGACAAAGGTTAAGAGACTTACTAGATGAGATGGAGATGCCTGGACCAAGGATTGCTAATATTATGCCTACCATTCCAGGGTCTTATGAAGTGCAATATATTCAATCACATAGAGAAAACCTTTGTATTGATGCACATACTAGCCCTAATTTGGTTATAAAATTTCCTTTGAAAAACATGATTGTTGCTGATTATTTAGCAAGGGCTGATGATCTGCCATTGATGATAATAGTAGTTTATAACAATATGGTGATCCATAGGGCTTTGGTTGATGAAGGGAGTGGTACATGTGTCATGCCATTGTCCTTGATAGATAAGCTGAAGATACCTAGAGAAAATATCCTTTCTACTAGAAGTCGTTGCTATGCTTACAATGGTAAACCTCAAGATCCAGTGGGTTGCATTTGGTTGCCAATTTCAGCTAGGCCTAAGGAAGTAAGAGTGAAGTTTATGGTGTTTGATTTTCAGACCAACTATAACATGCTATTAGGTAGACCTTGGACTAGTAAGATGAGAGCCATAGCTTCCTTTGCTTGCCAAGTGGTCAAGTATGCTTATGATGATAAAGTTTTCACCTTAGAAGGAGACCTAGATCCTTGGGGGCCTCTTCCTCCAAGCCATGGTAGCTGTTTTATTCCTTCTATGGATGAAACACAGAAAGTTCCCATTTATGAACATGAGCCTCAATGGACTTCTAGAAGGAAGTTATACAAGGGGCATCCTGAATTTTGCTTGAAATGCCCTCAAGACAGGTATGAATCTGAAGATGATCAACCTGGACATGGATGTTATTACTCCCCTTCCTCAAGAGGTAGTAGATAAATTGCCACCATTGTTAAAACCTAAATAGAGAAGATCCTATTTTGTTTTACCAAAGGTTGGCCAAATTACATAAAGCCCTTGAGGATGCTTACAAAATTAAACAAGTAACATTCTGTGTAGATAATGACAGCATAGGGGAGGAAACTGATAGAGATACAAACAATGACTTTAATCAAATCTTTAACAATGAAACAAAGAATGCTCCTACTAATCCTTTTACTGAGGTGGGTGTGGGGCATTACCAAGTAGACTCAATGGAAGTTTCTGTTTTAGATGATAATGATGACCAGCTAGATATAAACTTTTGTGCAATTGATAACAAGAATTTGTTTGCCTATTGTATGCTTAAGAATTCTAAATGTAATCAATACAAAGCTAGGCTAGATAGGCATAGAACAACTAATGTTTCTGTTATCTCTACTTCAAAACCTTTGCATAGGTTAGGTGAAACAGGAATTATTCCCTTGCCTAAGCATTTAACAAAGGCTGAAATCTATCAGTTTCAAAACTGTCATGTTGACTGCTTTGTTCACGAAAATGTTCACGCCTGTAGTGTCTTAAGTTGTCCTAAGCCAGAAGCCACTAGTGACTGACTGTCTAGTAAAAATTTTCCAACAATGCCAGAATGCCTCTAAAAGCGACAATCTTGATCAGTTCTGATATTATACCTGTTTTTGGGCCTGTTCCTAATGTTTTGGCAGTCCCTGATGACTATTTGACTTGGAGAACCCCTGCTGTGCCTAGACTATTTGACATTTTTGAGGATATTTCTTGGCAGCTGTGACCACCCCAAAATATGGTGATCCCAGTTCCTACAGATTTCAAGGAAATAGAGAATGCCCAGGTATTCCCTGCTGTCCCTACTAACCTGTTTCCAGATCTGGAAATATTTTCCTATTCAGATAAGCTGTCTGACAAGTGGCTTAATGATTTGATTGATCCTACACCCTCTTGTCCGACAAGGCATCTGATTGAAGCTGAATTTTCTATTGAGCTAAAAACTAGGGTGGTCATTAAGGCTTTAATGAAAATTTTTACAAGCAAATAAGACCATACCCTGGTAAACACATTCCTATCTTTCTCAATGCCCAATCTCATGCTCACATCTTCTCTAGGCTTAGGGACAAGGGGCATGTGGAAGAACCAATAGTTCAAATTCCTGATAATGTTCTCTTTCTCCCATCATTGCCCAATGATGAAGCTATATTAGAATTCCTATATGCTAGAGAGGAAAGGCTTCCCTGGCAATATCATAAGAGAGGGTTCCTTCAAGAACCTAATCATAAATGGGGAAGGCATAAATGGTCTGATTATGTTTGCCAGGTAAAATTAATTCTGAATTAGAGAATCTTCCCCCTGCTCTAGACCATTTTGAAGAAGGCAATGTCATGAATGTTGAGCCTACCATAGATGTTAACATAGGCACCCCCGAGCAACCACACTTAGTTAAAATAGGGGCAGGCCTATCTACCGAAGAGCAAGCCACCTTTACTGCTTTACTTAAGGAGTACAAGGATGTTTTTGCTTGGGAATATTCTGACATGCCTAGAATGGATGAGGATTTGGTTGTCCATAACATTGTTACTTATGAAGACGACACTCCCATCGACAAAAGCAAAGGAGATTCTCTCCCCTCATTCAAGACCTATGCAAAATTGAAATCCAAAAGTTGTTAGATGCCAATTTCATAAGACCCATTGATTATTCGGGATGGGTATCTAACATTATACCCATGAAAAAGAAAGAAAAGAATGTTATCCGGATTTGTTGTGATTTTAGAAACATCAATCTAGCTTGTCCTAAGGATAACTTTCCTTTACCCTCTATTGATGCTATTGTAGATTCTACTACAAGGTATGAAATGTTGTCCCTTATGGATGGCTATTCAGGATATAACCAAATCTGGATTGCCCTTGAGGATCAAACTAAAATAACTTTTACTACACCTTGGGGAACATTTTTTATGTTGTCATGCCTTTTGGGTTAAAGAATGCTAGTGCAACTTATCAACAGGCTAATCTTTGATGACCTAACGGGAAAGATATGGGAATCTTATGCAGATGACCTCTTGAGTAAGTCTAATAAGTAAGCTGACCTTTGTGTCATTTTTGAGTGATTACATCACTATAAGGTTAGGCTTAATCCCAAGAAATGTGTATTTGGTGTTACTAGTGGTAAGCTACTAGGATTTATGGTGTCCCATAAGGGCATAGATGTTGATCAAGACAAGATCAAAGCTATTAACACTATGCCTCCCCCTAAAATTGTTAAAGATATCAAATCCTTCTTGGGGAAGCTTGGAGCTATTAGGCAATTTATCCCTGAGTTAGCTTTTAAAGCTTATCCATTGAATCACTTGCTTAAGAAAGATGTTGAGTTCAAGTGGGATGAAAGTTGTAACAAGGCCTTCCTAGAATTCAAGAAATTTCTTTTGCAGCCCCCAACCCTTCGCCCACCCAACCCAGATAAGTCGTTTGTATTGTATACCTCAGCTACTCAGGTTTCCTTAGGAGTGGTCCTTACTCAACAAGATGATAATAATGAGTATGTCGTGTACTATATTAGTCGAACAATACTTTTGGCAAAAACTTAGTACACTCCCATGGAAAAGGATTGCCTAGCTATTTATTTTGCAAGAATTCAATCTTTGTATTGTTACACAAAAAGTTGTTAAAGCTCAGATAATTGTTGATCAATTGGCAACAGCTCCTGACCTTGTGCAACAACCCTTAAAGGAGGCATTGCGTGATGAGGACATAATGGTTATATCTTGTGCCCCTCATGACTTTGTCATATTTCCTTCCTCCATTGCCTCTAGCCTTATTTAGGAGTCTGCTCCTTATGAACTTACTGAGCAGGAAAAGGCCCTCTTGGAGTCTCATGAGGCTGCCAAGAGGTACCATGAAACAAAAGCTAAATCCAAAGTTGACACACCTTCCTCTTCTCAAGAATTTGATGAAAACCTCCACCCTGACACTTGGATCCTTCACTTTGATGGAGCAAGAAATGAGTTTGGTGCAGGAGCTAGTATCTTTCTCAAGTCTACAAGCCTAGTTGTTCCTATGGCCTTCACTTGAACTTTTTTTTTTACAAGGGCAAGCCTAGTTGTTCCTATGGCCTTCCACTTGAACTTTTTGGCATTACTAATAATGTTGCGGAGTATGAGGCTCTAATTTTAGGTCTCTGGCTGCCCAACATATGAATGTTAAACACATCAAAGTGTTAGGTGATTCCCAAGTCGTGGTTCGTCAAATTGCCGATCAGTATGCTGTCAAAGCTCCCCATTTGATTCCTTACCACCAAGTGGCTACTAATTTGATCAATGCTTTTGAGTCCTTTACCATTAGGCATTCCCCTAGGGGGTATAATGCTAAGGCTGACTCCCTAGCCGCTTTGGCTAGTAAATTTATACCACATGAAAATATTTCTGAGACTAATTTTGTGGTAAAAGTTCATGATGAACCTATTATTTCTATCATTGATGGCCTGGTGGATGTGCATACAATTGAGGTCAATGCTATTGATTGCCAAATCCCTCTTGATGATCCTTGGTATGGCAACATTTTATGCTTCCTCGATGATCAATCTTACCCACCCACGGCTAATGCTAAGTTGCAGGATTGTATCCATAAGAGAGCATTCAAGTATGTTGTCCTCAGCGAAGTCCTAAACTACCTTAATCCACATGGTCTTCTCTTACAATGCCTTATAAAAGCCGAAGTACCCAAAGCCCTTTTTGATGTTCATAATGGCAACTCTAGAAGGCACTTTAGTGGTCATTCTAAAGCGCATAAACTATTTAGAATGGGTTACTTCTGGCCAACAATGGAAACTGATGCCAATAACTATGTTAGATCTTGTGATAAGTGTCAGTTTCACAAAGCTGAAATTCATGCCCCTACCCAAGCTCTTCATCCAATCGAGTCTCCTTAGCAGGGTTATGCATAAGGGTTAGTACCAAAAAAGTATTTATAAATTTGAGGCGAATCAAGGTGAATCATGTATAAACTATGGGGCAAATTTTGCAGAAAATTTATCAAAATATGGCGAATTTTCAAAAAAATTGCACATAAATTATAAATATTTTTGGGGGCACTTTTGACCTATTAAATCATCCTAAAACTTTATAAAAACACCACCATTAGATCAGGCTCGAAAAGAGCTTTCCAACGAGTACAAATATGCCTATGTTTGGATATATTTTGATGCCTAAAATTGTGAAATAATTATTAGTTGCCATCTGCCAATCGCCATCTTCGCCATGTGCCACTCGCCATGTGCCAATTGCCTTATGCCAGTCGCCACATGTCGACTGGGAGAATGCGACTGACAATCATTTCACAGTTTTAGGCATCAAAATATATCCAAACATAGGCATATTTGCACTCGTTGGAAAGCTCTTTTCAAGCCCGATCTAATGGTGGTATTTTTATAAAGTTTTGAGATGATATAGTAGGTCAAAATCTACCTCAAAATGACATTACCTCCTCACCACCATATTTGGGACCACATTTGACCTATTAAATCATCTTCAAACTTCATAAAATACCACCATTAGATTGGGCTTGAAAAGAGCTTCCAACGAATACAAATATGTCTATGTTTGGATATATTTTTATGCCTAAAATTGTGAAATGATTGTCAGTCGCCATCTGCCACTCGCCTTCTGCCACTCGCCACATGGCGACTGGCAGATGGAGACTGACAATCATTTCATAGTTTTAGGCATCAAAATATATCCAAACATAGGCATATTTGTACTCGTTGGAAAGCTCTTTTCAAGCCCGATCTAATGGTGGTATTTTTATGAAGTTTTGAGATGATTTAGTAGGTCAAAATCTACCTCAAAATGACATTACCTCCTCACCACCATCTTTGGGACCACTTTTGACCTATTAAATCATCTTCAAACTTCATAAAAATACCACCATTAGATTGGGCTTGAAAAGAGCTTTCCAACGAGTACAAATATGCCTATGTTTGGATATATTTTGATGCCTAAAACTATGAAATGATTGTCAGTTGCCATCTGCCAGTCGCCATCTACCAGTTGCCTTCTGCCAGTCGCCATGATTGTCAGTTGCCATCTACCAGTCGCCATCTACCAGTTGCCTTCTACCAGTCGCCATGTGGCGAGTGGCACATGGCGAGTGGCACATGGCGAGTGGCACATGGCGAGTGGCAGATAGCGAGTGGCAATAATTTCACAGTTTTAGGCATCAAAATATATCCAAACATAGGCATATTTTTACTTGTTGGAAAGCTCTTTTCAAGCCCAATCTAATGGTTTACTTGTTGGAAAGCTCTTTTCAAGCCCAATCTAATGGTGGTATTTGTATGAAGTTTGAAGATGATTTAATAGGTCAAAAGTGGTCCCAAAGATGGTGGTGAGGAGGTAATGTCACTCGCCTTGTGCCACTCGCCTTGTACCACTCACCATCTGCTAGTCACCTTATGCCACTCGCCTTCTGTCACTCGCCTTATGCCAGTCGCCTTATGTCCGCCAGTCGCCTTCCACCAATTGCCTTTTGTTAGTCGTCGACTCGTGTTTTGTCAATCGTCTACTTTGTATTGCTCGCTATCCGAAAAAATTAATGTTGTAATTGTATGAGAGTCGTTACGATTAGCTATATATAATGGGGTACAAGGGGCGAATTGGGCAGGATATTTTTTATTTTTAATAAATTTAAGGCGAAAATTAGGCGAGAAACCTTATGATAACTTGGCGAATTTACCCTTAAAAAAATTGGATCCCGAAATTTTTGGGCGAATGGGCCAACCTATATGGTCCCAAAATTCGCAAAATTAACATTGTGAAAATCTGAATATTCGTGCTAAATTGCGAAATTCGCCACTATGCATAACCCTGCTCCTTAGCTTTTTTATACTTGGGGTCTTGACCTTGATGGACGCAAATTCATTATCACAAGCACAAAAAATTTTACCAAATGGGTTGAAGCTATAACTTTGACAAATTAGACAGCTCTCACCGTATCCAAGTTTATCTTTAATCAAATTGTGTGTCGTTTTGGTGTCCCGTCTACTCTCATTTCAAATAATGGTACTCCTTTTAAAAACAAAGAAATGCAAGAGTTGACTTCTCAATTAGGGATTCAACACCATTTTTCCATGCCTTACTATCCACAAGGGAATGGTCAAGCTGAATCTAGCAATAAAATTTTTTATTACTATTCTAAAAAAGATGGTTAAAGAATCAAAGAAAGATTGGCACTTGAAGTTATATCATGCGTTGTAAGAGTACTACACTAGTATTTGGACGCCACAAGGGCAACCCCTTTTTCTTTGGTCTATGGTACTAAAGTTGTGCTATCGATTGAAATTAAATTGCCTTCTTCGCATGTTTCTCTAAAAAATCTATTGAGTCATGATGAGTATCGTCGAGTATAGGGAGGCCCGTCTCACCGAACTTACCACTCGATGAGAGTCGTCTACAAGCTCTTGAGCATAATAGAGCCTATAAGAGTCATGTTGCCAAGCAATATAATATGAAAGTTTGTCATCGTGATTTCGCAGTCGGGGACCTTGTCCTCAAGCTTGATAATGTGCATAAGCGTAAAGGCAAGTTTATTCAAAAATTGCTCGGTCCATATGCTATCAAAGAATTGTTTGGGTCCAAGGCAATGAAATTGCAAACAATGGATGGAGTTGAGTTGGATGAACCCACTAGTTCCATGCATGTCAAGTGCTTTTATGCGTAGTCCCCTCCAACCTATTTGTCATATGCTATCAAAGAATTGTTTTCTCGGTCTGCTTATTGACTTTGGTGCCTTATTTTTCATTTTGACCGCTTTGACTGTCTGTTTGTGTGTGTTGATCCTATACATTCTTTAGTTTGGCACATCTCTATTTGTTTCGTTTTGTCCCTAATGATCGTGACCGTGACCACCCCTTAAAGCAACGATCTCAGTCATCCAATCTTAAAATGTCTTCTGCTAATTTTGGCTTGTTGTATTGCGTTTTATGAATGGTCTCTTTTGTCTGGTCGTGATTGTCCCTTTAAGCTGCAATCTCGATCACTTTGACTGTTCAGATTTGATTCTGCTTTTTGGTATGTTTTTGCATCATTGCTTCGTTGCTTGGTGTTTTTCGTCTGTTTTTACTGGCATTTATGGTTGTTAACTTTGTATGCGCTTTGTTTCCCTTTCTTTGTCATGGTGTCACTCTTCCCACTAATGGGGCACCATGATATCCTCAATGTCATCTTTCTGTCAGTACCTTGCTTCAAGTACCATAAAGCAAACCGCCTTAGTTCAACCCATGTCATCTCCCAAGGCAATGTTTCTTGACATTTGCATGCAATAAAAACAAAACACAATCAATCATTTGGTGTCCCACTGTAGTGGCAAGCATGCCTTGTTGAACAACGTGCTTGACCAAATACTGCAATGACGAACCTCGTTACAGTAAGGGCATGGTGACTTTTCCTTCCATGGAATCTCCCTCCTCTGGGACGAGCTATAGTGTGTATCTAGCCCATCTCTGATCTCTTATGTCATTTTTGGTGTCTCACTGTAGTGGCAAGTGTGTCTTGTTGAACGCACTTGACTGGATGCTACAATGGCGAACCCATTGTAGTAAGGGCACAATGACTTTCCCTTCCACGGGATCTCCCTCTCCTAAGGTGAGTTGCAGCATGTACATAGCCCACCCATTTCTTGCTCTTATCTTTTTGCTCCCTCTGTTGTGGTGGGCATGCCTTGTCGAGCAACACGTCCATCATCAGCTACAAGGCGTGAGCTGGCTTTGGGGACATACTTCTGTACCGTTGGTGGCATAGCTTGGCATCTCTTGGGGCCCCCACAGCAGTGGGTGGACAAGATTGATTGCCATAGTGTCCATCTATGCCTGTCTTGCGATTTATGTTAGGATTGGGATCAAATACCTGCGTTTATACATGGGGTGGGTTGTTCCTCCCAATCCGCCCCATTGTAGTGACAAGTGTGTTTGTTGGTACTTGGCACTTATCGGATACTACATGCAGCCTACCTACTCCAGTGGCATGTATGAGAGGCACACCACCCCATGCATAGCCTATCCTGGAGGGAGGTATTATTTTATTATCATGTTTGACATCAAACGCTACTCAAATCATACATGAAGTTTCATATATGACCCATCATTGTGTGCTACACAAATCTCGAGTATGCATCATCAAATTTCTCAAATGACATGTCGCCATATGCCACACAAATATTGAGTGTGTCATACAATACATTTGGCATGTCATTGTGAGCTACATAAATCATATGCAAATGCCATGGATATTTTCTACATAATATTATTCAAGTTTTGCAGGAATATAGCATAAGGACAATGCTCCTAGGGGTTTTGGCACGCTTTGGACTCATTTGTCCACTCCAATTTGGCTCATTTTGCACCCCAACTAGCACTTTCAATGCTTAGGGCATTTTTACAAGTAAATTATTTTCCAATCGCATGGGACAAAGTAAAAATCAAATTCTTTCAGCCAAAAATTTCAAGGGCACTTACAGGTAAGTATCAGGTATGTTTTCTTGTACTCTCGCACTTTTGGCTAAATCTTTGCATATTTTCTGTTTATTTCAAAAAATTTTAATTTTTGCATAGACAGTAGAGTCAAAAAAATTACAAAAAAATTGTTTTTTATTCCTTAGCATAGAATTTCATTTTTGTTGCTTCGGCTATCACATATTGCTCTTCTTCTTTCTTGTTTTCCCAAAGGACTCATGAGTGGCTATCCCTTGCGATGTCACTCACAGTCCTTAGGGAGGGGCAATATGTGTTTGTAAAAAGAGCATTAACAACTAACTTTGCAAGTGGTGTATGGGACAAGGCTTGGATAGGACGACAGCAAGCCATGCTCGCCGATGGTTTTGGTTCCCTTTCTTCACCCAATTGCCATTCTTCCGCCATTTTTCATGACATTTTTGCCTTCTAACTTTCCCAAAACCCAAAAATATAGATAGACGCAGGATTAAGGGATGTTTTGACACATGTTCCCCAAAGCATGCATCCTAAAAATCGACAGTGCCGCAATCGCCACATTGATTGACAGTTGTAGTCACCGGTTGAATTTTAGTGGTTTTGATGTGCAATCACAATGCTAGCGTGTTTTTGCACTTAGGGTTCGAATGGCATATCGTTTGGACCGATAATTATGATTATATAGCCCTAGAAAGGATTGAAAATCAATCATCGGCTCTAAAGGGAAAGTTGCCATTTTATCTACTATAAATTCCCCTTTCACTTCCTCATTTTCTCACCTCACTATCACAAAACGCTCGCTAAAACATTTTTTATGCTAATTGCCTTTGTTGCTATCGCATCACACACCCGAATTTGCTCTCTTTCTCTAAAGGCTCCCACCTTATTCTTTGGGGGTTCTCCCCCCCTCTCGGCTTAGTAAGGAGAAGATGCTCCACGAGATTCGGAAGGATGTTAGTCTCCAGTACACCAGATGCACATGGATCTCTCATGTTGCCCCTCTTTCCCCCAAGATGTCTTTCTCCCATGAGCACTTCTTACAGATTCAGAAAGGCAGAATAGTTCCTCCCCAATACCTTCAACAGCACACAATGCATAGTCTTCGGATCACTATTGGGCAACTCAGGGTGTGTTCTCACCAACTCCGGATTGAGTCAAATCACCATCTTCCGACGAAGGAGCAGATTTGCTTGTTTTGCTCCTTGGGTGAATTTGAAACCCTTCATCACTTCATTTTTTGTTGTCCCATTTATTATGAGATCCAAGGTAGGTTTCATTGCCTTTTCAGGGACAACTCTTGATTTGTTTCTACCTTCTTCAGATACGAGGACCTGCGTTGTCTCGCACTCTTTCTTAGGGAGATAACTCAGCTTCGACGACATAAAAGTTCTCCAAATGGATCTCACCATCCTCAACATCGGCTCATCAGAACATACTTCACCAACTCCGACGGACCAGGTGACTTCAATCAAAAATGCCCCACATCTTCCAGTTCGGACAAAAGTAGGGTCACTAGACAACGCACCAACAGTTTGTCAGGGTTCCAAACTAGCAATGGGCAGATACATATCATGGACTTCTTCAGCTCCGGTACTTCGGCCTCAACTATTAGGAGAGAGTAGTTTCTGGCGGGTTCTTGGAGCTTGCCTCCCCTGGGCTACTCCCTCCCCCCTCCTCTCTCTTCGTTCTTCTTAGTGTGCACTCCTCTCTGTTGGATTGCAGCCCTCCCCCCCCTGCTCTCCCTTTTCTTTTCTTTTCCCTTTTCTTTTCTTTTCCCTTTCTCTTTGGCCCGTTTGTCGGGTTTCATCTTGTATTTATCTTAGTTCTTTTCTTTGTTTTTAGCCTGCTAGCTGGCAGTCATTATTGTCCTTCTTATAGTCCCTTGGGTCTTATTTTGGCCCACCGCGGACATTAATAATATTTCATTTCTCTTTCTTGTCCTTGCAGGTACAACCAAAGCCCTCGACCATTGGTTCGTTGTCTTCCATAGAGGAGGACAGGACACTCTACCAGAACTCGCAACCAAAGGTTATCGATTGTCGTTCAAGGACCATTTTCCAAGGCAGCTCAAACCCTTTGTAAAATTCCCAAGTGTGATCTCTCCATATTGTGGTGACATTGCAAGCAAGATAGGGTAGGAATGAGCTTTCTTTATTTGCTGAATAGTGTGGTCCTTAATGCCCTAGGTATCAAGTAATTATTTGCACTGCATTAGGATTAGCCCTAGCTTACTGGTATTTTGTGGATAATTTTAGTGTAGTTATTCTTGAATGCTTCAAATTTATTTATGCTTGAATTATGATAGCTTTCAGCATTTATTGTTAATTTTCTGCTTTGTTGTCTTAGTTCTAGCATTTTGGTTTATCTAGTATTAATTTGAATAATTAAATTAGATATCCCTTTTTTCTCGCAAACACTCCAAGACCTCGATTTCTTACAAATGGTTATGTTGTGGTGGAACAAAGCAAATTTTGAAGGATCATATATGCACTTTTGTTCAAAAGATGAAATATTTAAAGGAGCAAATGAAGATTTGAAATGCCAAATCTTTTGGTAACATTTTTAAAGAAAAGAAAGAAATTGAATCCAAGCTCAAAAATTTACAGGAAATAGTAGAAATCAATGGAATAGAACAAGATTCTTATGTGAAAAAACAAAAATTACATTTTTATTATCATAATGCATAGAAAAAGGAGGAGCCATGTCGATCCCCAAAATCTTGGGAGAAATGGCTCAAGGAAGGAGATAGAAATACAAAAAAAAATCCACTCTACAAAAAAAACAAATTTTTGTTTTCATTGCATATAAATTATTTTAAATCCAAATGAAAGAAATATGGACGAAAAAAAATATATAAAGAAGAAATCAATTAATTATTTCAAATATATTTTGTCAAAAACTGGGCAAGATAACGAGGCACAAGATAAGCTTTTGCAAATATTCCATCAATTATCACACAGGGGCAAAATGAAAGCTTGATGAAGACGATATCTATGGAGAAGCTACATGAATCAGTTTTCTCTTTCCATCCTAACAAGGCACCTAGCAATGATGGATTTCCTATATTTTTCTTTCAAAATTTTTGGGATTTATTGAAGAGTGATATGTTGGTTGTGGTTGAAGAGGCCCGAAAAGGAAGGCTACAATAAGTGAGATCAATGCCACTTTTATTACATTGGTTCCCAAGAAAGGCAAGACAAAATATTTTGATAATTTTCATCCAATAAGCCTTTGTCTTGGACGTCGATCTGCCTAGTGGGAAATGCACCCTAGACTGCACCAAGATTGGATGACTATAATTTCTTCTAAGTCAGCCTCCGGAGAAGGCCAGTTCCTTAAAATGCTAAAGAAAATAAAGAGGAGTTCAAGACTAAAGACAAAGATGCAAAGGTTAGAAGGAGATAGGGTTACATATTAATTGAAAAATGGTCGGGATATAGCTTAACAGCAATGAAATACACCGAACAAGAACCCTGCAAGTCAATCTAGGACCAAGCCCAACAGACCAGCCATTAAACAGAGCATTACAGAGTTCACTAAGCTCAGAATATCTATCTCTAACATTCCAAGAACTTCATAAAAGGTAATCCAATTAAAGCAAAATTTGCTTAACAGAGTTTACCATTCATAAAAGTATTAAGCAGAAATGTATAAAGGTACACAAAGCACATTCATGTAAAAACCTGAAACGTTATCTTCAACGGAGGCCAAACAGCTTCTTGCTTATATTGATCACAGAGCAGAATATAGAGCATATAACAGGCAAATTGCTAAAAAGTCAACCCTTGTACTAAGAAATTCTCAGCTATTTATAGGACTATACAATGTTTTTTGTTATTCTTGATCATTACAATGAAAGCCCTTTTCAGTCCTGATGTGGATAGGCACAGTCTCATCAGCACACTTGAAGAGAGTGGTTGTCACTTTCTGGCTCAACTACCCTAATTCTGGTGAAGACGTGGCCTATCTTGATCTCTTCCCAAAACATGGTATCTATGAACCTTTAAGGGGCCTGGGTATCTCTGGCAATTTCAGCTTTTCACCACTATGCCTTGCTGCCACGTCGGTTTGTCAAAGGTGCCAGCTCAGCCTGATTGTTTCAATATGAGCAGCTGAGTGCTCCTTTGGTTCAGGTCTTCGACACATGCAACGATTGCTAAAAGGAGCATGTTCAAGGCCTCTTATCCATTGTCGAAGCTCTGAAGTGTTGTTAGGCTCTTTTGGCTGCTTTAGGGACCCTTTAAAGGCGAGACCAGGATCTTACAACACTTCGCTAACGTCATCACTTAAGAATCCCCATAATTGTGTTCCTCCCAGGATGGGCTTTTAATAATCCCAGCATCAAGATTTTTTTGGCAAGTGCTCAACTTCTCTAGGCTTCCCTTTGTCTTCCAAACTCTTGCTTTCTGGGACCGGACTTTGGAAGACTCTTGATGACATCATCTTTTGAAGATCCCAGGATCACTTGTTTCCGAGATTCGACATCCCGAATTTTTTTAAGCTTTGCGTGACGTCGCTTGAAAATCCCGGGATTGCTCCATTTCGAGCTTCTTTTGTTCCAGGCTTGATTTACCAGACTTTCAATATCCTATACTTTTATATGCTTTATGCTAATGTCATCATTTCATGAGTCCGGGGTTGATTTCTTCCAGGATTGCTTACCAGAGCCTTAGCAAATTTTGACCCAACCAAATGCGTCTTAATTTTTGGCTGCTTTCGTGAATTCAGCCATTCTTAGAGGACTTGAAAACTTCAAAACTCGGACCCGGACAGACGCATTTGGACCTCTGGTAGCCTGCTCATGCAAAAATGACAAGCCCAAGCTTGTGTTTGGATTTTTTAGCAAAATTTTGGCAAAAATTAGAGTCTTTGCCATTGCTTGTAAGGACTCTGTATGTGGGCGATTACTTTAACCCACACTGTGTAATATGATTTATAAGTTCATTTCAATAAATTATGGAAAGCAGGTTGAAAGGCATTCTAAATTGTGTTCTCTCAGAGTTTGTTCGTGGTAAACAAATTCTTGATGGTGCAATTATTGCACAAGAGGCGATACATTCTCTTCATTCCATGAAAACTATTCTTATGAAATTAGATATGTTCTTGGAGTTTTCTACATGATATTCTCAAAAAGTTAGGTTTTGATTACAGTTGGTGTGAATGGATTGAATGTTTTTATAGTACTGCAAAATATTCTATTTTGATCAAAATCTCTTGTTGGTTACTTTAAGTCATCTCGTGGACTCCGCCAAGGTGATCCACTATCTCCTTGTCTATTCATTATTCTTGCTGAGGCATTAGGAAGAGCTTTCTCAAAGGCAAAAATGGAAGAAAAAATCAAAAGTATTCAAGTTGCAAAAAATGGTCCCTTCGAATCTCATCTCCAATTTGTTGATGATACTTTTCTTTTGGGCCATCCCTCAGTCAATGAGACCATGGAGTTTAAATCAAAATTATCATGCTATGAGAAGGCTACTGGACAGTTGGTTAATACTACAAAATCAAGGGTTTTTTTCATTAACACTGTTCTAGATTTACAACAAATTATTGTAGATATTTTGGGGTTTAGAATTGCAAAACTCCATCAACTTACTTGGGTATTCCTTTGTTCATAAAGGAAATAGAAAGGATCTTTGGGTCTCTTGTTTATAGAGAATGAAAGCTAGTTTGGAAGGTTCGAAAGGTAAATTCTTAACCATGGCGGAAGGCTACAACTCATAAAGACTACATTGCAATCCATCCCTATTTATATGATGTCACTTTCAAGATTACCAGTATGTATAGTATCAAAAATTGATAAAATTCAAAGAGGCTTTCCTTGGAATGGATATAAGAAAAAATTTAGGTTTCCTCTTTGTAAGTGGGATAAGGTTTGAAAAGGAAAGAATATTAGAGAAGCAGGCTTGCAAAACTGCAGACTTATGAGTTTTACCTTAGGGGCAAAACTTGGGTGGAAATTATTCAAAGATCAAGGAAAAAATTTGGCGAAAACATTACTTCAAAAGTATACAAGTTCTCTTAATGCAATGAATTTTTTTAGGAAAGAAACCTACCCAAAGGATCACCAACATGGAACTTCATATAAATAGTTTGCAATTAATCAAGAAACATATTAGATGGTCATTCAATGAGGGGACATATGTAAATTTTTTGTTTGATGCTTGGTTGAAGCCTTATCCTCTTTATCTCTGATTCAAAATGGCAACCATTGGCTCGAGCATGCCTAGCTTGTAAAGATCCAAAGGGCAAAGTTTATAATAATGTGAGCAACAAATCCAGATCATGGATGTATATTAGACTTTAGTAACCAAGTTGACGGAGAAGAACTCAAACAAATTGTAGATAAACTTCAAAATATGCTTCAAGAGTTTTATTTATTGATTTTTACATGAAAAGATGAGTTGTTTTGGAATATATTAAAATATGGTGGATACTTGGTCAAGTTGGGATATGAGGATTTAGAGCAATCAAATTTTCCTACTCCCAAAATTTTTTCTTAGAAGAATGTTTGCTCACTAGAGGTTCTCCCTAAGGCCTCAAAATTCCTTTGGTTAGCAATCAAAGTAAGATTCTTACAGGACAGGAATCCACAAAGAAGGGGATATCATGGACATTTTGAATGTGCCTTGTGTGAGAAGGATTTAGAAACATCAGACCATTTACTTCTTTGTTGTCCCTTTGCTCACACCATTTGGGGTTACTTTTTAAAAAATATGAAAATATATTGGGCAGCTCCATCAACATTGAAAATTTTGATGAAATGTTGAATTAATTATTTCAAAGCTAAAGCATTATGTATTCTATGGAGAACTGTTCCTACCATTATTTGTTGGAACTTATGGCTTAAAAGGAACGATAGTATTTTTTTAAATAAATCACAAAATCATGCCCAAGTTTGGAACCATATTATTGCCTCTCTTGCAAAATGTTTACAGAAATGGCGCTCATCATGGAAAGTCTCAAATTCAAAAAAAAAGGTGATAACAACTTGGTTACAGCATTTGAACATACATAGAAGAGTTATATGTGATAATGGCATTAAAACAAAGATCTGCTTCGATGTCGGGTAACATGGAAATGTCCAGAAATTGGGTTTATCAAAATTAATTTTGATGGTGCTTCTAAAGGAAATCTGAGAAAAGCCAGTGGAGATGGTGTTTTTTGAAATAATGAAGGCAAAATTCTCCTCACTCACTCAAAATAATATGGAACTTCAACAATAACTATGTAGAGGCTGGGCACTTCTTACAAAGATTAAAATTACAATTGAAAAATGATGGAAATATATTTCAATTGAGGAGGATGCACAAATTATCATTAAAACTACAACAAAAACGAATGTGGGGATTGAATAAGAATAATATTATTGCTGATGTTCATCATCTATATATTGGAGGCAATCTCTTGGAAATGTTAGCATATCTATAGAGAAGGATATCAAGTAACAGATAATTTTGCCAATTATGTTGTTAATCTTCATTTTGGTGAAATTCAAATTTTAGAAGGCAGCTGACCTAGTGAAATTTTATCTCTTAATGAAAATGATGTCAAGGAGTTGATTGTGGAAACATAGCACTTTGAAAAAGATGAATATATTTGATTAAAAAATAAATGAAAAATATCTATGATAGAAAGGCATGTTGGATATGGTTTAATTGACCTTACAGCAATATTTTGGTATTTTGATGGGATTGGTCCCCAATAGAAGCCATATATATATATATATATATATATATATATATATATATATATATATATATAGCCTAGTTTATAAATTATAAAATACAAATGTGTGATATTAATATCAAATAACATGAACTTAAATAGTTTGAGTCAAGATCAAGTGCAAGCAAGGAGCATGCCCCACTAGGTAGCATGGAAGAAAAGTCACATTTGAAAGCCCTAATGGGAAGTCAGGATGCCCATGTTGGAGAGAAAATATATGGCAAGTTCGATCCAGGGAGTAGATGTTACACCAAAAGTGATTATCAAGGATGAGATGATCGAGCATGATATAATGGTTCTTAAAAGTAGAGGGTTAATATGTAAGTTCCATGGATACTAGCCAAGGTTTTCAAAGGTTCAAAATTGGATCAAGTGGAAGTGGGGATTGAATTCAAACTACTCCGTAACTTTTCTTCCTAAAGATTTTTCACCTCGTCATCTTTTCCATTTTGGAAATCAAGGTTGATATAATGGGTGGTGGTCCATGGTTTAGAGGGAGATATGCCCTTTATTTAAGAGCATAGAGAATTTTTCTGTCGAGACAGAAACTATTAAAAACCTTTCAATTTGGGTTAGGCTTTTTGGACATCCATATCAGCTTATCAATAAGGATGCTTTGAAAATTCTTCAAGGAGGGACTAACTATGAAGGAGCGAAAGCATGCTATCTATACCCGGATATGTGTTGCTATGGACATTTCAAAACCTTTACCACAATCTATTAAGATTAAATCCGCATCAAGAGAATGGGATCAAAATGTGGATTATAAAAACATTGCAATCGGATGACACAATTGTTATGAAACTAGACACATGGCAAGAGATTGCAAAGTGAAAACTATGAAGAAAAAGAGAGAAAATTTTGGTCATGAAATAAACTTCAAGATGAAGCAAGGAAATCATTATGTGATAGAATTTGGATTAGATCAAGAATATTCCACTCATGTTAGGATATTAAAAGCAAGCAAGCTAAACAACAATAATTAGTACACGAGATTTTACGTGGAAACCCTATAGTGTGCAGAGAAAAAAACGGAGCAAAAGGCGGCTTTTCTCTTTTATTATTCTCAACAAGCTTTCATACATTCGCACTATCATAATACAAGGGGCATTCCCCTTTTAATAGAAATACAAAGAAAGATTCCAAAAAGCCGTGGCACGATAAAAGTGCTTTATTAAAAAAGTTGCTTTATTAATTGTGTTAAAAAACGCGCTTAAGTTGTGTTTTAGTAACCCACATCGTATGATTGTACAAATGAAAATTTCGGGTCGAGTCGGGTTGCGCATGGGGTTGGGTTACTCAATGTTGCACCACCATGCTCCACTCTGCTGAAGAACATCGGAGATTTGGATATTGACTTCACCTCCTAACAACTCCAAAAGAAGAGGCAAAGAAATTCTATCTAAAACATTATATGGCAAAGGCCACCATAGTTTACTCAGATCAATTGTTAGAAGAAACAAAGAAGGATACAAGGGATGAGAAAGTACAATGTGCAAGTTCAAATTCAAAAGAAATTAAAGGTGCAAAGAAAGATGTGGAGGAAAATTTTAAAACAAAGACAAGTAGAAGAGATCAAGTTTATTCTAGGTAAATCGTCTTCATTTTCCTCAAGTAGTATATGTTCCTCTCCTGGCAATAGAATTGAAAGTAGTGTAGAGGTTATCCCTTGCATTTCAAGGTTTCAAGAGCAGCATAATAAAGAAACGAGGATGGAGAAAATAGGATTTTTAAGGCAGCATAAGAAGGTAATTGTTATGGAGGAGCGTCATTGTATTTTAGGGTTTCCAAGGCATCATAAAAAAAGAGTGTTTTTGAGATTATTCCTTGCACTTCGGATCCTTCAAAGCAAGATAAACCTATAAATGATAGGTCTCGCTATTGAAAAATTGAAGAGATTGACAAAATGAAAGTGTTGGTGGAAATGAAAAAAGAGAGGAAGACCCACCTATAGATGATAAGTCTCGCTATAAGCAATGCGAAAAATTTGAAGAGATTGATGAAGATGAAAGTGTTGGTGGGAATGAAAAAAGCGAGGAAAACCCAAGAAACAAAAACAAAGAGAAAAAGAGAGTGGGATATTGATATGGGAAAACAAAAGCAATTATCCCGGAATTGCAAAGTAAACACACAAATAAAAACAAAGAGAAAAAGAGAGTCAGAGGGGTATTGATATGGGAAAACAAAAGCAATTATCCTTAAGTGTTAACCAAATTGCATGGTAAACACACAAATGGAAATAAAAAGTGATGTGAAAATGATATATTGGAATATTCGGGGCACGAATAAGACCCTAAAATAAAATAAGGTATTGAGGAATTAGCTCGTTGTTGCAGACAGCATATTTATAGATATGGAAATCATGTAGCAAATATAAGAGTTGAAAAATGATATCATGGAATATTAGGGATGAATAAGACCCTAAAAAAGAGGTTTTAAGGAATTAATTGATTGATATAGCCGACATATTTATAGATATACCATGGCAGTTTGAGGAAGCTGGTGACTTCTTTGAAGAAAAGGCAAATGAATAATATCTTTAATTAAAAGGCAACATAATAAGTATGGGGGCACCAAGCTCATTAAAACCCGTGTTTTTAACCCAATGGCATTAGCTCTACCAGTTAGATTCTTCACCTTGAAAGAGAAGACTGAGGTTTTGCCAAAGGATATATGCTTAAACAGCCAACTTTTTGTCATACCTGGTGATGATGAAATTCCAATTGTATCCTTTTGAATCCATTTTTATGTTATTAATTAGTATAAAAATGTAATATTTTATAGTTTTAATGGAAGGGCCCCAATCAAAACCACACATAACTTTAAAAAAAAAAAAATTGATATCACAAATAAAATAATCCGTAAAAGTGAATGTACCTGGAACGCAGAGCCTTCGGTGGTGCTTCCCATGCCAAACTCGTCGAGGTTCGTTTTGCCAAAGAGCATGGCGTCATTTTGACGCAGCTTCGCGACGGCCGTAGCGTCAAACGGAGGGCGGTAACCCTCCAAAATTCTGGACCCTCCGGTTGACGGCATGTCCTTCGTGCACAGGTTGTCCTTGACGGCGATCGGGACGCCCGCCAGGAGCCCCACCTCCTCATTTCTCGCGAGTTTCTCGTCAATTTCTGCGGCCTCCGTCAAAATCTTGTCGGAGACGTAGAGAAAGCTCTTGACGTGGGGTTCCGTCTGTTGCAGGCGAGCGAGGTATTCTTCCGCGATTTCGACGGCCGTCCGCTCCCTTGACACAAGGGATTTTCTTATGCGCAGGATTTCGGAAGTCTGCGTTGACGGTGCAGAGACCGCCGGAGAGGAGGATTTGACGACATTGTGAAGATGGGTGACGGTGCTCCGTCTGCAGTGGGATACATTGACGCTGCCGTAGAGGAGAGAGCGCGGCAATGGAAGCGCTGCCCTCATCCTGAAGGATGAGTTACTAGTGGACGAAGAGACACCTGCGCATAAAGCTTTGAATTTAAGAGTGAAATTTATTTAAACTATAAAGATATTTGAAAAAAATATGCAAGTAGGTGTTTTTAAAAGGAGCAATGCGTCGCAAAACAGTCTTCAGGGGTTAGTAGATTGGGTCGCATAACAATCTTCAGGAGTTAGGTAGATTGGTAGTGCCTAGCTAGGCACTTGCCAAAAAGAGACCTAGGTTCAAACTTTGAAGATATGTTTGCCAGTTTGTAAAGGTGTAGTTTGTTTTGAATTTTTTAGTGTGTGAGTGTGTGCCAGGCTGACAATGTTGATATAAATCTCAATATTGTGTCCACTTCACGCGGGGTTAATAATATCTAAGTGGAATAGGTGTTAGTTGCCCTAATTTGATGTTTAAGAAGGTTGGGGTCCTCTTGACTTCATCTAACCCATCTAACCCAATAAGTTAGGGTTTACAAAGTAATAGTGTTATTGATAACTCTATATATCTTTAAACAAAAATCATTCATATTTTAATTATGAAATAGTACAGAAAGTCAAGTAAACTCATTACAAGAATGCGAAAGAAATTAGTATAAATATGGCCAAAAAAAAATTATAGAAAGGCTAAATGTTAATTGATTTATATTTTATATTTTTATATTTTAGATCATTTTTGTTGAAAAGTTGTTTAAATTAAAATTATAGATTATTTCTAACCCAAAAAAAAAATTATAGATTATTTTTTTTGAAAAAATTGAAAAAAACTTGTATTAAAACATTGATCAGTTACAATTGGGATAAGACACATCCTAGCCGAAAATAATGAAAGCACATGATTACAAAAGAAGAGGAAGATTTGCACTGGATCCAAATCTCTTGAACCAATACTAAGCTAGCTGAGAGAGCTGATAGGTCTGTTACAACAACTTATCGCGAAAACACGCAGCAAACACCAACTTCACCTCTGTCCGCAAAAAAGCTACAAGTCGCGAAATCACGACACAAGACTCCTATGACCGCAAAAAAGTCAACCTGTCGCGAAATCGCGACAAAAATCCATCATTGGCCGCGACGGAGCAACATGTCGCGATATCACGACAAAAATCCACCAGCGGCCACAACGACGCAACATGTCGCGATATCGCGACAACTTTCCTCCCTTGGCCGCGACGGCGCAACATGTCGCGATATCGCGACAATTTTCCTCCCTTGGCCGCGCCGACGCAACATGTCGCGATATCGCGACAACTTTCCCTCGACGGCAGCGACGGAGCAACATGTCGCGAAATCGCGACAACTTTCCTCCCTTGGCCGCGACGATGCAACATGTCGCAAAATCGCGACAACTTTCCCTCGGCGGCAGCGACGACGCAACATGTCGCGATATCGCGACAAATTTCCTCCCTTGGCCGCGATGGCACAACATGTCGCGATATCGCAACAACTTTCCTCCCTTGGCCGCGACGATGCAACATGTCGTGAAATCGCGACAACTTTTCCTCGGCGGCCGCGACGGCGCAACATGTCGCGATATCGCGACAACTTTCCCACATCGGCCACAATAGCGCAACATGTCGCGATATCGCGACAACTTTCCCTCGGCGGCAACGATGGTGCAACATGGCACGATATCGCGACAACTTTCCTCCTTTGGCCGCGACGGCGCAACATGTCGCGATATCGCGACAACTTTTCCTCGGCGGCCGCAACGGCGCAACATGTCGCGATATCGCGACAACTTTTCCTCGGCGGCCGCAACGGCGCAACATGTCGCGATATCGCGACAACTTTCCCGCATCGGCCGTGATAGTGCAACATGTCGCGATATCGCGACAACTTTTCTCCAACAGCCGCGACGACGCAACATGTCGCGATATCGCGACAGCTTACCGCCAATGGCCGCGATGGCGCAACAGGTCGCGAAATCGCGACAAAAACTACCCTTAGCTTTTTCATTGATCATTGTCTCAAGGATCTTTCAAGGCCCTGCCTAATCACCTCATCTTCAATAGGCATGTCACTGTGTAGCTGCACCCCTATCTCTTTCGCAGCACCCATCTTAGCCAGGAAATCGGTTGCTTTGTTTAAATCTCTGCTCACATATACTCGGAATCACATCATCTAATTCCCTCCATAATTTCTTGATTTGAGAGACCCGGAATCCTCAACCTCCAAGCGTTCAACGAAAAGTTCCTCGTGCGAGCTAGAGCTCCAACCAGAATTTGAGAATCAGATTCAAGAATTATCCTCCTGTGACCCTGAGTAACTGTCCAAATAAAAGCAGATTTGATAGCAATGGCTTCTGCTTCATTATTTGTGGCTCTACCCAAACCCTGTAGTTCCCAATAAAACACTAATCCCAAAAAATTATAGATTATTAGAATAAGTATGAATAAACATTTAATAAACATCTAAGAATTTTATTAGTTAACAAATAATAAATAAACATTTAAGAATTTTATTAGTTGACAGGCGGTCCAATTGGATCCACTTTACGTCTCGTTAATAACAACTAGATGGAATAGGTTTTAGTTGTTAATTGCCCTAGTTCAATGTCTTTGGAGGGTTAAGGTATTGGGTTAGGGTTTATAGTAGCAATGGTATTAACATAACTCCATATATCTTAAAAACTCCATATATCTTAAAAAACAATTATTCATATTTTAGTTATCAAATAGTGTAGAAAGTCAAACAAACTCATTACAAGAAAAGAAAGGGATGGAAATTAGTATAAAAATGGCCATGTATATATACTCAGAAATTTTTTTTTTTTTGAAATATAAAGGCCAAATGTTAGTTGTTTTATATTTTTATATTTTAAATAATCTTTATTGAACATGAAGGATTTAATTTTTAAGTTGTTTTAATTAAAATTAAAGATTATTAGAATAAGTATTAACAAATATTAAATAAATATATGAGAATTTTATTAGTTATTGTTGAATATGTGTGATTTGACCTTATTTGACTAAAGAGTAACATTATACGATGTAGTCGGTCATAGAAGTTTCTTGCAATAACCAAATAAAAAAAAAAACATTATATGATGTAAGTTTTTTATTAAGATAAAAAAGGATTTTGAAAGGGTCTAATTCCTTTTATAAGAGTATAAATATATAAATATAACTTCTCTTACTAAAAGTAAGATAAGTCCATGTATATATATTAAGTATTTTATTTAATATAATTTTTTTTTTTAATAATAATTATTATTATTATATATAAGAGTATAAATATAACTTCTTCTTACCGAAAGTAAATAAGCCCATGTATGTATATTAAGTATATTATTTAATATATATATATATATATATATATATATATATATATATATATATATAATTAAGTATTTTATTTAATATAAAGATTTTTTTTATTTTTTTATTTTTTTTAATACAACATATCCGATTTTGTATTTTTATATTTTAGATAATATTTATTGATAATGAAGGATTTAATTTTTAAGTTGTTTTAATTAAAATTATAGATTATTAGAATAAGTATTAAAGAATTTTATTAGTTGTGCGCCTGACCGACAATGTTGATATGAATCCTGAGCAATAGGTGATCCACTTCAGGTTTGGTTAGTAATAACTAGGTGGAATAGGTTTTAGTTGCCCTAGTTCGATGTCTTGGAGGATTAGGGTCCTCTTGACTTCATCTAACCCAATAGGTTAGGGTTTATAGTGGCAATGGTGTTATCGATAACTCTATATATCTTTAAAAAATTATTCATATTTTAGTTATCAAATAGTGTACTAAGTCAAACAAACTTTTTTTTTTTTGGTAAATAAGGTACATAATCATTACAACCGGGTTTTACAGGTTGACCCAAAACCTATTACAACAATAGCACAACGCTGAAACGGGACATGATCTCAATAGGGACAGTCTGTCCTTAGCCCCCTACTGAGGTCACACAACCAACAAAGAGCAACACCCTTACAAAAGATTACACACACCTTAGAACACAGGCAGTCGACACTATCGCCTCCTAACACTTTCTTTTTTATTTTGGTCGCGAAACTGCGACATGTCGCGATATCGCGACACTTTTCCTTCCTCCTCTTTCTTTTCTCTTCTGGTCGCGAAAAAGCGACATGTCGCAAAATCGCGACACTTTTCCTTCCCGCTCTTTCTCTTCTCTTTTGGTCGCGAAACTGCGACATGTCGCGATATCACAACACTTTTTCCCTCTTGCTTATTCTCTACACTTTTGGTCGCGAAAAAGCGACATGTCGCGATATCGCTACACCATTTCTTTCATTCTGAACATGTCGCGAA
The DNA here is from genome assembly GCA_028583015.1 of Wollemia nobilis. NCBI lineage: Eukaryota > Viridiplantae > Streptophyta > Pinopsida > Araucariales > Araucariaceae > Wollemia > Wollemia nobilis. The sequence goes on from JAQPPZ010015059.1 coordinate 576,866, forward strand.
ATCATGACACTTTTTCTTTCCTCCTCTTTCTCTTCTCTTTTGGTCGTGATAATGCGACATGTAGCGAAATCGCGGCACTTATCCTTCTTGCTATTTCTCTTCTCTTTTGGTCGCGACAGGATGACATGTCGCGAAATCGCGACTCTTTTTTCATCTTGCTCTTGCTCTTCTCTTTTGGTCGCGATAAACCGACATGTCGCAAAATCGTGACACTTTTTCCTTCTTGCTCTTTCTTTTCTCTTTTGGACGCGAAAATCCGACATGTCGCGAAATCGCGACACTTTTTCATTCATGTTCAACACATCGCCAAAAAGCGACACTATTTCCTTCTTGCTCACCATGTCGCGATATCGCGACACTCTTTCTTGCATGTCACGATATCATGACACTTTTTCTTTCTTGCTCTTTCTCTTTTCTTTTGGTCACGAAAATGCGACATGTCGCGATATCGCAACACTTTTTCCATGTCGCGATATCGCGACACTTTTTCCATGTCGCGATATCGCGACACTTTTTCTTTCATGCTCAACATGTCGCGATATCGTGACACTTTTTCCTTCCTCCTCTTTCACTTCTTTTTTGGTCGCGAGAATGCGACGTGTCGCGATATCGCGCCACTTTTCCTTCTTGCTCTTGGTCTTCTCTTTTGGCCGCGAAAAGACGACATGTCGCGGAATCGCGACACTTTTTCTTTCTTGCTCTTTCTCTTCTCTTTTAGTCGCGAAAAAACAACATGTCGCGATATCGCGACACTTTTTCCCACTTGCTCTTTCTCTTCTTTTTTGGTCACGATAATACGACATGTCGCGATATCGCGACACTTCGTCCTTCAAGCTTAACTTATCGCCAAAAAGCGACCCTTCTTCCTTCAAGCTTAACTTATCGCCAAAAAGCGACACTTTTTCCTTCTTGCTCAACATGTCGCGAAATCGCGACACTCTTTCATTCTTGCTCATTACAAGAAAGGGATGGAAATTAGTATAAAAATGGCCATGTATATATATTGAGATTTTTTTTAATATAAAGGCCAAATGTTAGTTGATTTATATTTTGTATTTTTTTATTTTTTTTAATACAACATATCCGATTTTGTATTTTTATATTTTAGATAATATTTATTGATAATGAAGGATTTAATTTTTAAGTTGTTTTAATTAAAATTATAGATTATTAGAATAAGTATTAAAGAATTTTATTAGTTGTGCGCCTGACCGACAATGTTGATACGAATCCTGAGCAATAGGTGATCCACTTCAGGTTTGGTTAATAATAACTAGGTGGAATAGGTTTTAGTTGCCCTAGTTCGATGTCTTGGAGGATTAGGGTCCTCTTGACTTCATCTAACCCAATAGGTTAGGGTTTATAGTGGCAATGGTGTTATCGATAACTCTATATATATTTAAAAAATTATTCATATTTTGGTTATCAAATAGTGTACTAAGTCAAACAAACTTTTTTTTTTTGGTAAATAAGGTACATAATCATTACAACCGGGTTTTACAGGTTGACCCAAAACCTAGTTGATTTGACATTAAATTTACCATCTTGCTTGGCTCCCCACATCAATGAATCTTGTTGTATCTATAAATTTATATAATATGGTCTAAGTTTTACTTTCATCTTACTCAATGCTTCACTATTATCTTGGTTTATGTTCAACTCTTTCCATATTAGCCGACTTCCCACCATCATTGTATAGTCACTTACTAACCTACCATATCTTGGTTCTAAATCCTCCCTTAGTCTATGCATCTCCTCATCCATGGCTGGTGGTTTACTATCTAACCATGCATCTTTCTATAAGCTAATGGATCTACCATTCCCTAATTTCCTTTGTAGTCCCTTCCATAATAACTCCCTTGCCTTCACAATGTGATTCCATAACAAAGACCCCCAACATGGATCCTGTATAGTAAGCAATCTAACATCTTTCATACTATCTAAATATTTATCCTTCAATATTTTAGCCCATATTGACTATCCCTCCTTCATAAATATCCATCCTACCTTTGTAGCCAGTGCTAGGTTGATATTTGTAACTCTCTGAAGGCCCAATCATCCTTATGTCTTGGGTTGGCATAACTTCTCCCATGAGATTAGAGTATTCTACTCCTTTCTTCTAAACCAGTCTATAGAAATTATTTTTAGATTCCTTCCACAATATTAATCACTTTGAAAGGCATTCAAAAAAATGATAACTGGTATATTGGGATGGCTTGCAATGTACTCTTCACCAATTGTATTTTTCTAGCTTGGGTAAGTAAACTCCCTTTCCAACCTACCATCTTCTTCTAAAATTTATCTATTAATCCATTCCATAATGGTTGTTTATAGTCTCCTATAAACATTGGCATCCCCAAATATGTAGAGGGTAGGGTTGAAATTAAACAGCCAATCTCTCTAGATGCTCTTATTTGTTTGTCTATTGTAGTTTTTATAAAGAAAACCTTACTCTTTTCCATATTAATTTTTTGATGGGATGTTTGTTCATACAAATCCAATATCCTTCTAAACTCTGTAGCTTCTACCATTGTTGGTGTTTCCCTAGTAAAATTGTGTCATCCACAAATTGTTGGTGAATTAAACCTTCTAGGTTATGTGTTGGCTTCAATCTGTGAAGTGTTCCCAAAGCCTTCGCTGCTCCTGTACATCTCCCCAAAGCCTCAACCATTATTACAAAAAAATTGATGATATGGGATCCCCTTGCCTTAATCCCCTACTACTTTCAAAAAAGCCAACTAGAGAATTGTTTACAAGTGCTAAGAATTTAGCTCCTTTGTAACAACTACCTACCCAACTTATCCATTGCCTGCAAAACCCAAACTTGAATAAAATCTTATCTAGAAAACTCTAGGAAACTCTATCATAGGTCGTATTCATATAAAGTTTAACTATCATTCTTTTCATGGCACTAGCCTTTATAAAATGCAAAGTTTTATGGAGAGTTATTACTCCATCCAAAATTTGCCTCCCTTTTACAAACCCCCCTTGTGTTAGCTTTTAATGAATAATCACTCAATAATATGGCCACTAAATCAATAATAGTCAACTCAATATGAAGGAAATAATAATGCTAAGCAAATAAGCTTATATTCAGAATATGAAATAACTCAATATTGCTAATGGCAAATGCTAAAAAATACAATAAACTCTTATTGAATAAAAGACCTCAAATACATCATATTACATCACCTTCCATTGCTCCATGGGTGATGTTTGATTTCCCTTTTCTTGTATTTCCTTTATTGGCCCTATTACAATTGCACATCCATATATAGGATGGAATGTGACTCTTCATATGGTGTTTCTTGGCCTTCACTCTTCCTATGACTCTTCATCTTCCTATGCATGATAGACATGTGTACACATGCATACCTAACTAGGACACTTGTTCTTCCTATTCTAAAGGACTCATGTACATGTGGACAACATGCACATTTACATCATTGCACATTCTTGTGCATTTATTCCATTGCATAAAGTAAATCCTAATCTAGACATGTACCAAATAATGTAATATTCTCCAACACCCCCATGTATTACATTATTTGGTTATTGAAGACTTTAGTCTTCAATATGGATCTTCATATTCTTTCTTGAACTTGTCTTCTTCTTCTTTGTCGCTTCCTTTGTCATGCTTCATGTTTGTATCCTGATTAGTATTTTCATAAAATACTATATTTTCTAAAAATGCTTTGGCTTCATGTTCTTCTGTAGTATCTTCTAGTTCTTGTATCTCTTGGGCTAAGTGCCCCTTTTGATTTTCTTCTTTGTATTGTAACTGAGGTTGATTGTAATTATGCTGAAGTAATTGCTGATGTAGTATTTTTTGCCTTCTCCAATCTGCTACCTTTCTATATACTTGATCAAATGAATAGTTAGCATATTTCAGTCTTTGTAGCTTCACAATTACAAGTTTCTTGAGCTCTTTCATAGTCATCAAATTCTTGTATAAGAATTTATCCTTTTCCTTTGTTCTTAGAATCATATTATCCTTTGTTTTTCTGTATAGGAACTTTTGTTTCATCATCTCCATTCTTTGATTCTTCATTATTTGGTTCACAACACAATTGATCAATTTTTCTTTTCTAAATATTTTGTAAGATGTTTTCCCTTCCTGAATTTCAGTAATTGAACACTCTACTTTAGATGATGCTCTTATAGAGTCTAAATCAATTTTTGTTTCCTCTAAAGTCTTTCTAAACCATATTGGTTCTTCTCTTCTAATCATACTTTCTCTATTATTATCTATTGAATTCTTTGAATTGTCAATCATACTTTCTATATTATTATCCATTGAATCAAGCATATTTCTGAGCCATATTGGCATTTTATTTGCTCCTTTTCTAATCTCATTTTCCATATCATTATTTAATGTGTTCTTTGAAGTAGACATCCTTGTGACTCCTTAATTTAATTTATCAAGTAACAATCACCCTTCAAATTTTCCTTAGTTTTGAGTTATAAGCTAAGGATAATATTTCTCACATTTCAAATATTGTTCTTTCAATTATATGTTGTGTAGAAACCCTTGTATCTCCCTAATACAATTTTTAATATTAATCAACAACCTTTATAAATCTTCAAATCTCTAATAATTTTGAACTTAGAGATTAATCTATCCAATGCAATCTTTTCAATATGTAGGATTCCTTTTATCTCCCAAATTTATGAATAAAATATTTAATTCTAAATTTCATATACTATTTTTGATGTAGAAATCCTTATACCTCCAAAATTAGAAATTTAGAAATTTTGAAAATAATATTTGCAATATTTTGTAATTCTATTTTGATGTAGAATCCTTATTTCTCCAACCTTAATAATTTTACAAATATTTAATTGGTTTTGTAAACTATGGTATGCAATTTTACAAAACTCCAATATAACCTTCAAATTCCAGAAAATGCTCTTCAAAAATATAATTATAGGCTTCAAAATAATAATTTGATTTTCTAAGGTTATAAAAATGCTTATCACTCCACTTTTACTTTTAATAAACTTTGACCTTAGAATATATTCCCTTCTTATTCCTCCTATCAATATAAAACTTTAATATATGGTAAAATGCTATGATAAATACCTCAATTATTCAGGCGCTCCTTGTTGGTCTTGCTGGGCGCTTTTCTCTCTAGTCAAACTTGCTTGGAATGCTTCGTATGACTCTTCAAAGATGCTTTGACCTTCTTTAATGCTTCTCCTCTTGTATTTGCTATGTAAGGCACTGGAAAAATTGCTATATTAATACCTTTATGGCTATATGAGCGCTTCACCTTTCTTTGGATGTGTGCCACATGGTGTAGACATTATTTGACTCCTTGTCTTCCTTTCTTGGTGGTGCTAACATTCATGAATAGAATAAAGTGGACACTTGTCACCTTTTTCCTTGCAACTTGGGAGTTACACAGTCTTCTTGGGTGCTTGGATAATAATGAAGAATATTTGAATGTTTGAGCGCTCTTTTCTCATGTAGAGTTACGTTCAACCTTATGCACCAACTTCTGTCTTTAGTGCCAAGTGGAGATATTCCCTTCTTTTGGAAGAGACAAGTGTAATCAACTCTTTGTGCATGCACTCTTTTTCCAAATGTATGGATTGTAAGGCTTTTGAATACCTTTGCTCTTCCCAAACTTATTCTTGCTCCTTGTAAAACGTATTCTAGCTTCTTGAAAATGTATTCTTGCTGGAGTTTCTCCTTCCTTTGGATGATGGTGGACTTGCTCATGGATGGATTCAACCAAATACCTTCTTGTATGCTTCAATGGTGGCCTTATGGTAATCACTATGGCAGTTTGATATTTCTATATTTTTCCTTTGATAGTGCACCTTGTATTTTGTAATCTGCCCTATTGTAATATCTCTTTTGTAGGTTGTAGCTGATGTTCTCTACGTTCTTGGGTTGGCCAAAATTTGAGCCTAATGGCTCCTTCTCCTTAAGCACTTTTGCTGGTGCTTATTTCCTGCAAGTGGGTGGACGTATGATGAAGAACTTGCCCCCCTATAATCTGCTGCCAAATGGTGCAATGTATGGTGGTGGTTTTCACCACTTCTTTGGTGGTTGTCTATACCACTCACTAATATGTATCTGGTGTTTTTAAACACCTAAAATCTGCTCATATTTTGAAACTCTTTTCCTTTTCAAAATCTGCTTTTCCTCTTCAAAAATTGTTGTAATTTTTAGGAATTTTCTTCCACACTAAAGTAGGATAATTTTCTTTCAAATTTACTCACAAATCAGCATATACTATTCACTTATATCTCCTTTTATAAACTCAATTTAATGTTGTAATAATCTGGCAGATTTCTCAACTAATAAGAGTAAATTTATCCCACTAATAAATGTTAAGCAAATCTGATTTTTCTTCTATTAAAAAACAACATATAATCAACTTCTTATCACTCCAAATAAACTATAATCTTGTTGTTTATAATATGTAATATTTCACTAATTTCAATGGTGTGAAATAATGTCCTTTTGAGCTTAATGGTACCTTAAAAACTTCCTCTTAGCTAGCTCTAAATAACTTCAAAAACTGATGCTTTAAAAACTCTTAATAAACTCCTTTACAAACTTTGCAATAATAAGTTATATGGCATCAATTTTACACACCTTTTTGTAGCTTCTTCCTTCTTAGCTTATTGTCTTGTATTTGCTGGATTTTCACCCTTCAATTTGTTGTTAGTAGATCCTTCAATTTGCAGCAATAATGGCTGCCTCAAAGCTTGCTTTCTTTTCCTTTAAACAGGTGCTTTCTTCTCCTTCAAACATGTGCTTTCTTCTTCTTCAAATAGGTGCTTTCTAACTTTGATTTTTACAGCTTCAAATGTTGTCCAAATGCACTCCAAATCTGCAATCAACCTCCTTCGTAGGTGTTGCTACTAATACTTATGTTTTTTTGTCCAAATCTATCTCAAATATTTCCCAAAGCTTCTTTAAAATGCAGCTAATTTTGTTCTTACAATGCTGCCCAAAAATGCAGCTTAAACACCTTCTAATTGTTATTCCAAAATATGATTTGATGAAGTTTACTAACCTTCAAATTTGTTGCTCTCTTTGCTATCAAGCCTTCTCTTAGTTGGCTGTCCAAATCTTCCTTGAAAGCTTCTCCAAAGATTTTCAATATGCAACTTTTTGCTTCTATATTTTGCAGTCCTTTGTCCTTTCAACTTTTCTTCTAAAAATCAGCAACTTGTGCTTTTACAAATTAGCCTACAAAACTTGTGTGGCTATCTTCAAATTTCTCAAATTTATGGCTTTTGCAATATTCTTGCTTTCTTTTGACTTCTTTTTGAATTCTATCTTCAAATATGACCTCTTTCTCTATCTTCTCTCTCAAGAATCTGAATGTCTTGAGTTCTTCAAAATCTTCTTCAAATTTGACAAACTTCTTGCCAAATCCTCTTTCCTTGTGGGCTTGTTTTCGGATGGTGACAATTATCCCAATTTCTTCTGGTCAGGTACTCTTTCTGCTTGCAATCTTCTACCATGAACTCTACTTCAAATCTTCTCCAATGGTAGTTGCTTCAACTTCTTCAATAAGGCTTTTTTGTAGCCTTCTTTTCTTCTTCAAAATATTCTTTAGACCTCTAATCTTGGGTCTTCTAATTTTGTAGCATTCAAATCTATTTTCAATGAAACCTTACCTTGGTTTCTTCAATTTTCCACTATGGGAAATTCTTCAATGAGATCTCTTTTGGATCTCCAAAATCTGCAATAGGACTTTCAATAGTCCTTCTATCTTCAGCTGCTTCAATCTTCAATCTTCAATCTGCTTCAATCTACAATAGGACTTTCAATAGTCCTTCTATCTTCAATATTCAATCTACTGCTTCAATATGCAATAGGACTTTCAATAGTCCTTCAATATTCAATCTTCAATCTATTGCTTCAATCTGCAATGGGACTTTCAATAGTCCTTCAATATTCAATCTTCCAATATTGGAAGTTCTTCAATATGACCTCTCTTAGGGTCTCTTCAATCAGAAGTCTTGCAATGAGAACCTCTCCTTGGTTCTTCTCAATATTCAATTGGGACCTTCTTCTTGGACCTCCTTCAATGTCTATTTTCTGCAATAGAACTTAAGCAACAATAATATATTCAAAGTTCCAAAAATAATAATCTTCACTAGCTATAACTAGTGGAATCAAATCAATGTTGAATCCTAGTCTTCACAGGTGTTCCTTCAACCTTGTGGAAATATTCTAGCCAATAAATAATCTAGAATCTATATTCTTTCAATCAATCAAATTTATCAATAGGACCTCTTCTAAGGGTCTCTAAATCTTCAATATCAAGGTCTGTCTTCAAGACCTGTAAATTTTCTTCTATTTCAATTTTGCTCTTGGAATAGGTAAATCTTTAACTTTCACTTGTTTTCTTTCAACCTAGTGAGAAATGCTATCTTCTCTGGTTTTATTTTCCAGAGGTAATTTTCTTTTATCTTCTCTTGATTCTCTTTCTAGAGGTAATTTTATTTTATCTTCTCTGGTTTCTCTTTCTAGAGGTAATTTCCTTTATCTTTACTGGTCTCTTCTTAACTAGTAGAAATTTCCTTCCTTCCAATATATATAATAACTTCTATCAAAAAATCTCAAAGCCAACAAATTTTGCAAGGGGTGGGTCCAAAGGTGCGTCTAGTTTGCAAAAATGCAACAATGGTGTTGAATGATGAAAAACTAGAATAGTTTCTAGTGGCTCTCTCAATTCCTATCTAGACCTATTGTGGCTAGATCTACCATGGCTCTGATACCACTATTAGCTTTTAATGAATAATAACTCAATAATATGGCCACTAAATCAATAATACTCAACTCAATATGAAGGAAATAATAATGCTAAGCAAATAAGCTTATATTCAGAATATGAAATAACTCTAATATTGCTAATGGCAAATGCTGAAAAATACAATAAACTCTTATTGAATAAAAGACCTCAAATACATCATATTACATCACCTTCCATTGCTCCATGGGTGATGTCCCATATCATGATCTTTCCTTTGTGATACTCCTCTATTACAATTGCACATCCATATATAGGATGGAATGTGACTCTTCATATGGTGTTTCTTGGCCTTCACTCTTCCTATGACTCTTCATATTCCTATGCATGATAGACATGTGTACACATGCATACCTAACTAGGACACTTGTTCTTCCTATTCTAAAGGACTCATGTACATGTGGACAACATGCACATTTACATCATTGCACATTCTTGTGCATTTATTCCATTGCATAAAGTAAATCCTAATCTAGACATGTACCAAATAATGTAATATTCTCCAAAACCTTGTTTTGAGATAATAGTTGGGAGTATAAACTTAAACCTCAAGGCTATCAATAATAGTTGGGAGTATAAACTTAAACCTCAAGGCTATCACTTTTGATATTATTTTGTAGATTGCATTAAAAAGGCTTATAAACCTATAATCCTTAAAATATTTTGGCTCTAGCTTCTTTGGGATTAAGGCTAAGAATGCATTATTGTACTCATTCAATAATTTCCATGTATGATGTGACTCCCTAACTGCCTCAATAACATCCTTCTTAATAATGTTCCAAAATATTTGGAAGAAACCTACTTGAAAATCATCAAAACCTGGTGCTTTGTCCTTACCAGGAAGAAAAATGCTTCTCTCACTTCTTCCTCATTAATATACTTAGTCAGTTGTTTGTTTATTTCCATTGTGATCAACCTTGGTATATGTTGAATCATCTCCTCAATTGTAGATTGATCTTCTGTCGTATCGTTTGATAGTAGTGTTTGGAAAAATCTACTGCCTATTGTCTAATTTTTATTTCTTCCCTTATGATTTGGTCTTCTTTCTATATCTCTATTATTCTAGATAAGCTCTTATGCTTTAAAGTTGAGACATGGAAGAACTTTGTGTTTTGATCACGTTCTTCTAACCATTGGTTGATTTTTGTTGCGAATAGGCCTCCTCTCTCACTAGAATGGTGTGCAACTTTGAATTTAGTTTCTTTTTTGTAACCCAAAATCTATCATTCCAATATTTTTAAAAGTACTTACAAGTACAAACACTCAAGGGGGTAACCCTTGATAATTTATTTTTTAGCATACAAGGCTTCACCATATTTGAGCTTCCTAGTCACTGCAGATGATGCTTAGAGGATAGGAGAGGCCAACTCCAGTGACTTATGGGGTTCACCTTACCAAACCTACATGATTAGTAGGACTCCATAAGTGGTACCCTCCACCTTTCCTATACCCTTATCGATATAGTACCATGTGACCACGATGTAGGTATTACCCTTTAAGGCCCATAACACTTAAAGGGGGATGTCAACCCCCTAACCTGACTCTAACTTCTCCTAGATAGGTTAACCGACGTAGAGCCTTGGTACTTAGTTACCATGCCATAATGGGTTAACTAAGGTTATTGCCACTTTAACAACAACTAACATGACCTCTTAATCCTACACGATCAAGGAATCACTACTGCTTTCTTGTAAATAGGTTTTCCCACACACTTGATCCTACTCAATCTAGGGTGTGTCTACTCACAAGTATCCTAGCTATTATATACTCACAACTCCTTCCAGGATTATGAAATCCTAGCTATTGCATTATTGCATCTCCTTCTAGGACTCCTGGCTACCTAGCTATTAAATTCATGCAACTCCTTCCAGGATTGGATTTCATGGTTTACAAGAGGAGATTCTACCCATCCCATGGATAAATAACAACATGATCAAATAATAAATCTTAAAACAAAGAAAATAAGCTTAAGAGCACATTGCAATATTCATCTAAAAAAGAAAAACTTAAGATGAAATTCCTCTTAACCAAAACTAAGCTCTAATCAAAACTTGCAACATAAAAGCTTTCCATCCATATTTATGCATTAGCTAGATAACTCAAATTCTAATATAAACATATAATTCAAGTAACATTTACAACCATCTCCAAATATTACTCAATAGTTTGGCTCCAAGTTAACATTTAGACAATAAAGCAACATTTAAATAAATATCTCATTCATTACAAAAAGGATCTAGATAATCATACTTAAAGCTACACCATTAAAGTGTCTCTTCAAAATTCTACACTTGGATACAACAATCAAGAGTACATGTCTTCCAAGCAAAACAAGTCTTTGCTTATTTACAATAATAATATTTTTGAAGAGCTTACAACAACCATTCAGGATCTTCTGCCAACTAAGTCTGCAAGCCTCTTTGATGGTAAACCACCCACCAGTAATGAAGTTTACTTAGGGATCAAAACAACTCTAAATGCAATGCAACTAGCTCATGCCTTACACTAATATGCATACAACCATGCACATAACAAAAACATAAGTGGAGAAACCTCCCTCTCATTAAAAGGAACAAGCATTATTTTAACCATTATAGCTACATCAACCCATAGCAATTCCAAGAGAAGCCCATACTTCTCTTCATAAGGGTCCCTTAATCCACTTAGATCTTAGAGTACCCTTGTAAATGCTTTCTCTTTCAAGCCAAAACACATCATCCAAACCAATCAAGATAAGCCCATACTTCTCTATAATGATCCCTTAATCCACATAGATCTCAAGAATCATTATAAATACTTTCTCTTTCATATTTTCTTAAAACAAGTTAAACACAATAATCAATCAAGACAAGAGAAGCCCATACTTCTCTTTATAATGATCCCTTAACCTACATAGATCTCAAGGACCATTATAAATACTTTCTTTCCAACAACATTAAACAAGGAACTTTAGCATAACCATATCACATTTTTAACAAAGGCACACATCAAAAGCTTTACTAAAAGAGATCTAAAAGACATCTCCAATAATAACCAAAGTGCATTAACAAAATTTACTTACAAGCACTATATTATTCTTTCTCTAAAAATACTTCAAAAACGTCGAACATATAAATCATACACAACCCATAATGCATATATAAAAAGTTATAATCTAAGCGCTATCTTTATAAATTTTCTTTTCCTTTGAAGCTAATAATAAATATTAAACAAGTGAAAGCCTACAACTCAGCCCTAAACAACATAAAACACGAAAACTTAAGCTAAAGCTTAAATAATGCAAGAGAGTCAGTCAACTCCCTCCTCCAACAGTAAGAAGCTAAAACATGATACACAAACTAAAACACAACACAACACTCTCCACATGAAGGTAAAAAGGGTTACGAAAGTCCAATAAAGATAGTCGGGTCACTACCATCCAAACCATCCTGCTAACAAAACTAGTGTAACTCTACGCTCGACATAGAAGTCACTCAGCGCATCCGAAAGACCTAAAAGCTAAAACAATGTAAAGCAAGGATACAATGCATATCACACAAGTGGTTAAAAGGATGATACAGGCAGAAGCTTGGCACAAAGGGTGACACACAAGAATAAAACCATATATAACAAAAGTTAGGGTTCTAGAGGATGTCGTCGTCACCCTACAAACGAAGAACGACATCCCTCAACTAGCCAACATGAAATGGAAGGAAGCTCCCCAACCAACAAGCAACACAGTCTACAATAACAACAATCCAAGCAACTCAAAGTAGATGCAAACCAACAACTACAACCTAAACAATGAAAGAAGAACATGGTGAGAAATGCAAGGGAAAGTTTCCACCAACGAAAATAATATACATGCAAGAGCAAACAAAGAAGAACCTGAAATGCAAATCAAGATGGTGGATACTTGATCAAGTTGGGCTATAAGGATTTGGAGTAGTCAAAATTTCCTACTGCCAATGATTTCCATTATAATAATGTTTGGTCACTTGAAGCCCTCTTTAAAGCCTCAACATTCCTTTGGTAACAATAATTATTACATGTGAGAGTTTGCAAAGAAAAGGATGATAAGGATTGATTTAGGATATATTGTTATGTTTGTTTTTTGTTATTATGAATATTAACATCAAATATCGTGTCATCTACATTTAGTTTATTTCTTTATATTTAGTTGTATGTTAGTATTGTTGGCGATATTACATTATTTGGTCATGTAAATAGTTTAGGGAGTGTTTTATATTTAGGTCAATAGTATGTGTCAAGTTGTAAAGTGTGAAGATGTGTCATGTGTGCAAGTGTGAGTTATGAGTGAAAGGTGTCATGTGAGTAAGTGAAGAGTTGTGTGAGGTGTCTTGTGTGAAGTAGAGAGTTATGTAATCATGAGAGACTTTGTCATTATGTAATATGTGAGAGAAGAGGAAAGGTCAAGAGACATGCATATGAAGAGTCTCATGTAATTATATATTGAAGATAAAGCTATGTATCATGTATCGAAGTAGCATTGCATTTATGCATGCTATAGTAGATTTTACCAGTCATATTTTAGTGATTTATGTGTGAACTATTGTGTGAGAAATATTGTGATCCTATGTAATTTTTTCTTGTGAGAGTATAGAGGTGATTTGCTAACAAGTATTAGTTTTTAAAAACCCTATCTTGGGCCTCTATTATGAGTATATACAATATAAGTTAATTTATGCTCACATAAGTGGTATCAAAATAGTTTTAATCCTTGTTAGGATATGAGTTTGCAAGCTCTTGAATTTATTTTGGGTTACCATCATAAGTTTTAGTTTGTTGTGATAACCTTGGATTGAGAGCTCATACCACCACAACTATGTGTTAATCTCTTTAAAGTCAACATTTTTATTTCTATTAATGCTAGGAGTCAAGTTGGAATGAGAGACAACCCTTGTTAAGGTTTGAGGGATTCAACTATTGATTCCATATATGAGGCTCTTCTAAATTTGTGTATCAAAGGGATCATATATCTAGAATTTTTCCTTGTGTTTAGGGTATTACTCCCCCTTTGAATTGTTTAATATATCTTCTAAATTTAAGTTCATTTATCTAGACCTAGATAAATAATCCCCCTTAACAAAAAAAGATCCTTTATATCATATCCAAAGCCTCATTTATAGTGAGGCCCAACACATCAAGTTGTTAAGGAAATCCATGGTGGGATAATATCTTTATGAGGTAATAATAGAGACTATGAATAGTAATTTCATAGACAATCTCCTATGATGTTAAGTTATCCCTCTCTAAGTCTTATTGTTTCCTTCTAACATGACGAGCCATATAAGGACACACCAAATCTAGAGGTATATTATTTGGCTAGGGGAGAACTAGTTATAGTGATATGCATATGGTGTTGGAATAGACCTAATATGTGTTGCTTCCTATATTGCACATATTGTGAGCATAAGAACCCAACAAGAGGAAGGAGATACTTGGAAAACAACTCATTCATAATATTTTTTCTAATAATCATAGTTACTAAACTTTAGCATTTTAGGCACTCATGTACATTTTAACGGTGTCTTTCTATGGTTTTATGATTTTTCTCTCTTGCTATAACATCTATGATGGAAATAATCATAGTGAATATCTATTTTAATTTTAAAATCTAGAAAGCACACAACCTTCTAAGTGGTGTGAATGTGGTTTTTTTCCTTTGAATATTGACTTTGTTTGCTCTATGTCTCTTTTCCACTTCTTACACATGGATATATTTGATGTCTTGGTGCATATTGATTTGTAAAAATCCTAGCGGTGGTGCCAAGACATAATATTCCTTAGGCATTTGTAGAAAACTATCTTTAGATTTTTAAAGTGATTGGGAGGTCAACATCGTCAACATTGTATTATGAATCCACAAAACATCTACATTATTCTTGCCAACTTAACATCACACTTGGGTCACTTGTATAATTACCATGACATTTATTAACCCTTGGAAGTGCACTTTTGATGCGTTACAAGCACTCAAGTTTAATCTAGCATGTTTCTTATGCCATAGTTTTCAAGGATAGTTTATTGATGAAACTTTCAATAAAGTTAGTGTAGAATCAATATTATGCTGTTTCATTATGGTGTCTTTGACCAAATTTGTAGCCCTTGAATAATTTGAGCAAGGTTATGAGGACTTGCCATGTTGGTTGAAGTGTCAATGTATAAACATGACTGCTTATTTTTCTTCAAAACATGAAGTATGACCATGATTACGAGTGGTCTCAAGTTAGTCAACAACATGTGAAAGATTTATTATGTGTCTATCCAACATATTGATGAGGTGAATTTTACTTTCATATGTAGTTGAATGTATAGTTGGTTACACATTTTCATAAAAAAATATTTAGAAAATATTTCAATTGAAAAAAATTGGTCATTAACTTGGAGGTCTTCAATCTTCTCCAATAGTAACCACTAAATCAATGGCTTTAGCCTACCTCCCTAAGCAAGCCAACATCATGATTATATTGAATGAGAAGGTGAGTGATATCATGGTCACTAAACCTCCTACCTGACAGTAAAAATGAGAGCTTCTTATTTACAAGGATCTCATGGATTGAAGGTTTTAGCAACTTTAATCTTTGATATCGAATGTTGGTCCGAGTATGACCAAGTTTTGATCAAAGAAAAGGTTCCATTTTCCAAGCTTAATCTTATAGGGCTTACCAAGTTGTTGATATTGGAACGTACAAGGGATCAAAATCTAGTTAATACATGGGACGATTTGGTGGATACCCCGAATAAATCTTTCTACCCATCTAGCTATAAGCTAGATATGAATATAAAGTGGCTTTGTTTATGATAAGGGTTTAACATATTTGTGCAAGAATATGTTTGTTAGTTCAACCGATTGTGGATTATCCTCACTATTGAAGATGTCATAAAAAAGTTGGTTCTCAAATTAATAAGTGGTTTTTGAAAGTGTTTTAAAACTCATCAAGTTCTCCCAAGAAATTGCATTTCTCTCGAGTCAAACACCTGCGCAAGTTTTTTTTTAAATCCTAGGCAAAGAAAATTGTCGACTCATAACAATTTTCTCAGCCATTTCATGTCAAGTTCTTCGTGATTTCTCATCAAAACTCGTGCTCTAGAGGTTGGGGACCAATTTTATGTTTAAAAGTAATGTACAAATTCAAAATTGAAGCTCTAAAATGGTATATATCAGTGAAATATTACTAGGCAGTGATGTGGTCCCTTGAATAATGTAAAATGATATCAGAACAAAACTGCTTTAGTATATGAAATTGATTTGATGTTGCATCCAAATCAAAGCTACATCTCGTCCAAATCAAGAAAAAAATTTGAAAGCAAGATTAGGGTTGGACAACTTATGGTAGTTGAAATTTAGGACTTAAACTATTGCTCTACTTGTTCAAACAATACAAAGAAATTGTTAGTTAGTTGTTCATTGTTACTATTATTAACCAACACAAGTAATTATATGGATTCACTTGTACCAACATCATAAGTTTTTTTAAAAAAATTATTATTATTATATTATGTTTTTATATGCAACATTTTAAAGATGTGACTGCCTTATTAATAATAATTTAAAATTATCATTTTCCCTATCTTTCATTAAATCATGCTTTAAACTTGTTTTTAATTTAAAAAATGTTTAAAAAGTATAATATAATTGTATTTGATATTTGGGATAAATTTTTATTTCATATATTGTAATTGTACTCTTTGCAATGAATATCTAATACAAAATAAGCTCTCCAATTATTGTTTTTTTTTTTCTATTGAATTTATTTTTTCGTTTTTTTTTGAGTTTTTGCCAAGTTTTATGAGATGTTGGGGTTCTCTCCAAAATTAGGCTGCTAATTTTGGAACAATAGTTTTTTATATCATTTATGTCATGAATTGAAATACTTGGACATAACCACCCTTGTCACATATAATTAGGCACAACTAGTAAGAATTTTTTTATGACACAACACAAAGCTTTATCATGTTCTTCAAAACAATGGTTTTTTATATTATTTATATCATGAATTGAAATACTTTGACATAACCACCCTTGTCACTTATAATTAGGCACAACTAGTAAGAATTTTTTATGGCACAACACAAAGATTCATCATGTTCTTCAATGACTCGGATTTTTATTGTAAAGTCAAATCCATCTAAAATTAACAACTCCTCCTCATTTGCTTCTTCTAGTTCATATTCTTCTTCTTTTCCTTGTAATTATTAGATAATTGGTAAATTTTGTCATTTTTATAGAAAGCATGGTCATGAGAATGAATGTTTCAATTTGAAAAATAAATCTTTGATTGTCCAATCTCATAATGGGAAAGTTAGTGATGCGTCTATTAAGATTACTATTGAGGACACAACCAATGAGGAGTTATGGATATTGAATAAAGTTATCTTGTTACAACACTTTAATTCTCTTAGAGGCTAGGACAATTTTATTTGTCACATGTATGCACCTCTTCCATGATTTCGTTGCTCTTTATATCTTTGACAATAGCTCACAATAAAAATTGATTATGAAATTTGTTATCAACAAACTTCATTTATCCACTCATCTTAATCCTTCTACCTATGCTCTCTCATGGAAGAATTGTGGTTTGTCCATCCTGATAACTTGTCAATGTACATTAAACTTTATATTTGATCTTTGATTTGTGGATCAAATTACCTATGAAGTCATTGATATGGATTATTGTAGTTTGTTACTTGATAGAACCTATCAATATAACAAAAAATCTCAATATAATGCATTTACCAACATTTATAACTTGTGCAAGAATAACATAAAGTATCTTGTTTAAAGTTCAAGTCAACTTGTCTCCTCAATAGCCACACATTCTTTAACCTTTATCTATCAACCCTTTTCACAATTATCAACACTGCCTACTCATCCAAATTTGTAATCTCAATTTTTCATATGTAATTGTAGAGGTCTCTCGTGTCCCTTGTCTTATCAATCTACATACTCTAAATGGTGCTTTGTTTTCTCATGTATCACACCATCTACATTGGCTAGCATGAGTCACTACATCTACCAACCAATTTGATCACCTTAGTGCTTCTCCATATTCTTATCAGTCATTGTGGCCTTCTCTCTTTTCTTGACAATGTTGATTTGGTTGTCTCTTCTCATTCTTTCTAGACCTAGATTGGCATCTTTCAACTTGCTATATTTTTTCATTTACAAGTTCTCCACTTCATTCACCTATTGATGTTGCTTTTGATTTCTAGCTTCTAGTCAATGTTACCCAAATCTTCAATATCAAGACTTGTCAAACTCTCCAAGGGATGACAACATCTTATCTTGTTTCCTAACAAGATTATTTTCTATATTAGGAACATTTGATATCTCATTGACAACCAACATAAAAGTTATCATACCTTATGAAAGCTATGGATTTCAAAGCTTCTATTGGTGAGAGGAGTGAAAACTTTTGATTTAGGGTAGGTATTTTGTTATGTTTATTTTTAGTTGGTCTATTTGTTGGTATCAAGCATTGTACCAAACACACTTAGTTTATTTCTTTGTATTTGTTCAAGTTTATTAGTGTCATTTGTTGCATGCCTTGTATTGGGCCTTGTTACTAAGTTTAAACCTATCATATTTTGTGCATATGTAAGCCTCTTTAAAGTCCCTTTCAGTGATACAATATAGGTTGATTTATATCCACATCTAAGGATATCATGGACCTTTTAGTGTGCCTTGTGTAAGAAGGATCTAAAAATATCAAATCATTTTCTTCTTCTTTATTCATTTGCTTCTTCATTATCCATTTGCTTACATCATTTGGGGCTACTTTTAAAAAATATGAGCATATGTTGGGTCTCTACATCAATATTGAAAGATTTGATGAAATTTCAAATTAATTGTTTCAAAGCTAAAGCATTATGCATTTTATAAATGATTGGTGCTACCATTATTTGTTGGAATCTATGGAAAACAATAACAAAATTTCAAAAAAAAAATTGGCAATCATGTTTAAATATAGAATTACATTATTATCTCTCTTACATAATGGGTTTTTTTTAATTTGGTTAGTGTGAGAAACCCCTACGACCAACACATAGGGCTGAGCAATCTCCTCCCAACCATGACCCCTCGTAAAGCCAAGAGCTATGCTTATCAATAGAGAATTTAACACACAACCACCATACACGCACCCCCTCACACGTTCGCCCATGCCACGGTTTGAACCTTGGATCTCCCAAAGAAGAACCAAAGCCCGAAACGTTGCAGAATGTTACACGCATGGTACTCATTATTAAAAGCCTCAAGTTTAGAAAAAAAAAGGTGGTGACCCATTGGTTACTAGAATTTGATACACATGTACGGTTCATTTGTGGTAATGGAGCTTACATCAATCAATAAAATAAAACATCTCGAAGTTGGTTTCATAAAAATTGATTTTGATGGTGTTTACAAGATATCCATGGAATGCTAACAAAGGTAGTGGTTTTTTTGAAATAACGAAGGCAAGCTTCTCCTCAATTACTCAAAATCATATGGAACTTCATCTATCAACTAACTAGTAGAGGCTATGACACTTCTTAGAGGGATCAAGATAGTCATAAAAGAAGGTTTGAGACATATTTCAATTCAGAGGAATTTATGATTTATTGTTAATGCCATAAAAAATATATTTTATAATTAGATCAATGAGAACATTGTTTTAAATGTTTTATTAATTATTATTAATTATTGATAAAGACTTATCTTGAAAATACCAACATATCTATAGAAAAGAAAATAATATAATAGTCAATTTAGCCAATTGTTAAGTTAATTCTTTTAAACTCAAATTAAAAAAAAACAATTAAAAATAATCTAATCTCGATAAAATGTAAAAATTTAATAAAAAATAATTACTATTAAATTATATATATAAACAACCTAAATAACATAAAATGTATATGTTAATGTGGCTTAGTTGGTTAATGTCATGTGTGCTTATAGAGGTCAACCAAGCTCCATTCCCCTTTCCCTCGTGTCCACCCTTGATGAATGTCCCTCGCGCCTACGCCCATTATGTGGATACCCAAATAACAATTTCTTGTCATGTGGTATATCTGGATGGACAACTACAATTGACCACAAAACTACAATTGACCACAAAACTAGGTTCTCAAGGGTTACTTTATGACTCTATTGTTCTGGTAAAAGCAACCTGCATATTATCACTCAATCAAATAAATATATTATATATTTTTTAATATATTTTAATAATAAAAGTAATTGTTCTCCACTTTCAAACCAAAACCGACATTTGCACAGGGCACTCGAAATATTTTTTAAAACAAAATAATTTTTAAATTACTATAATCTTTATATATACAGGCAACGTGAGCGCATCCTCTGTTTCGCTTACTGTCCCCGTAATGTTTTTTAAACAGTAATAACCAAATACTTTCAGCAATACCCCTGGCGTTCCAACAGACGCCTCTCTTTTACAAAACCAGGACACACCTTTTCTAAACAGAAAGCACGACGAAAACCATTAATGGGCTGTGTGTACCACACGCCCAAAGCATTAAAATCTTATAAAACATTCCCTTGGTTTCTCCTGAGCTTTTATTGTAGTCAAGTAATTTAATTTCATTAAAAGCATACATCGATCCAAACAAAATCAGAGAAGAATTCAACGATGGTGTCCTAGGAAAGAGAAAGAGCCGACCTCCACCATTTCACAGAAGAAAAAAAACAGACTTCACTACCTCAATATACACTGTAATGGCCACATTATCAAATTTCAAAAACAGATTCCTTTCCCTACTCAACTATATTATATACATAAACTCGATAACATCTTTTTATCTTTAATAATTATATAAAGATCGATAACATCCTTTCATTTTCAAGTATCGATGTATACAAAAATTGAAAAAGTTTTTTATACATCGCTTTTAACTACCCTTAAGGAACCTTATTACTACACATTCTTGTACTCTTCTTCTTCTCGTCCATTACATTGCTGCTACAGTAATTGGCTCTCTTCGGCATCAGATCTGGTGCCTTGGAAGTGAAGGCCTGCAGCTTCTTTGTTTGGCAGTAAGAAGAAGAAGAAGAAGCCGCTGCATTCACTTGAAGACCAAGAGGTCTTCTAGAGGCAGACCTCTCTGGGGCATAAAATCCTTGATGGGTTCGGTGACTGTTTGGATGATTATTATGATTCAACAATCTTTTACTCATCTGTTTCTCCAAATTCACTAGCCTGGAAACCTTCTGCTGGTTCACCATGAACGTTTTCTGATCAAACTTTTTCTCCTCAAACGCCCTGGATACAACAGGCCCATTTGCTCCTGCCTGTGGCCGCCGAGCAATTTTTTTTTGAAGTGGAGTATGAACAGGCATTGTCTCCAGGCCCATCAATCGTTCAATCAAGGAAGGCTCGCGAAATCCCTGAGGAAACTGATTGCTCCGCTTCAGATCATTCTCTTTGTTCATGAATTTTTGCCTGGCTAAATCTGGAGACTTGATTTCCAGAGATGGCCTTCGCGCCACATCCCTTCCATCGACTGAAAATCTCGGATATTGAATATTCAGAGCACTCTTGGCGGCTCTCAAGATATCAGAGTTGTTGACGCACGACATTCTCCGAGGATTTATGCTCCCAAAGTTTGACAGCATCATTAACTCTGCAAACTGTGGGTCACTTTCCTCTTCATCCTCTAGGCGAGAGAGCATTTCCTCTAAAGTTGGCGGAGGGCTGAGATCGGGCGACATCGTTGAGGAGTTGGAGGAGGATGTGATCAACGAAGGAGTAGCACCTGAAACCGTGGGAAGTGGTGACACAAATGGCGGTGCCGCCAACTTTAGCCTCAACTTATTGGAACTGATGGTGGCTACGGAGTCCGTTCCTCTGCAAAGTGAGTTTCTGAGGCTCTTCTTCATGTTTGGCTCTTCCCAAGGAGCTTCATGCAGCCCCTAGAATCCATGGCCGTAAATATATGTCATATGGGTCAGGAAGATGTGGAGGCGGGGATGTGATATTTCATAATATAGGGATTTTTCAGGTCTGGGTTATGAATGCACGGAATTGATTTGAGTTTTGAAACGGCGTGATGGGCGTGGGGTCACAGATGTGCGCAGGGTGTATTGAATGCAGGTCACATGATGAGGTCGTTATCCAACACACAAGTATTCAATGCTGGGCACGGAAGGGCTGTGGGCTTGATGGCTATCTCAGAGAATCCGTGCTACAACACGGTCATTAAATTCAATTATTTTTTAAATGATGTTAGGTATATACCAGGAGTCGACCTAGACTCACGGTTTTGGACAAAGCTTAACTATGTAAAATTTATTGAGATAAACTATTTTGAAGCTTCTTGGTTAGTTTTTTTTTTTTTATTAGAAAAATATTAGAAATACTTTAAGGAATTCATGAAAGATTAACTATTAACTATTAAAGAGTGAAAGCATGCTATATATATCCGAATATGTGTAGATATTTAAAAACTTTTATTATAATCCATTAAGATTAAGAGAACAAGGTCAACAAGTGGATTATGAAAATATAGCATTTTGATGCCACGATTGTTATGAGACTAGACACATGACAAGAGTTTGCAAAGTCAAAACTATGAACAAAGAGACAAAAAAAGTGATCATGAGATAAACTTCAAGACAAAGCAAGGAAATCATATAGTAATAGAAGATAGACCAGATCAAGGATATTCCACTCCAGAAAAAGGAGCAAAGAAATCCTATATACAACATCATAGGGTAAAGGCCACCATAGCTCACTTGGACCAACCATTAGAAGAAACAAAGGAGGATATAAGGGATGAGGGAGTACAACGTATAAGTTCAAATTAAGAAGGAATTAAAGGTGCAAAGGAAGATGTGGAAGAAAATCCTAACACAAAGACAACAAAAGAGGTCAAGTTTATTCCAAGTAAATCATCTTCATTTTCCCTTAAGTAGTATAGAATCCTCTTATAGTAATAAAAATGAAAGTAGTGTAGAGGTTATCCCTTGCACTTTAGGTTTTCAAGAACAACATAATAAAGAAATGAGGATGGAGGAAATTTGTAACAATTTAGGGTTTTTAGGGTAGAATAAGAAGGTAATTGCTTTGGAAGAGCATCCTTGCACTTTAGAGTTTCCAAGGTAACTTAAAGAAGAATGTGCTTTTGAGGTTATTCCTTGCATTTCATTCAGAGATAGACAAACCTATTTATGATAAGTCTTATTATGAGCAGTGTGAAAATATTAAAGAGATTTATGAAGATGAAAGTATTGGTGAGAATGAAAAAAGAGAGGAAGACCCAAGAAGCAAAAACAAATAGAAAAAGAAACTCAGAGGGATATTGATATAGGAAAAAAAAAGCAAATATCACAAGTGTTAGCAAGAAGTGGGGCTAAAC